>WOXC01010201.1:0-388673 GCA_011680675.1 Gymnobelideus leadbeateri | reverse complement strand
GTGTGGTATGACAATGTCTCTCTCTCTCTCTCTCTCTCTCTCTCTCTCTCTCTCTCTCTCTCTCTCACACACACACACACACACACACACACACACACACACACACACACACCACCCCTGCTCAATGAGCTCAAATGGCTCCCCATTATTGCCAGGATCAAATATAAACTCGCTGCTTGGTAGTGAAAGGTCTCCATAACCTCACACCTTCCTATCTTTTTAGCCTCCTCAGACTTTACTTCTCAACATACATACTGTAATTGAGTTGCATTGACCTACTTAAGGTTCCTTGAACACAACATACCATCACATATCTCCATACCTTTGCACTAGCTCTCCCCCTGTGCCTGGACTGCTTTGCTTCATCATGTCTATCTCTGAGTCCCTGGCTTTCTTTAAGGATCAGATAAAACCCCACCTTCTACTTGAGGTCTTACCTTGTTTCTCTCCGCCCAGCACCCAGCTTATTAAGCACCTACTATGTGCCAAGCACTGTGTTCAGTATTGGCAAAGAAAGGCAAAAGACAGTTGTGCCTGCCTGGAGAATCTCAGTCTAATGGAGGAGACAACATGCAAACAACTGCATATGAACAAGCTATATATGGCATAAATAGGAGGTAATCAATGGAGGGAAAGCCCTGTAATTAAGATGGACTTCGAAAGGCTTCCTGTAGATGATGAGGCTTGAGCTGGGACTTGAAGCCAAGGAAGCCACAAGGCAGAGATAAAAAGAAATACCCTTCAACCTCATGTGTACAATTGACATCATATTGCTCATCTTCTCAATTAGGGGTCTGGGGCTGGAATGAAGGAGAAAATTTGTAATTCAAAATTTTAAAAAATGAATATTAAAAATAAATACATAAAATTGTTAAGAAATGGGGGTGGGGTGGGAGAAGAGAAAAGAGAGAATTCCAACTATATGGGACAGCCAAAGAAAATTCCTAGAGTCCTGTATGTACATACATTGTGTCTCCCTTTAGTTGTGAGCTCCTTGAGGGAATCAATTGGAATTTTTTGCCTTTCTTTGTATCCTCAGTATTTAGCACAGTGCCTGACACACACACAATAGGCCTTATTAAATGCTTGTTAATTAATTGAACATAAAAGTAGTCTATAAAAACATATGTTTTTAATAGATGTCACCATACCAAAAACTAATTATCTCAAAGTTGTATGGAACAAAATGTTTTCAAAATACAGAGACCTAGCAGAAGAAATCAAAACCATTTGGGAATAGAATGAGGTATACATTGACCCTGTTCTTTCTGCTTCTGGAGTTGTACCAAGGATGATTTTAGTAAACCTACAGATGAGTTTACATTCTAATACATTTATTCAACCTCAACAAGTAGTTACTTTATCTGCCTGTGGAAAACTTCATAGAACATATATAAAAGAATAATAATGGGGTGGCTAGGTGGAGCAGTAAATAGAGCACCAGCCCTGGAGTCAGGAGGACCTGAATGCAAATCCAGCATCAGACACTTAACACTTACTAGCCATGTCACCCTGGGCAAGTTACTTAACCCCACCTCCCCTGTCCTCCTCCCTCCAAAAATAAAAGCAAAAAAAGAATAATACCAGCATAACAATTTGTCCCAGAGTCATTTATAGCTGAGCTCCATTCAACGGGAAGAAAATAATAAGGAAGTTGATATTTTTTCCCTTTTTTATTATTATTTTTTAGTTTACATCATTCATTTCCACAAGATTTTGAATTACAAATTTTCTCCCCATTTTTCCCTACCCACCACCCCAAAACAGCTATCCCACTGAATATCCCCTCCCCCAATCTGCTCTCTCCCGTATCTTCTCCCATCCCCCCTCCAACTTTCCAGTAGGGCACAGTAGATCTCTATGCCCCAATGCCTGTATCTCTTATTTCCCAGTTACATGTAAAACAATAATAATAATAATAATAATAACAATAATAATACATTTTAAACATTTGATTTTAAATTCCAGATTCTTTCCCTACTTCTCTCATCACCCACCCTTACTGGGAAGATAAGCAATTCAATATAGGTTTTACATGTGTAGCTATGCAAAACATTTCCATAGTGGATATATTGTGAAAAACTAACTATATTTCCCTCCATCCTATCCCACCCCCCACTACTTCTATTCTCTACTTTGATCCTGTCCTTTTTCAAAAGTGGGTGCTTCCAACTTCCCTCCCTTCCATCGTACCCCCTCCTGTCCCCTTCCCCCCTACTCTCCTGTAGGGTGAGATACCCTATTTAGTGTGTATGTCATTCCCTCCCTAAGCCAAATTCAATGAGAATAATGTTGACTCACTCCCTTTTACCTTTCTGTTCTTCCCCTCCATTGTAACAGATTTCCCTTGCCTCTTTTATATGATATAATTTGCCCCATTCTGTCTCTCCCCATCTTTTCTCATATATTCTTCTCTCATCTCTTAATTTCACCTTTTAAATATCATCGCTTCCTATTAAATTGGTCCTGTGCCCTCTGTCTATGTATACCTGTACATGTATATGCACACACTCATACACCCATATGCTCTCCCACTTAGACATATATATGTATATATATATATATACATATATATATATATGTGTGTGTGTGTGTGTGTGTGTGTGTGTGTGTGTATACATTTCTATTCCCTTCAACTATTCTCACACTGAGAAAAGTTTCATAAGTTACAATTATTGTTTTTTCCATGTAGGAATGTAAGTAATTCAGCTTTGATAAGTTCTGTATGATTTCTTTTCCCTGATTACCTTCTCAGGTATCTCTTGCTTCTTGTATCTGAGTGTCAAATTTTCTATTCAACTCTGGTTTTTTTCATCAATAATGCTTGAAAGTCTTCTTTTCCATTGAATGACCATATTTTCCTCCAAAACATGATGCTCAGTTTTGCTGGGTAGGTGATTCTTGGTTTTAATCCCAGCTCCTTTGACCTCTGGAATATCATATTCCATGCCCTTCTGTCCCTTAGTGTAGAAGCTGCCAGATCCTGTGTTATCCTGATTGTGTATCCATAGTATTCAAATTGTTTCTTCCTGGCTGCTTGTAATATTTTCTCCTTGATCTAGGAACTCTGGAACCTGGCTATAATATTCCTAGGAGTTTTCTTTTTGGGTTTTTTTTTTCAGGAGGTGATTGGTGGATTCTTTCAAGCTCTATTGTGCCCTCTGGTTCTAAAAAATCAGGGCAGTTTTCCTTGAGAATTCCTTGAAGGATGATTTCTAGGTTCTTTCTTTGATCATGGCTTTCAGGTAGTCCAATAATTTTTAAATTATCTCTCCTGGATCTATTTTCCAGGTCAGTGGTTTTCCCAATGAGATATTTCACATTGCCTTCTATTTTTTCATTTGTTTGGATCTGTTTAATAGTATCTTGATTTATCATAAGGTCATTAGCTTCCATTTGCTCCAATTTAATTCTGAAGGAATGATTCTCCTCAGTGAGCCTTTGAGATTCTTTTTGCGTCTGGCAAATTCGGGTTTTTAAGGCATTTTTCTCCTCATTAGCTTTTTGAGCCTCTTTTGGCATTTGAGTTAGTCTATTTTTAAGGTGTTATTTTCTTCAGTCAGGTTGTTGACTCTCATTTCATATTTTTCTTGCATCATTCTCATTTCTCTTCCCAATTTTTCCTCTACTACTCTTATTTGGTTTTCAAAATCCTTCTTAAGCTCCTCTATGGCCTATAAGCAGCTTATTCTTTCATTGGAAGCTTCTGGTGCAGGAGTTCTGACTTTGCTGTCTTCCTCTTGTTCCATGCCCCAATCCTTTTTGTCCCCAAAAAAGGAATCCAAAGTTGGGCCACTGTGCTTTCCATGCTTCCCTCTCTTGCTCATGTTGCCACTCAATTACTTGACTTTTGAGCTTTTTTTTAAAGAGGGCATTTGGGGTTAAGTTATTTGCCCAAGGGCACACTGCTAGTTTTTGTGTTAAGTGTCTGAGGCCAGTTTTGAATTCAGGTCCTCCTGGCTCCAGGGCAGGTGCTCTATACACTGTGCCACCTAGCTGACCCATACTTTTGAGTTTTTTGTCACAGTAAAACTCTGCTACCAGAGCAGGGAGCTTTGTCCCAATTGCTGGGGTTTTCTCAGCTGCTGGAGTTATTAGTTAGCTGCCCTCTCTGAAGCTTCCACATGCTCTGGCACACTGGTCACACACCCCAGGACCTCCACCCCAGACAGTGATCCAGATCCAAGCAGGTTAAAGAGTGATTACCCCTCAGAATGATCACTTGGTCCCCCTACAATCTGCAGGCCCAGAGTTCTGAAGCAGTCAAGTGGCAGTGGCTGGACTGCAGCCATGCCACAGCCACTTCTCACCCCAGGCTCAAAGGCCTAACCACACTCCCAAACTCCCAGGTCCCCAAGTCCACAGTGTACTGACCTCTCACTTTGTCCTTAGCATCTATGGGTTGATAATTCTGGAAACAGCCACAGCTTCTGGTGATCTGAAGTCCTACCAGCAGGTGCCTGGTTGTGTCTTCCCTGAGGCTAAAACCTCAGGCTTGTGTGGGCCTGGGCTCGGCTCCCAGAGTGCTGCACTGGCCCCTCCCTACCGGGCTGCTGGGCTGTCCTCAGTGGGAGCTCAGCTTCTCTGTGTCATTTTGTGGGTTCTGGAGCTTCAAAGTTTGTGCAGAGTCTCCTTTTACATGAATTGGAGGAAGTGGAAGTGAGAGCCCTGAGGAAGTCCTGTTTCTACTGTGCCATCTTGACTCCCAATTTTGCTGATCAGGAAGCTGAGCTTTAAGCCCTACAAATAACTTTTCATATGAAAGCCCACTGGATCCTCAGAATAACCCTCTGAGTTAGACCTTATTATTATCCTCATTTTGCAGATGAGTAAATCAGGCCTAATGTTACACCCACTATTCCATGCTAGCTTCTGGGCTTTGTTAGGTCAATACAATGTCCTGGTCAATATAATATCCTAGAGTCCTTGTATATAGCTGATACTGAGATGTTATTTGAGAGGCACAGCTTGGTAAGGACTGAGCATTCAACGTCATGAGCTACATGGGATTTTGAGAATATAAGCCTTCTCAAAGGACCATCTAGGGTGGTCCCACAACAAATAGGACAAGCATATTTCCACCTTTAGTTGGGGGTGGTCACTTAATAGGAGAGCATCTGGCATAATTTTCTACATATTCACAGTAAAGAAATTTGCCTTTACCTGACATTTTTTTTGCACAATACTAAGAAGGAGCTGGGTTGCTCCTTCCTGTATATGCCCAATGACAGTTGAACTAAGCATCCTTCATAACTGTAGAACAGTAAAGCCAATGGGTGGTCAGAGTGACAAGTGTCTTGGTTCAATGGCCCCTCAAACCAGAGGCACTGGTAGATAAGACTGGGCAACGTCTTAGCCATACCAATCCAAAAGTCACTTCAGATAGGATTTCTAAGGACCTCTTAGCACTGGCCTGCCAAGACGATATACTATTCTAGTCTTAATGAGTGTGAATAGTCCATGATTGGAGCACTGACTTGCCCGAGTCATTAAATCTGCTGATTGGTGGCCTCCTGCTTGGAGTGTTCAAATACCTGCTTAGGGTTTCACAAGAAAATTCTCTAAGTGAACAGTTCTCAAGCATCTAGGTTGTGGCCCATTCAGTCATTATGTTATTCAAAAGCCCACCTTTACTCATCATATAGGGAGGTTTGTGGACCCCAGGTTAATATATAGCTAGATCTAGGCCAAGAAGGACCTCCAAGGTCCTGTTAAGTCTGTCCAGAAGACTTACTGAACTTTTACCCAGTGCCACCAAAGTGAGCAAGGGCCTCCATACCTGACAGTATAAGCCAGAGATGTTCCTGCAGGTTTAGAATCTTCTCAGTTAGTCAAGAATTCCTTCTGAACCATCTACATGGAACTGGTATTCAGGGCAGACCAGAAGGTGTAGCCAGTATAAGTTCTGAGGATTCTTATCCCCTCTCATTCTCACAAATAAGTCTTAGTTCCTAGATCCAAGCTACATGCCCCCCTCAAGGTTCTAGGTGTGCCTTTGAGGAGTCAGAATGATTCTCTAATGCCATCAGCTCAAGTCACCTAAAATGTGCTTCCCCCCAAGATTATCACTTGAGAATCAACTTAATAAATACCTACTGTGTTCTAGATCCTATGCTAAGCACACATCCTTAGTCTGCTAGCCTTAAATAAGCTTTACTAGGTAATACAATAAGAAAGTTGGTACAGAATATCCTTGTAATACCCTCTCCCACAAAGACGTACAGAGTCTAGGAGTAAGTAGGCTCAAGTTTAAAGAGAACACATGTAGCAAAGAGGTACTTCGAGCCCTTGATTACTTAAAGTCCTTTTCTTCCATTCATGAGATACTCAAGAAGCTCCCCTTATACACAAGGGGAATCTACATCCATCTGTCCTTGGCTCCTGATGCAGACATTGCTGTCAGTTGATCCAGGGATAGGACTAAGACACAGATGGGAAGATAGGAAGTCCAAAATCCTCCAGATCTTTCAAAGCTCACAAAATCTTCCACTGGCCAAATAAGGGTTGGGGGAGAAGTAGGCCAAAGTCAGCGCCAAGTCCTCTCCTTCCCCTCCAAGTAGCTCCTTCTCAGGGGGATTAGCTGAACTCTAAGCATGATCCAATCTTTCCAAAGAATCTGGTTCTAATTAACTTGGTAACTTATAGATGACCCCTGGGGCATGACTGAGTTTCCTTGGCCTATATGAACAAATTTCTGTGCAACATCACTCCAGTTCGAAGGACTTTTTGCCCTTAGTTTTAAGCCTATGAGTGATTGATCTAGTTAAGGAATAAGAGCTAAAATAGGTTGGGGTAGTTTCAACACCACCCTTACAAAGGGATTGCATTGTAGGCTTTCCATGTCATACTGAGAGAAAGGTTTTATACACATTAGTAAGAGATGTCACATAGGAGCTTTCAGATGTGCCCATAGGGTAAAGGGGCAGAGCCTCAGAAGAAACCCCATATCAGAGATACAAAGAGGCCTGTCACTAAAACTACTCTCCCCAGAGACTCAGAAGTTAGAAGAAAAATGGCACCAAGACAATGGTTATGGGACCAAATACTGTCAACAGACACAGAATGACGGTGTAAGGGAAATGTTAACACATAGGATTCCCTTGCCCCACTCCATCCAACCACCCAACAATCCCAACTGCCTTCCCACTGGTCAGGAGAAAAAGAGACAAGCTCACTCAGCAAAACCTCTCCTTGGGAAACCTTATGATGCCTTTTTCCATCCTGGAGGATTCCCTAGGTCTCAGATGTGCTCCGCAAACAATCCAAACCACCTAAGCAATGAACTAAGTCATTCACTCTGATTAATAAGCTAGCAAGCAATAGCAGCTTTTGCTCTTTCTAAAATATCCTGATGTCCATGCAGTTAGGTGGCACAGTGAATAAAGTCAGAAAGACCTCAGTTCAAATGTGACCTCAGACATTTACCAGCTCTATGACCTTGAGCAAGTCCCTTAATTTCTGTTCGCCTCAGTTTCCTCAATTGTAAAATGTTATTGCACCTACCTCACAGGGAAGATCAACTGAGATAATATTTGTAAAGCACTTAGGGCAGGGCTTGACATATAGTAGGCAATTAATTAATGCTTGCTCTCTTCCTTCCTTCTTTGAATGCTGCTTCAATGGTACAACATTTACACAAAACCTTTTCTGCTTCCCTCCCCACCCAGATCAATCAATCAACAGTTATTAAATCCCTGGTATGTGCCAAGCACTCTGCTAAACCCTAGGGATACAAGAATCCTCCGTTTCTACACACACACACACACACACACACACACACACACACACACACACAAAATTGCTTTGTATCTCTCTTATATTTAGGCAAATATAAGAGTCAACAAAACCAAAGACAAAGCTTGTCTGGGTGTCAAGGACGACCAGGCCTCAAGTTTCAACCCTTACAAACACCAGTTATGTGTGAGATCCTGGACAAGCCACTTAAGCTCTCAGTAACCCAGGCAACGCTCCAAGAGGATAATCGCAGAGCCATTGCTTCTCTGCATTAGCAGTGGGCGTTTCCTCTCCACCAGTTCCCTACACAGGTCTGGAAAAATCAAGAATTATATTCACTTATCAGTGTATGTGTTCTTTTCCCTGGTTCATATAAATTGCTTAAGGTTGGTCTTTGTATCCTCTTTGCCTGATCCATGATAGGTGTTTGATAAATGCTTATTGAGTCAAATATTTGCTCTTTCACTCACCCCAGGTGGGGGGAAGTGTCTCATCCCACATCAGTGTGTTAGGATAAGCTGCTACGACAAAGACCATCTCCTTCAGAACCTCTTGGACAATGGTACCCTCCCTGTCTACACTAGAGACCACGAACTGGAAGAACTTCCACCCCTCTCTGTGATTGGGGATTACCTCTCCTGTAACACTGTTTCAGAAAAGCCAGAACCATGCATCATCTCCCTCCATCCTCTCCAGTCACCTCCTCTACAGCCTCCTTACCAAAGTCACTTAAAGCAGCTACAACTGGAACACACTTTGCTTTGTCTCCTTTCTCTTCAGTTCCAGAGGTAAACCAGGATCAAATCCACTTTATCTATTTGGGGGCTTGGTTTGTTTTGCAAATATCCTTCACCTTTGCAATTTCCTTTACCAGTTCATTTTACATATGAGGAAACTGAGGCAAACAGGATATGTCCAGGGTCACATAGCTAGCAAGTGTCTGAATCTGAATTCGAACTCAGATCTTCCTGATTCTAATCCAAGTATTCTATACACTGAGTCACCTTAACTTTTCAGTTCCCCCAGGAAAATCTCTAAAAGAAAATGTTGAGCCAATCTGTATATTGGTAGAGCCAAAGTTTCCTCATTGTGGGTTCCCTATACTCACAGAATCATAAGTTTAGATCCAAAATGCAATAATGCAAACTCTCAATTTCTCCCATGGATATATGTCTAGAAGAAAGCACAAACAGAGTGCAGACTGAGATAAAGAATCTGCACTGAATGCTTCCTTACTTTTTAGAGATCACTGGAATGAGAAGCATAAAAGAATCTGAAGGATTTGCTAAGGAATTTCATACATAGTTTTGGCTTTTGATCCAAACAAACCCTTTGTTACACACTGACCCCGGCCTAGATGGTCTGGGAAGGACATCTTGTACAAGGATTACCATGGCTACTAGAATCCATTTACAACAGTAATTATAATAATACTTTTCATATGGTACTTTAAGGTTTGTAGTGCTTTATATATGATATCACATTTGAGCTCCCCAACTCTGTGAGGTAGATGCTACTATTATTCCAAATTGATAGATAAGGAAACTGAGGCTGAGAGAGGTTAAGTGCCTTAGACGCATGGTCATCCATCTAAATAAGTATCTGAGGCAAATTTGAACTTTGGTCTTGCTGACTCCAGACCCAGCACTCTATCCACTGTACTGCCTAGATATCCCATTTACCAATAAGGGACTCCCTAATAAAAAGACTCATTATGCTATACATAAACTGGAGTTCCTGACCTTGAAACTACATGTGGAGCTTGATTTCAAGGACAGGTAGACTACAGTCT
Organism: Gymnobelideus leadbeateri; assembly: GCA_011680675.1. Lineage (NCBI taxonomy): Eukaryota > Metazoa > Chordata > Mammalia > Diprotodontia > Petauridae > Gymnobelideus > Gymnobelideus leadbeateri. Next base: position 379,147 of record WOXC01010201.1, on the reverse strand, counting down.
ATTAACCCATATCCTGACAAGTGCTGTGTGGGATAAGCAGTGCCCCTGACCAATGCTGATTTCTTGGGCATCCAAGGAAGAACCAATCTAGGAAGAACCAATGTGGACTCAGAGGCTCTGTCCTATAGGCCTCCTACACCAGAAGCTATGGAGTAGATGAAGTTGATCAATGGTATCAAATTATTTTGAACTTGCTTTTGTGTATAGTTTGTATTTACTTAGTTGTAAATTTGTTCTTTTCCCCTCAATAAATTGAAGCTCCTTAAGGGCAAGGCCTATTATGGTTGTCTTTGGATCCCCAAGGTCTACTCTAGCACATTACCTATCATATATTAGGCACTGAATAAAGGCTTCTTTAATGATGGGGAACAGGGAGCAGGGCCCTTTAAATTGGAAAATATCACAGAGGACATGGCCCACTCTCTAGGGGAAGTCTCCCTGGTGGAAGTAAATTTTGTGGCCTTCTCCCATACAGATTGAACATGGACAGTTAGTAGTACACCCAGCTACAGGATGAAGGGCTTCAAGTATTGCCACTGGGCTCTTCGCATAGGGATGTGATCCTCAGGCAGCCACATTAAGCTCCCTCTAATGCACACCTACCATTGCAGTAGTAACAGAAGTTGGAACTTTGTCATGAAGTACCGGTTCAGACCAAGGCAAATGAGGTATGAGAAGGTAATTTGTTCTGCCCAATGCTTGCTGACCCATGGCTATAAAATCCCTGCATGGTGATTTGGGATACTCAGACCAAAAGAAAATTCTAGATCTGATATGGAATAGGCTCTACTGACCTCACATGACAACAGGCACACATAAGAACAAGACCTGGACCAATGTATTCAAAGGAAAGTGCTATCAACTTGAGCAGACGAGAATATCTAGACTAGGGGCTCTTTACTTTTTCTGTGTCTTGGGTCACAAATCTTGTCCCTCTCTCTCCCCCCAAACATACATGTATTTATGCATTATATATGTGTATATGCATGTATTTATTATATTGTGATTATATCTGTGTATATGTGTGTCTGTGTGTCATATACATATGTCACATGTAGAGATACATGAAGGTATAAACATAATTATATGTATATAACATGTGTGCATACATATGTGTGTATATATATCATGGCTCATCAAGAACTGTAAGTGATCTCAGAGGCCATCTAGTACAATCCCCTTATTTTACAGGGGAAGACATTAAAACCCAAGGTTAGATGACTTGCCCAAAGTAAGTAGGTGGTAAGATTCAGAGTCAGGCTTTGTACTCAGGTTTCCCCTGGTACACTGGAGATTCTGTGAAAGTAGGGATTATTTCTTAAACTTCCCATCTCAAGGATGTAATATGTTCTTAGCACATAGTAAGTACTAAATAAATACTTGTGGAAATAGAACTAGGAGCAATGTGTAGCAATGACAGAAAGACATGCAAATATAAGGACAAAGTAATAACCCGAGCCATTGCCAAGTGAGCTTGGTTGTCTTGGGAAGTTCTAGGCTCTGGGTCACTGGACGTGTTTAAGCAGAGGTGACGAGAGCATCTGTCAATGCTGGCTGTCCAACCTCTGATCGTACAATTTTGTATCAATGAAGAGAATGAATAGAACACAGCATTTCTGACATGCTCTAGTTAACGTGAATATCAGGTCATACACCATTTGGGCTGTATAACACCCCAGCATGGCTTTTTAAAATGTTTTATTGTTGTATTTTCTTACATATCCTTCATTTCCAAATATATTCTCCCTCCCCAGATGGTCATCTCTTATAACAAAGAAAAAAAGAGAAAGAAAAGGAAACTAACCAATACATCAACCAAATCTGAAAGTATATGTAATGTTCTACACCCATAGTCCACCCTCACATATCAGCATTCTTCAGTGTTGAATCATACTTCAGGGCCACCTCTTTGATGGAAAAATGCCAGATAGAACAGGAAGAAATGAAGGTCCTGAGGCAAATAATAGACTAGGAGATTCTCACTTCAAAAAAAAAAACCAACTTGGGATATTTTTAAAAACTTTCAGTAGACATTCCCTGTCTCTACTCCCTTTTTCAGCTAAACTTGAAAAAGCTGTCTACACTCACTGCCTCCACTTCCTCTTCTCTCACTCATTCCTTAACCCTCCACAATCTGTCTTCAGACCTCATCACTAGATTGAAATGGCACTCTCCAAAGGTAGCAATGACCTCTTAATGACCAAATCAGATGGTCTTTTCTCAGTCTTAAGCCTTCTTGACCTCTCTATAGCCTTTGGCACAACTTCTACTCTTGGATGTATTTTCCACTCTGAGTTTTCTTAACATTACTCTCTCCCACTTGTCATCTGACCTTTCCTCAGATCCCTTTGCTGAATCTTCATTCATGTCACGCCCCACCCCCATGGCAAATTAGGGCAAATGCATCAGCTCTCATGGGTTTAACTATTATATCTACGTAGATTTCTCTCAAATCTATATATCTTGCTCTGTCTCTCCTCTGAGTTCCAGTTCCACATCACTAATGGCTTATTGTGCATTTCAAACTAGAAGTCCCAAGAACATCTCCAACTCATCATGTCCAAAACTGAACTTTTTTCCCTCTAGACCAGAAGTGTCAAACTCACAGGGCCCCAAAAAATTCCTGAATCTGACCTGAACCAGATTAAAATATAATTGGGAAATGTTTAACAAAAGAAAAAAAATATAATACAACATAGATAATGTTAATTTGTAGTTTTTGAAGTCAATATGCTGCTGTCGAGTATCTATTATATTTGAGTTTGACACCACTGTCCTAAACCAAAGTTTACCACTCTCTCTAAAGGGTCTTTATTGCTACTAGCTGAGGTGGAAATAGGGGACCATAGTGTTAGAACTGAGGTATGTTTATTCAATAAGTGGACTTCTTCCAGTTTACCTAGGTCATTGAATCCCAAAATCAGCATGAGGGTAATCAGAGATAGCAGATGCTAAAAACAATGTCAGATTTTATATTTTGGGGCTCAAAGATCAATGCAGATGGCAACTGCAGCCATGAAATTACAAGACACTTGCTCCTTGAAATGAAAGCTATAGCAAATCTGCAAAGCATGCTAAAAAGTAGAGACATCACCTTGCTAACAAAGGTCCATATAGTCAAAGCTATAGTTTTTCCAGTAGCAATATATGACTGTAAGAGTTGGACTATAAGTAAAGCTGAATGCTACAGAATTGACACTTTTGACCAGAAAGCCAAATGCTGAAGCTGAAGCTTAAATACCTTGGCCACATAAGAAGAAGACAGGATTCAATGGAAAAGACCCTAATGTTGGGAAAGATTAAAGCCAAAAAGAGAAGGGGAGAGCAGAGGATGAGAAGGATAGGTAATGTCATGGAAACAATGAATATGAACTTGGACAGAGAGAGATAGTGAAGAATAGAAGGGTCTGATGTGTTGTGGTCCATGAGATCCCAAAGTTGGACATGAGTGAACAACACAGCAACAACATGCTGCAGTAGGAAGTGTTGGGATTTGGAATCAAAGGATATGGGTTCAAATCCCAGCCCTGCCTACTGCTAGCTAGTATGTATATTGCATTTTAAAGTTTTTAAAACATTTTACACAGGGTCAAAGATTCTGAGCTGGAAGGAACCTTGGAGAGGAGATCTTCTACGTCATGCCCCATCAGTGTCCTAGGTAACTGCTGAGGTATTGACCCACATTGTTAGAAACTATTCTTCTCCCCTGAGCACCCCTCCCCTTTCTATACTAGATCTGGTCCCTGTCCCCAGTTCAGTCTTCACATCAACCCAGTGAGGTGAGAGCCATTTTACAGGTGAGGAAATAAAGACTGCTTAAATTATTCAGAAGCCCCAAATCACACAGCTAGTGTTAGTGTCTGCTAGAGAGTGGGAATAAGGAAGGGGAAGAGGGAGAATATGACTCAAATCCAGTTCTTCCTCACTCCAGATCTAGTGTAACTATTACACCAAGCTGCAAGTGACCTTGGGTAAATTATTTCGACCTCTGGGTCTCAGCATTTTCCTCTATAAAAGAAGGGAGCAGATTGAGAGGTCTTCAGGGGTTGCTTCTAGTTTTAGATCCTATGATCCTTTGGGCCAGTTCTCTGTGTGCCCAAACGGGGCTAGATGTTCTAGCTTAGAGGGCATTAGGTTGGCAGAAACCAAGCTGAGATAACTGTGGAAGAGTTTAAGAAATGTAAGGGCACCAATGAATCCAGTCAATGTCCAGGGTGGATTTCTTTCATAATCACTTCTGCTCACCTTACTCTCGTGTTTTCTTTCTCGATTTGTCTCTTTTTTCTTGTGAATAAACACTTGAATGTACACTTATGCACACATGAGAAGAGATTAGCTGGGGTAGAGATGGCTGATACCACCTGCTAAGAAAGGGACACCCCCAAAGTTAAAGGTCATTTTTCTGATAGGGGCAAGGATTTAATTTAAGATTCTTTACCTCTCCTGGGATTATTTCTCTGGTTCTCTTCCAGATGCAGGAGGAAAGTTGGGAAAGTTGGGTGGTTATGACTGAGGTCTTTGTGGTCAAAGAGAAGGATAACACCATTCATTCTTTGGTGGTTCCACTTCACTGCTCTCAAAAAGCCACAACCCTAGTCTTGCCTGAACTTCTGCAACAACATCCTTCTTGGGCTTGCTGTATGTATCACTTCCTTTCTCCGATTCATCCTCCATATATTTGCCCAATTGATATTCCTAAAGCCCAGGGCTGACCATGTCATTCCTCTGCTTGAGAAGCATTGGTTTATTTCTATTACTTCTAAAACAATTACCTCTATGGCATTTTAAGTGCCTCCCATTCAGACTTCAGGCTATCTTTCCAGGTGGACTTCATAATGCTCCCTTTCCCTGTACTCTCTGTTCCAGCCAAACTGGCCTCATTGCTCTTCCCCCTATGTGACATCCCTATCTGGCATTCTATTTCCCACTTCTAGGACTGTCTACAAGCTCTCCCCCCTCACCACCACCCCCATGCCTGGCAGGTTCTCTGTCCTCATGTCTTCCTCTTGGAATCTCTGGCTTCCTTCAAGGCCTAGTTCAAGGGCTACCTCCTCCTGCAAGAGGCCTTTCCTGAAGCTCCCAGTTGTTAGTTCTCCACCCCCCCCCCATTATTTTGTATTTATTTGCTCAACTTCAGGGATTTCAAAATTCCTATTTCCCAATGTTCTCCCAATCTTCCACCCTTTAGGTGCCTCCTCTCCACTCTCACGGTAACTTTCCATCAATCTACCCTTTTCACTTTACCTCATTAAGGGGAAGGTAAAAATTGCCCATACATAACCATGGAGAGTATTTGCAGGAAGAATAGCAGTAGAGATGCCCAGAAATCCATAGAAAGGAGCCAAGCAGTAAAACTTATGACCTCCAGGTCTCCACATAAATACACAAAATATGAGCAACAAGCAAGGGGAACTAGAGATTCCAGTACAAGGAGGCAAATATGACCATCACTGAGACTTTATGGAATGAACCTATGAAAATTGCAAAGATGCCAATTTAGACTTGTTCTCAGGGAAAAAATTCCTAATAGAGCCATAAGTGCAACTAGCTGCCTTGAGAGATAGTGGGTCATCCCACCACCACCCTCACTGGAGGTCTAGAGGCAAAGGTTCAATGACTACATGGGCATATTGTAGAGGGAATGCATGATCAAGTATGGGTTGGACCAGGCAGCCTCTGTGGTCCCTTCCAGTTTCAAGATTCTGTGATTCTACCAGGTTTTCCACAGCATAGAAAGGTGTTATTATATGTAGGCACTTTTCTCCTCCTTTCCTTTTTACTTGAAAGCCTTGTCCACTTTTAAAGTCTGCCTATTCAAAGCCTTTACCTTTGCTGGGTAGCATTGGTCTAAGGATTACCTGTGGATGCCCATCAATTGGGGAGTGGCTGAATAAGTAGTATTATATGAATGTAATGAAATACAATTGTTCCATAAGAAATGACAAGCAGGGAGATTTCAGAAAAACCTGGAGACATACATGAATTGATGCTGAGTAAGTCAGCAGAACCAGGAGAATGTTGTGCACGGTTAACAACTTTGTGTCATGACCAACTTTGATAGACTTAGCTCTTCTCATCAATGGAGTGATCTAAGACAATTCCAAAAGACTCATGATGGAAAACGCCATCCACATCCAAAGAAAGTACAATGGAGTCTGAATGCAGATCAAAGCAGACGATTTTCTCTCTTTTTTCTTTCTCATGGTTTTTCCCTTTTGTTCTGATTCTTCCTTTGCAACATGACTAATGTGGAAGTATGTTTAATATAATTGTACATATATAGCCTATATCAGATTGCACGTCATCTTGCAGAGGAGGAAGGGGAGGGAGGGGAGAAATTTAGAAATCAAAATCTTATAAAATATAGAAATGTTGAAAACTAAAATTAATTAATTTTTTTAAAAAGAATGTAGGCCCCTTAAGGGTAGGGACTGTATTTTTTTTTATTTGTATACTTAATGTTTAGCATAGTACCTGGAACATAGGAAAGCTTAATAAATGTTTGTTGACTGACCGATTAGCATTAATTGTATATAAATATGGTTTAGGAAACAAAATTAGCAATTAAGTTTTCCATTTTCATTATTTAAAAAAAAGGATTACGTGTGCCCCAGATTCACTCACTTTTCCTGCCCAGGACCTCATAATCCTTAGCAAGGTTTTCTAGATCCCAGCTGGTATTATATTTTGTCTTCACACAAACCAGCAGAAGAGGTAACTAGTCATCCAGTGTGACAAGGCTTAGAAGGTTCCCTCTCCTGCCCTGGATGCATACCCAGGGTAGAAAGCAGATCTCTCTTTTGTTAACGTCTCAGAACTCTGGAGAGAGTTACCAGCCATAACTGGGCCAACTTCTCACCCTAGGAAGGGTCTCATAGCTATTACTTAGTGACAGGTATTCCATGGTCTTTCTCCTTCCTTTTCTTATCCTCATTACATTCTTTACCTTGCAACTTCCTAACACAGGTTCAGAATTCTCCTTTTCAGATCCTTTTTTGTTCTCTGTTGCATCGATTTCTTTCCAGGAACCTAAAGAGAGGAAAGATAACTTGAAGCCCCTTTACCTTCTCCCATAGGTGGAAGAACAGCCTGCACTTTGAGCATAGACGGTAGTTAGCAATGCTGTCTTTGCTCATTAGACTCCATTGATAGACATCCCCTATGATTTAGTCCTGGCTGAAATGAAACTTCTGTGAGCAGTCATGGTCAGGGGTGGGGATAGGGGCTACTTAAGCTCTTAAGGGATGTAATATTCTCTCCACTATTTCCTGTGGTACGGGGGACTAAAGGGTTACTCTAACACAACTTGACCATTAATACTCCCTGTTTGCTGGGGAGCATACAGCATTTCTAGGATATGTTTAACACCATAGAAGTGTGAGGTACCACCCCCTACCTACCCGCTATCGTCCTGTTGACTGCAGAACCCATCTGGTACTGAGTAACCTAATTCAATTTCACAAGCATTTATTAAGTGTCTACCATATGCCAGGCACTCTGCTAGGCTCTGAGTATCCAAAGACAACACTGAAACAGTTTCTGTCTTAGATGTATTTATTTGCTATCAGGCAGAGGCAATTTGTTCCAAGACAAATAAATACAAAATAAATACAAAGGAACCGGGTGGAGGAGGGAAGAGTGCCAGGAAAGACTTTACGTGGGAGGTGACACTTGATTTCGAAAGGAGTTGGGGATTGCAAGAGACTAAAAGTGAAGAGAGAAAGCATTGTAAGCATGTGAGACAGCTCGTGCAAAGGCACCAAGGTGAGAGACGGAATGGCATGGGCAGGCAATGGTAAGTGGGACAGTGCAGCTGGACTGCAAAGGCTATGGGGGGAAGACTATGAAAACCAGCTCGAAACACAGGTTGGAACCAGACCATGAGGGGATTTAAATACCAAAGAGAAGAGGTAGTAGTTTATCCTGGAGACAACAGGAAGCTACTAAAACTTCTTAGGTAGGGGCCAAATGCTGATTGTAAGTAGGTCCTCCGGACCACTTCCCCTAACATGCAGTCGAATGACCATGAGGGGTGACTACAACTTTGGGTTTTAAGAACTTTAGGGGCATCTAGGTGGCACAGTGAATAGAGCACTGGCCCTGGAGTCAGGAGGACCTGAGTTCAAATCCGGCCTCAGACAATTAACACTAAACTAGCCAAGTGACCTTGGGCAAGTCACTTAACTTCAATTGCCCTACCTTCTCCCCAACAAAAAGCAAAAAAAAAAAAAGAGTAAGCTTGTTGGCAGTTTCTCCTACTTTTGTAAATCATAAACCTCCACGTGTTATGCTTCCCATTAACAATCAGCTAGTAGACTTAATTAGCTCTTAGAAAGATATTTACTAAGGTAGCATGGTAAGCACATTTGGTACCAAACATGGGTTACCAATGCTACCAATGTACGCATTGTCTTACAAATACATAGCATCCATGGAAAGAATGGACCCAGACTGAGAGTGCAGTGGTCATGAGTCATGCACATTGGATGTATATGTGGCAAAGGGTAACCCACAACTCCTGAGACCTTATGACCTGAAAGTCTTTTCTTTCTAGAGTCCTCAAAAAGCTCTTCTTAGGTGCAGCATCTCTTCTGGGAGGGCTGCCTGCTGGGCTTTCAGCCCCTACTTTTCTCTTGAGATCAGTGCCAGCCCTCTTCTCTGACATGAGACCTCACTCTTCTGAAGTTGCTTCCTGCCTCAGATGACTGTCTTTCTCTGTATCTGTATCTGTCTTTAGGTGTGCCTAAAGTGCTCACAACTGTACTTATGCATTGTCTCCTACTGGTCTAGTAGCTACTAAAACACAGCTGATGGGGGTGGAGGAAGGAGAGAAAGTCCCCTCCTTCTTTTGCAGGGATTTCCCCCAAAGTACTCCTGAATCTTCAGAGTTAAATGAATTACTGTTTTATACATAGGTCCATGGGGCATGACTGATTCAGCCAGTCACAAGATGTTTACTGTATTATAGCAGTTACTTTATCCAATGGCCAAGGCATGAGAATCCTCTCAAATTGATTAAGGATTTAGGCACACATTGTCTGTGAGGTTATAGGATAATTTCTTAACACCTATTTTATACTTTGTGAATACATTCTGAGCCCCCTGTGACTACATCAATTAAGGTGAGAGGGGAATTTGCTTCTTTACAGTACTATCACAGAGGCAGAGTTGGCACTAGCAACAGCAGGGGTATCAGGGCTGTATCTCATAGGGTTTGTTCTCCTTAGAGAAGAAACAAAAGTAAAAGAATGAAGCCAAGGGTTCCAACTTACCTAGGCAAGCATATATTTTCACTGCTATGCATGTAAAATGCAGATTGTTATTGATGTTGGGCTAGTTGAAGGAGAAGGCAGTGAGGAAGAGGAGGAAGAGGAGGAGGAGGAAAAGGAGGAGGAAGATGATGATGATGATGATGATGATCTATACTTCTCTACATGTATTATATAGCCTGCACGTCTTCCTGGCTCACTTGCCTGTTATCTTTGATGAAACCCAAGTCATAAGGACAAGGGGGCAATCAAGAGTTTCTAGGTCACACATGTCCTTCAGCATGGAGTCAGACAGAGCGTGTGTCCCATAGAAGGGGCTCATGTCCATCCTCACAGAGCTAGACACATACCCAACTCCATAAGACCACTATTGTCGTACAGGTCATTGACAACCTTAAAGAGGGCAATTTCAGTCAAGTAGTGGGATCAGAAGCCAGGCTGAAAGGATTTGAGAAGCGAGAACTCAGAGGCAACAAGTAGAGGCAATTTAAGGAACCTGGATGTGAAATGGAGAGGGGATACATAGGATGACTACCTGAGAGATGGCAGGATCAAGTGAAGGGTTTTTGTTTTAGGTTGAAGGAAACTTCAGAATGCTTATAAGCAGCAAGGAAGAAGCCAGGGGATAAGGAGAGATGGCAGATAAGAGAAAGGCCTGATCAAACAGCCAAGCTTTTGAAATAGATGAGAGGAAATGGAATCAAGGACACAAGTTAGAAAGGTTGGTCTTGGAAAGGAGGAAAGCCTCCTCTTCCTCAGAGTCTAGAGCAGAGGAAAGACCATAGGATGAAATCCAGTGATCTTGAGGTATGGAGTTCATCATGAATAATTTTGATTTTTTTGGTAAAGTAGGAGGTAAGGCCTTTGGCTGAGAGAAGGGACAGAGAGAAGGGGGAAGAAATGGTAGCAGAGGACTAAGGAGAGAGGAAAATTTTTCAAGAGTAGCTTCCTAGAATGTGTAACAGAGGAAACATTAAAGAATTTGTAGAGAGTAGTGAGGAGCCAGTGGAGATTCAGTAATAAGAATTTGCAGTGTACCCAGTCATCAGTGTTCTGGGATTTTCCCCAGTGTAATTCAGGAGGTGTGTGAATTGGGAAGGGTAATTCAGGGTTGGGGTTTGGCAAGACTTGAATGAGAGGTGACAATATGGCAAAATGGATAGTATGTTGGACCTGTAGTCAGAAACATATATGTTTAAGTAAACATATATGTTTAAATCCTGCTTTATGTTTTGCTAGTTGTGTGTCTCCAGGCAAATGATATAACCTCTCTAAATCTCAGTTTTCTCATTTATAAAAAGGGCATAATAATAGCACCAACCATGAAGGGTTGTTGTAAGGATTGAATCCAAGATAGATATAGATGCCAATGAAGCTTAAGCATTTTATAAATCTTAAAGCCCTATGTAAATGTTAGCTATTAGTATTATTGGACAGCTAAATGGTACAGTGAATAGAGCACTGGGCTTGGAATCAGGAAGACTCATCTTCTTGAGTTCAAATCCAGCCTCAGACACTAGCTGTGTGGCCCTGGGCAAGTCACTTCACACTGTTTGCCTCAGTTTCCTCATTTGTAAAATGAGCTGGAGAAGGAAATGCAAACCACTACAGTATCTCTGCCAAGAAAATCCCAAAAGGAGTCATGAAGAGTCAGACACTACTGAAGAAAATGAACAAATAAAATTATTATTATTATTTCCTATTCTGTGAAATAAGCATAATAATAGCACTTAATTCAAAGGGTTATATGGGGATTAAGTGAGATAATGTATGTGAAATGCTTTGGAAAATTTTAAACTCTACAGAAATATGTGTTATTATTATTATTATTATAGAAAAAGGGAACTAAGTATAGAGGACAGTGTACCATTAATCTAGTTAACTATAGTGTTAAAATGTTGTTTTTATCCTTTCTTGAAGGGGAGGAGTGACATCACTGGGTGATGGCTTAACTTGCACGTTGATTTCACTTTAAGTGAGGCATAGCTGTACAGATTCATTAGCCTCGGGGGTGGCTAGGTGGAGCAGTGAATAGAGCACCTGCCCTGGAGTCGGGAGGACCTGAGTTCAAATCCAGTCTCAGGCACTTAACACGAAAACTATCCGTGTGACCTTGGGCAAGTCACTTAACCCCAAATGCCCTCCAAAAAAAAAAAAAACCAAACCAAAGTCATCAGCCTCACTCTCTCCTCTGAAGTGTTTGAATTCCAGTGGCAAGAAAAAAGTCAGGGGCGGCTAGGTGGCGCAGTGAGTAGAGCGCCGGCCCTGGAATCAGAAGGACCTCAGTTCAGATCCGGCCTCAGACACTTAACGCACACCCAAATAAAAACCTAGCCGTGTGACCTTGGGCAAGTTACTTAACCCCAATTGCCCTCCAAAAAGAAAAAAAAAGAAGCAGAAAGAAAAAAGTCAAGATGACTGAAGATGGCCTGGGATGCATTTGGATGCATTGGGTGGCTTGGCCTTTTTTTGCATTTTTTTTTTGGAGGGGGGAAGGTAGGGCAATTAGGGTTAAGTGACTTGCCCAAGGTCACTTGGCTAATTTTTTTTGTGTTAAGTATTTGAGGCTGGATTTGAACTCAGGTCCTCCTGACTCCAGGGCCAGTGCTCTATTCTCTGCACCACCTAGCCGCCCTTGCCCTTTCTACATTAAGGTCTTTCCCAGGTCTCAGTTTCTCTGAAGCAACATACATTCAATGTATAGTATATTACTTTGACCACCAACTTCACGGGATTGTTGGGAAGATCAAATAAAATAATGTATGTGAAAGTATTTTGTAACCATAAAAAACTATATAACTAACGTTGTCAGAATACACAGAGACAGTGTGCATTATGATTGTGCATATGGTCCTAGTAGCCCCCAGCCTCAAGCTTTTCCTGGCCTGTTATCACCTGAGAAAAGATAAAAGGCAACATAACTAATGTTTATGTAGGGCAACTAGGTGGCACAGTAGATAGAGTGCCAGGCCTGGAGTCAGGAAGACTGGAGTTCAAATTCAGCCTCAGACATTTACCAGCTGTGTTACCCTGGACAAATCACTTCACCCTGTTTGCTTCAGTTTTCTCATCTGCAAAATGAACTAGAGAAGGAAATGGCAAACCACTACAGCATCTCTGCCAAGAAAACCCCAAATGGGGTCATGAATTGTTGAACATGACTGAAAACAACTAGACAGCAATAACAATAACTTAACTGGGGAGTTCTCTAGCTTTATTCATTTGGAAGCCTCAAGCACTGCCTCACTAGCTTCTCAAGGCCACAGCCCTTCTGAATGATTCCCTTTCTCTTCAACCAACGCCTTCCACTATGAAGGCCAATAACAAAGGGAAAAAAATAGAAACGGGAGACTTCTAGTAACATAATAAACATATTTATTTCCCTTTTGTTCTGGAAGAAAGACAGAGACACACCAAAAAAGCCTGAATGGGGTATTTCCCCTCTGTTTTTTCCATTTTCGCCCAAGGTTTCAACCTTTTACCTAAATCCCAAATCACCAAATAGTCTTATTGATTCTGCTTCCACTACATATCTCAGTTCTGCTCCCTTTCTCTCTATTTACCTGGCTACCACCCTAGTGCAGACCTTCACTCCTTCTTGCCTTAACTATCACAATAGTTTCTAAATTGGTTCCCGCTCTAATCCATATCCACTTAATTGTCAAAATGACTTTTACTAAAGCCCAGACCACATGAACACCTTACTCAGCAAACTCCAGTGGGCTCCCTATTACATGTAGCATCACATCAACTCCTTTCTCTGGCACCTAAGGCTCTTCCCAACTTGGACCCATCTTACCTTTCATGCTTTTACACAATACTCCCCTTCACGTTCACTATAGTAATTTTGTTATGTGAGGGAATATTAAGAAAAGGTGAGAGTTAAGATATTGAAAGGAGGAAAGTTAGGCAGGAACAGGGATGATCACAAGGGAGTGATGAAAAGATTAGAGGTTACACTGAGGACAGAAAATAGTGGCGTTGTTGGGTTAAAGGATATGCATAGGTCAGTCATTTGGGGGACAAAATTACAAAGTTACAAATTGCTTTCTTGAAAGGCTGCACTAATTTACAGGCCCACAAATGATGCTTTCTGGTTTTCCCATAATCCCTTCAACATTTATTGTTTTGTGTTTTTGTCTACTTAGAGATGAACTTTGAACTGAGGTCTTTTTCATTCCAATTTTAGCAATCTAGCCATGCCTTAGACTCCTAGAATTATGCTTGAAAATAATTTTATTGGCTGACCTCACTCTCTTGACTTGAGACAGGTAAATGTCAAAATGATTCAAGATTAATGATGATTTCTTCTCTTCATAAAGAGTTACCCATCCTCCACAGGAATCTACCTTTCAGCAGCTAAGCAGAACAACTTTAGAGGCAAATTTTTGTTTTGTTTTGTTTTTGGAGAGGGGAAGGCAAGGCAATTGGGGTTAAGTGACTTGCCCAAGGTCACACAGCTAATAAGTGTGTCAAGTGTCTAAGGCTGGATTTGAACTTAGGTCCTCCTGACTCCAAAGTCAGTGTTCTATTCACTATACCACCTAACTGCCCCAGAGGCAAAAGTTTTAAACTGCCCCAACAGATAGCTTCTTATCTGTCTAATAAAAAAATCTACATTTAAAAATCTCTTAAATTAAAAAAAGGCATTGCAACAGTGTGGCAGTTGGAAAACAAGCACTCACCAGACAACTCAACAACTCCCAATTTCATTCCCTTGGCTTAAAATTTTAGGTACATGTGTTGAAAATAATGGCAGATTAGAGTGTGATACTGAATGCAGAGAGCGTTTAAAGTTTTACCTAGGAGGGTTATCACTTCTAGAGTAAGTGAATTTATTTATATGTGGAATTGAAAAGTATTTTAGAACAAGATCTAACAATCCCCAAGGCCACACAAAGGAAATTATTCATTTCAAAAGTACCATCTTACTTATTTCCGTTCATTAGGGCAGGGCTGTACAGCATATCCACATGGATTTGTTATGGAGACTATAGTAGACCGCTTTGGTTAGAAACATTCATATTTCTGAAAGTAATATCTACCATCTTAATACTAATTTCTGTAATTTTAAGGGGTTTTTATCAGTCCTTCTGAAATAGCGACATGAATTTCTCATTTCATAAAGGTAGTGAGAAAGCATATAAAAGTATGATGGTTTGGGAATTGGAAGATGTAGACTGAAATCCTGGCTCTGTGATTTTAGATTACCAACTTAACCTCCTTCAGCATCTATATCTATAAAATACCTTCCATACCTTCTAATCGGAGGGTAGCTGTAAGTATTAAATACAATGCATTAAAGTGAAAGTGTAATATATTATCATAACTAATTTAAAAGGGTGTGATACTAATTGCACACATGGTAGAGTTGTGAACTGGTCTAACCATTCTGGAGGACAATTTGAATCTATGCCCAACAAGTTATAAAACTATACATACTCTTTGACCCAGCAGTACCACTACTAGGTATGTATCCCAAAGAGATCAAAGAAAAAGGAAAAGGACCTATATGTACACAAATATTTCTAGCAGCTCTTTTTTGTGGTGGCAAAGAATTGGAAATCAAAGGAATATCCATCAACTGGGGAATGACTGAACAAGTTGTGCTATGTGATTTTAATAGAATACTATTGTACTATAAGAAGTGATGACTGGAATGGTTTCAGAAAAACCTGGGAAGACTTATATGAACTGATATAAAGTGAAGTGGGCAGAACCAGGAGAATATTATACACAGTAACAGCAATATTGTAGTAATGATCAAAGACTTAGCAGCTCTAATCAATACAAAGATCCAAGACAATTCCAAAGGACTCACAACGAAAAATGCTGTCTATCCAAAGATAACTGATGAACTTTGAATACAGATTGAAGCATACTTTTCTCATTTACTTTATTTTTCTTGTCTTTTTTTGCAACATGTCTAATATGGAAATATTTTACATGACTTCACATTTATAATTAATATCATATTGCTTGCCTTTTCAATGGATCAGGGAGGGACTAGAGTGAGGGAGAGAATTGGGAACTCAAAGTTTGTTTTTAATGTCAAAATAAATGCTGTATAATTAATTTTTAAAATGTTATGATAGGGAGGAGACATGGAAGAATTACTCTATTGAAGGTAGATATCTCTAAGCTTTGTGATCAAGAAAATGGATATGAGTTCATGATCAGAGATAGAGATTTCAGAGTTCCAGATCATAGAACAACTATGGGGTAATAACAGTTCAGGATGGTGGTAAGGTCAAAGTTATAACCATCTCTCCCAGTTTATTTCAGCGGTCTTGGAAGTTGAGAATATTTCACAAGGTAGTATGGTATAATAGATAAGGTTCAGGACCTAAACTCAGGGGTTTGAATCCCACCTTAGGCACTTTCAAGCTGGGTAACTATAGACAAGTCACTTCATCTCTCTGTGCCTCAGTTTCCTCATTTGTAAAGTGAAGAGGTCAGCCCATTGATAACATTACTAGGTCTATTCCATAAAGAGATCAAAGAAAGAGGAAGATTCTATATATACAATATTTACTCTTATATGGTGCCAAAAATGGAAATGAAGAAAGTGACTGTCAAATGAGGAATATATGAACAAATTATGGTATATGAATGTTATAGTATACTTTTGGACCAAGTGTAATGGAAATGCAAATTTAAAGATCTTCCCTGCCCCTAGCTTAGGTGCGCCTGGAGCCTGTGGTGGGAGGCTTGTTTTTCAGGAAAGCCCATACCTTGATACTTTTGTGATTGGGCAGTGGGTCAAGGAGGTTGTTACAATCTTTGAGCTAGGAGAAGGCTATATAAACTCTGATGAGAGGCTTTGCTTTGGGGCTCCCTTTGAGAAGTGTTGTGTGATTTGACCAGATGAGACTCTGGGAAGCCGTTGTTGAGAGCCCCCCGGCTTTGAAAACCCAGATGTTGATGCTTCCCTCTCTGGTAACTGTGATTTGGTATTGATATAATGGTGGGACAGTTTGGAAGCCTGTCTTGTTTGATCTGTAAGGTCTGTAACTCTGAAGTTTGGGGTGCTGACCTTTTTCCCCTGAACTAGGTAATGTGTGTTTGTTTGATTAAAGTAAGCTTGTTAACCCATTCTGAGTTGCTTTCCTTTTGAAAAGCAGATCTAAGAACCTGTGTCGGCAGTCACCCTGGGGATATCGGGGTGCTTGCCGCTACAGCTTGTTAACCCATTTTGAGTTGCTTTCCTTTACAAAAGCAGATCTAAGAACCTGTGTTGGCAGTCACCCTGGGCATACTGGGGTGCTTGCCGCTACAAAATGGCGATGAGGGATGGGATCTGCTGAGTAAAAGGAAAGTATGGGGGCTGGGATAATTGTTTGTTTCCCAGTTGTGGTAGCTGTGATTCTGTGGAGCCATGGAGCAGGAGAGAAAGACCTGCATGCTGACTTCACTGAGCTGAGAGCAGGAATGGTGAGCTGCCTGCATGGAGACCTGTGGAGAAGCCTGGAGTTGCTGCCTTCTGCTGGAGGAGAAGGAACCCAGGAGTTTGGAGTTCAGCCACAGGACAAGATAAGGACTGTGTGGCAAAGCAAGGGCACTGAATGTGTTTCCTTGCTGCATCCCACAGTTTGGGACCCAGGGGGGATGGACTTGTGACTATGGTGGGTGGGGTGAAGTGCCATGGACCCCAAGGACCCCACTTTGGTTTTCTTGCCCAGCCCCCTCTCTGGACTTGAAAGCAGGGGCTGGAGCAGTGTTATGAGAAGGACACCCCCCTCCTCCCAAGAGAACTTTATGTGATAATGCTTTGTATTTTGTGAATTGATGTGAAAATGCAGTGTACTTTGTTTAAGACCCAGTGGCCACTTTGGTAACTTTAGATGTACCTTGAAAATATGACTTAAGAGATGGTTAGTGCTAATTGAGATGTAAATTGTCTATGCTATGGGCATGCTTAGTAAGACTTTACTGAATAAGCTACTGGTTGTACTTTGAGATATTGTTACAGATAAGAGACTAATTGAGTTAATCAAGACTTTGCCCCAGGAGTGGAAGACTTGTACTTTGATAACTGATGTAACTGATTGAGTTAACTTAAGAGTGACTATTTTTTGATTTTACTGATAAGTGACTGAGTTAACATTTGCCCCATGAGTGGAAGACTTGGACTATTGTATTTTGAGATTATATTGTGATTTTCTTATGTACCTGGAAAATGTGACCTAAGAGATGTTTAGTGCTAATTCAAATGTAAATTGTGTATGCTATGGGCATGAAAGATCTTGGGGCCGAATGTAATGGAAATGCAAATTTAAAGATCTTCCCTGCCCCTAGCTTAAGTGCACCTGGAGCCTGTGGTGGGAGGCTTGTTTTTCAGGAAAGCCCACACCTTGATACTTTGTGATTGGGCAGTGGGTCAAGGAGGTTGTTACAATCTTTGAGCCAGGAGAAGGCTGTATAAACTCTGATGAGGGGCTTTGCTTTGGGGCTCCCTTTGAGAAGTGTTGTGTGATTTGACCAGATGAGACTCTGGGAAGCCGTTGTTGAGAGCCCCCCGGCTTTGAAAACCCAGATGTTGATGCTTCCCTCTCTGGTAACTGTGATTTGGTATTGATATAATGGTTGGACAGTTTGGAAGCCTGTCTGTTTGATCTGTAAGTTCTGTAACTCTGAAGTTCGGGGTGCTGACCTTTTTCCCCTGAACTAGGTAATGTATGTTTGTTTGATTAAAGTAAGCTTGTTAACCCATTTTGAGTTGCTTTCCTTTTGAAAAGCAGATCTAAGAACCTGTGTTGGCAGTCACCCTGGGGATATTGGGGTGCTTGCTGCTACACCAAGAAACAACAAAGGGGATGGTTTCAGAGAAACCTGGAAATACCTATATGAACTGATGCAAAGTAAAGTGAGCAGAACCAGGAGAACACTTTGTATTATATCAATGCTATAAAAATGAGCAAGTTTGAAAGACTTGAGTCCTCCAACCAATGCAATGATTAACCATGCTTCTAGGGGACTGATGACAGAAAATGCTGCTCACTTCTTGACAGAGATGGGATAACTTCAATATGCAGAATGAGACATACATTTTTGAGCATGAAGGGTATGGAAATTTGTTTTATTTGACTATGCATATTTGTTATGAGAGTTTTGTTTTTCTTTTTTATGGCAGGGAAGTTGGAGGGAGAAAAAGAAATGATTGTTAATTGAAAAAAATAAAAAATTCATTAAAAAATTAAGGGTTTGGACTCATTGGCCTCAAGGGTACTTTCCAGATCTAAAGCTATGATATAGTGATTTTATAAAAGAATCAGACTAGTAATACATATAGTAGTTTTTATTTTTTAAAAAATCATAGCGCCTTTTGATCAAATCCAATAAAATAGGATAGTAGATTCAGAGCAATAAATTCCAGGGCAAGGAAGTCTCTAAACCCAGGCCCTGAGTGGGTCTGGAACAGGAGCCCCACCCTCTTGGTTTCCAGTGAAGGAACAGGTACTGGGGCAGTAGCCTGAGTGTTTCTCAAGGCTCCCACCTGCCTAGATGCTTAGTAGGAATAAAGTCAGTGACTCATGATAGAGAAGAGTGGGGGCGGCTAGGTGGCGCAGTGAGTAGAGCGCCAGCCCTGGAGTCAGAAGGACCTGAGTTCGGATCTGGCCTCAGGCACTTAACACACACAAACCAAAAACCTAGCCGTGTGACCTTGGGCAAGTTACTTAACCCCAATAGCCCTCCAAAAAGCAAAAAAAAAAATTATAGAGAAGAGTGAAATGTTTCCATAAAGAGGAGTCCTCATAACTCAGTCCCTGAGTAGGGTCTAGGACTGGGGTACTCCTCCCTACTGGTTAAACTCCCAGATGGTGACTCCTCTAAGCAGCCACATTGTCCTCATATCCTATCCCCTGAATCTAAACCACTCCAGAATCTGTGCTCATCTCTAATCTCTCTCCTGAACTTGAATCCCTTAACTCCAAGGGATGTTACTGCTAGATATCTCCATTTGGCTGTCCTATTAACATCTCAAACTCAATATGTTTAAAATGGAATTTATCTTTTCCCCAAAGCCTAGCCATTTCCTACTTCCATGGAGGACACCATAGTCCTTCTGGCTCACAATTTATATTGTGATTTATATTTGGATTTATATTTGAATCTTCCCTCTCCCTCTCACCTCCTCCTCCATGCAATCAATTCCCAAGCCTTGTTGATTTTCAGTCCATGACATCTGATATCCCTCCCTTCCTCTCATATGACCAACTTCCTAGTTAAGGCCCTCATCCCATCTCATCTGAACTATCACAATAGCCTCCTAGTTGGTCTTGTTTCCTGTCTCCCTGTGTCACAAACTAATTCCTAAACCACCATTCTCACTATGTCACCCCCCTGTTCAAATGTTGTCTGTGTCTCTCTATAACCACTAAGACAAAATACAGAATCCTTGTCCTGGCTTTTAAAGCCCTGTGCAATTTTATCCCATCTTTCTTTTCAGACATTTCACAGTTTCAACTTTCCAGCCAAACTGGCCTACTAGCTGTTCCTAGAACCTAACATTTCATCTCCCATCTCTGTGCCTTTGCTCAAGCTGTTTCCTATGTCTGGGATGCACTTCCTCTCTACCTCCACCTCTAGCTTCTTTCAAGGTTCAGTTCAATTGTCACTTTGTACATAAAGGCTTTCTTTACCTCCAGATTGTTAGCGTTCTCCCTTCAGATTATATTTTTATTTTTGTACATGTTGTACCCCCACCCCATGCCTTTCCTACCAAAGGACAGGATATTAGTTTCTTGAGGGCAAGAATTGCTTCATTTTTATTTTTATATCCCCTGGTACCTAGTACAGTGCCGTGTGTGTGTGTGTGTGTGTGTGTGTGTGTGTGTGTGTGTGTGTGTTAGAGAAAGATAAAATATTTGTTCAGTTGAACTGAATCAAGGGTTAGAGTGACAGATCCAGTATTTGAACCCCAAACCCCTGACTCCAAACCCAGTGCATTAAATTTTCCCATCTTTTAGCATCTTTGCTAGCTTGGTGGATATTATATGATACCCCAAGATTGTTTTAGTTTGCATTGCTCTGATTAATGCTTATGAATCTTTCTTCAGGTAGTTGTTGAGAGTTTGTTCTTATTCTAAAACTGTTCATTCACATTCTTGGACTATGATATTGAGGCTCTTAATCTCATTTTTCTGCTCAAATTCACTTGTATTAAAAATCCTGTATTTACTTACCAGTGAACATGTTGTATCCTCTCCCTTAGTTGAATGGAAACTCCTGGAGAACATAGACTCTCACTTTTGTCTTCGTATCTTTGCCTCTTATTGCAGTCCCTGGCCCACGGGTGACACAATCAATGCTTGCTGACTGCTTTATTCCTCTATCCCACTCTCTCACCGCCATTAGAATGACATCCAGTCTCTCAATCCATCCCTCTTTTTCTACGCAGGCTTTGCTTTTCTGTTCACTCCTCCTCCCCTGCCCACCCTATGGATTTGCCACCTGACTGTTTCCCAAACAATGATCCTGGACCATTCCCTTGTCTTCCTGACCTCCCAGGATTCCTGCCCCACTGCATTTTACTCTTGGATGACTCCCACCACCAGACCTCCCTCCTTTTCCCAGGCCTCTGCACATTGCTGGAGAAAGGCACAAAAATCAGGCTGATTTCAAGCATAACAAATTTATGGGGCATAACTGCAGCTGGGCCCCCACTGCTTCTCAAGAATCCTACTCTTCTTTAGTTCTGATCTCATTCCTGCAACAACTGTTCCAAATTTTTTTTCTCTCTCCTCAAGCTCTGAAGTACACATTTTACACTGAGATTAAGGCCATCTGACACAAACTCCCTTCCTACATTTCTCAAAACTTCTTAGCTCCCCATCCCCCACTTTCTTCTCTGGTGACAAAAGAAGAGGCATCCATGCTCCTAGCTGACATTAATCCCTGTAGTTGCATGCTTGAACCCATTCTTTCCAGCCTCCTCTTGGACCATGGTCTAACAATTAACCCTGCCTCCACTCCAGGCATCTTAAATCTGTCCCTCCCCACTGGCTCCTTCCATTTGCATGCATGGAGCCCCTCCCAAAAGGATCCATTTATTCTAGAAAGCCATGTGTTGAGTATGATTCAGGATATCCCCTGATCCCACCAAGATGGTAGATGGGAGGTTCATAAAAATCTAATAAATGCGTTCATTTCACCTTGGGCAGCTGTTCTTGTTGTTGTTCACCTTTCGTTTTCAAAGAGGGCCATTGACATGTAGGACAGCTGCAGTAGCCACAGGAGGGTGAGGTGAGGGACAAATAAGCCAGTGAGAGTATCTAGCACCCAGGGAGTAATGGAAAAAGCAGTTTCCTTAGGGAGGGACTGTGAACACACACATTCCTGTTCCATAGGATAATATATCCAGAGCTGCAAGGGACCTTAGAGATCGAGTCCTACCCCTTAGCTTATATATGAGAAAACCGAGTCTCAGAGAGATTAAGTGATTTGCTGAAGGTCAGACAGATTCTGATTCCAAATCCAGACAGCATTCTTTCCAGTGTACCATAGCTGGTTCCTGGATAAACACACACACACACACACACACACACACACACACACACACACACACACGCACACACATACACTTACATGTGGATGCATGTATTCAAGATGGAAAACACTGCAGTGGGTCATACAATGGCAAAAGGAAATAATTTTAAGTTGTGATTCAAGCTCACAAAAAGTCCCAAACCAAATATATCTATGTATATGTAAATCTATGTGTATGTATATGTGTGTATTTGCACACATGCATATTTATATAAATATATACACATATACTCAAATGTACATGTACTGTATCTATACATGTATGTATACACTTATGTGTATACATATCTCTTTGTATGTATACAAAAATTTAGGTACATGCACATATATGTATACATATGGGTATATAAAAATATATCTGTGGGGGGCGGCTAGGTGGCGCAGTGAATAGAGCGCCGGCCCTGGAATCAGAAGGACCTGAGTTCGAGCCGGCCTCTGACACTTAATCCACACAAACAAAAACCTAGCCGTGTAACCTTGGGCAAGTTACTTAACCCCAATTGCCCTAAAGGGGCGGCTAGGTGGCGCAGTGAGTAAGAGCGCCGGCCTCGGAGTTTGGATGACCCGAGATCAGATCCGGCCTCAGAAAATGAGCACCCACGCATAAATCAAATGACTAGCCATGTAACCTTGAGCAAGTTACTTAACCCCAATTGCTTTAAAAAAAAATATATCTGTGTATATGTGTATCTACTGCTAATATATTTCTATATACACATATAATACATATATAAATATTTATGTATATGCACATATATTTGTATGCACAGAGACATTTATATAATACATGTATATACTTGTACATAAACATATATATGCATACATGTTTTATACCTATACATATCTTTGTGTGAATGTATAGTTACACAAATGCGTGTGTGCATACCTGTATAGACACATATACATAGATATATTTAGTATTCAGATATTTTGTGAACTTGAGTATTAGCTCAACATGAAATTCTTTATTTTTGTCATTGAGGGACCCACTGAAGTATTTTCCATTTTAAACATTTTGTTTTCTTTAGGACGTAACTGACATCTCAAAATTGTTATTTCCCATTAGAACACTTTCTCGAATACATCAGTGTGTTGTTTCTCTCACTCTAATTCCTTGATGTGAAGGTACCCTTTTGATCAGGATAATGCCTCTGCAATGCTGTATGATGTTGAGGCTACACAAATGCATTACATATCCCCTACACAAATTAGCTTAGGTTTTCCCAATTCGAGAAAAAAAAATATGTCTTCCCTGAAATCCTCCACCTAAACCGGCTATTAGCTCGTTTCTTTCTGCTGCTTCTTTGTCAAAGTTCTGGGCAAAGTTGTTTATATCTGGTACCACCATTTCTTTACCACATCCTCACTTCACTCCTTGTTATCTGGATTGTATCTCCATTGTATTGCTTTCTCCAAAGTTAATAGTAACCTCTTAATTTTCAGTCCTTTTCCTTCCTCCTTCTTCATTTTATAGTAACATTTGATTCTGAAATTTGTTGGCTCTCGTTATAACCTCCAGTCACTCCACACCTTTGAAATCATGGTGCTGTACTCTACTAAGCCAATTTATTGCATTTCTTTACTTTGAATATTCTACCTCTTTATTCTATGCCACATAGCCCATTCCAGCTCAAGATCATTCCTACCATCCACCTTCTCTTCTCCTACCCAGAAACTGCTGAATACCACTAGAGAAAGTCACATAACTCTGATGACTGGATCACTAAAAATTCATGTCATCCAATTTCAGTAAGGTCCTTACCATTATAGAGCAATTTTTTTTACTCTTCTCTGATTTACTCCTTTACTCATCCCTTCCATCCCATATACATTGCAAAACTTCTCTTCTCCCTTTTGGCAGAGGACTTTGCCTCACATTTTCCTAAGAAAATTCAGGCCACCAGGGTGGAGCCAAGATGGTGGAGTAGAAACAGCACTTCCGCAGCGCTATGGCCCACACCACTTCCAATTTCATGTAAAAGGGGACTCTGAACAAACTTTGGAGCTCCAGAACCCACAAAATGACACAGAAAAGCTAACCTCCCACTGAGGACAGCCCAATAGCCCAGCAAGGAGAGGCCAGTGCAGCACTCTGGGAGACAACCCCAGTTGAATATAGTTGAACTATTTACATTCCTACATGGGAAAACGATAACTGTGACTGATGAAATCTTTCTCATTATGAAAGTAGTTGAAGAAGGTATATGGGCATATGAATACATATGTGAATGTGTGTATATATGTTTACAGGTATACATAGATAGAAGGCACAGGTCCAATTTAATAGGAAGGGATGATACTTCAAAGGTGAAATTAAGAGGTGAGAGAGGAATATAACGAGAGGAAATGGGGAGAGACAGAATGGGGTAAACTCTCTCATATAGAAGAGGCAAGGGAAAATGGTTACAAGGGAGGGGAAGAAGAGGAAGGCAAAAAGGCAAAACTTTATTCTCATTGAATTTGGCTCAGGGAGAGTATGACATACATACTAAATAGAATATCTCACCCTACAGGAGAGTAGGGGGGAAGGGGATGAGAGGGGGGATGATGGAAGGGAGGGAAAGCTGGGCGGGGAGGGAAGTTGAAAGCACCCACTTTCAAAGAGGGACAGGATTAAAGTAGGGAATGGACCAGGTGGGGGGTGGGATGGGTGGGAGGGGAATATAAGCAGTCTTTTACAATATATCTACTATGGTAATGTTTTGCATAGCTACACGTGTACAGCATATACTGAATTGCTTATCTTCCCAGCAAGAGTGGGTGACAAGGGAGGAAGGGAATGAATCTGGAAATCAATTGTTTTAAAATATATAAATAATATTATTAATACTATTTTACGTATAATTGGGAAATAAGATATATAGGCATTCGGGCACAGAGATTCACCTTGCCCTACTGGAAAAGTCGAAGGAGGTATGGGAGAAGATATGGGAGAGAGCAGATTGGATGAGGGGATATCCTGTGGGACTGCTATTCTGGGATGGTGGGTAGGGGAAAAATGGGGGGAAAATTGTAACTCAAAATCTGGCAGAAATGAATGATGTAAACCAGAAGTTAATAAAGCATTTGGAAAAAAAGAGGAATGGGAAAGTATTCCTAAGGAAAGTGAGATTTTAGCTAAGACTTGAAGGAAACCAGGGAAGCTAGGGGAAGTAGAGTTGAGGAAGGAGAACATTCTAGGTATGGGTATCTGTAAGTAAGGGAGTATCATTGAATTGCAGAATATGTGGTGGTGATCAGGTATAGGCTCAGGAACCCCGCCTTGAACTCTGATTGAATCGTATGAGGCATTTGCATGAGGCCATAAGCCTTACATTGAGGCTGGGCCCAAACCTCTGTTACAAGACTTCCCACCCTCAAGCCTATCAAAATATCAGTCCACCCTTGAACTGGCCTAGCCCACCATTGTCTGTAATCTCCAGGTAGCCTCCAACAACTTCCCACCCTTAATCACCCACTCACCTCATCTGACTCCTGAAGACCCTCCCCAAACTCCGCCTCTAAAGCACCCCTAGATATCTCCTGTATGTAAGACTCCATCTTGTCTCCATGTCTGTGAGAGCACCATAGAATGACCTAGCACAGGCTTACTCCATGTCCAATATAAGAAAACTTTTAATAAACTTTACTTCTCTTTGGCTGAAAAAAAAAGAAAATTCAGGCCACCAGTCAGTCTCCTCCCCAATTCTGCACCTCAAATCCCTTGATGTTATCTCCCACTACTTCCTCTTTTTCTCTAGTCTTTGAGGAAGAAATGGTTATCTTCTTGCCAAGACCAGTCCCTCTACTTGTAATCTTAGCCTCATCTCCTTCAGTCAACTCAAATTGTCCTATCTTTCATTCTCTCTTATTATAACCTTCAATCTCTCTTCATCTGCTGGCTCCTTCTCAGCTGCTTATAGCATGCCCAGATTTCCTCCATCCTTAAAAATCCTTCACTTGACTCTACAATTCCCTCAGACTTACTTTAAAGCTTTCCTCTCATTCACTGCTGTAATGCTATGCACAGAAGCTTTCCAGAAGAATGCTACTATGAACAGCTTTTAAGATTCTGATTACACAGTATAGTGATCACTCTATTTCATAACAAATCAAAGCAAAACTTTCACAGAGAATCAAGGTACAGCATTCACGATATTACAACTTATCCCAGAAAATCACAACATAATATTCACAACATAATGTCAAAGTATAATAGTCAAAAGTCTTCCACTCATGGGTCAAAATATAGATTAACTCAAATCAGTCACTTATCAGTAACAATATCTCAAAGTACTCAAAGTGCAAATCAGTCACTTATTCAGCAAAGTCTTACTAAGTATCATACACAAAACCCTCCACTCCTTAGGGCACTAGTAAACTATAATCCCATAATTACTCAGTACCCAAGGGGAGGTCTTTTCTTCATCTTGACTTGGGGCCTGTTCTCAGATTCCCTGGATCCCCTTCTATGGTCCCAGATACTACCTGGATTCACCAGACTGTCACCTGGATTCAATGGCAGACAGCTCCCAATTCCTTGACCAGCTCTCTGGGCAGGTCCTACTCCACCCTGAAGTTCACAGGGTCTGGTCCATGTCAGATCCTTCACCATTTCTACTCCAGGGAATTCAAAGTTAAACCAAGCCACAAACAAAGTCTCAGCATCCCAGTCATGCTTCAGTCACCTGGGCTCCTGGATTCTGGCCTCCTGGCTCCGGGCTCCTAGGCTCCTGGCTCCAGGCTCTGGTCTCCTGTTCAGAAGAAACTCCACCACCACAAGGTTTCAGGATTCATTTCTCCATTCTTCTGTAGCTACTCTGACACCAGATCTCAGTCTCAAGGAAATTCTGACTATGTCTCCCTGGGGCTTTTCTTATATACACAATATTAGTTATATACACAGTATTAGCTTATATACACAATATTAGCTACTTCCTTCAACCAACCCCTGCAGTAACAGGAGACAGGAGTTCATACCTTCTGTTCCCCCAATCAGAGGCTTGATCAGTTACTAAGTGCTATTTAAAGTACCTGCTACTTTTGCCAACACAAAGAGATCTTCAAATTCAAATTACATTACCATTACAACTGCCAAATTCCTGGAAAAAGCTGCCTATATTTGTCACCTGGACTTCCTCTTTTCCCACTCCTCAACCCCTTATAATCTTACTTCTGGTTTTATCACTGAATTACCTTTTCTAAGGTCACCAATGGTCTCTTAATTGTCAGCTCCAATGGCCTCTTCTCAGTCTTCATACTTCTTGCCCTCTCTATAGCATTAGATGCCATTGTCCACCCCCTACTCCTAGAAACTATCTTCTCCCATAGTTTTCCTGACAAACATCTCCCAAAAGAAAATATACAAGAAGACATCTTCTGCCTCTCCTCACCCCATCTAAGACTCTTTTCACAGAGGTGAGGGGGACACAGAGGTTGAGCACTGCATTTCAGATTTTCTTAATGTATTATTTTTGCTGATTGCTTTATCTCTTCGTTTTTTTTTTAAGAAATATTTTTTATTAAATGGATGGCTTTCCAGGAGGGAAGGAGAAAGAAAAATAGAGAGGGAAATTTAAGCAACGTGAAAACAAAAACTATCAATAAATTTTTATTTAAAAAAATTCCCAGGGGCTTACTTTAAGAAGTGTTGTGTGATTTGACCAGAAGAGATTCTGGGAAGCCGTTGTTGAGAGCCCCCAGCTTTGAAAACCCAGATGTTGATGCTTCCCTCTCTGGTAATTGTGATTTTGGTATTGATAATGGTTGGACAGTTTGGAAACCTATCCATTTGATCTGTCTGTATACTCTGAAGTTTGGGGTGCTGACCTTTTCCCCCTGAACTAGGTAATATATGTTTGATTGATTAAAGTGAGCTTGTTAACCAAAAAAAAAAATTCCCCACACTTCTTTTTCTGCATACTCTCTTGATGGTCTCATCAGATGACTCCTTAATCTACAATTCTACATACACAGCCATCTTCCCTCTGTCTGTCTGTCTCTGTGTCTATGTCTCTCTGTCTCTCTTCACTAAGGTACAATTTTGTATCTCCAGTGGCCTACTAGACATATCCATCTGGATGTCCCATAAGTATTTAAAATTCAACATATCTAAAACAGAACTTCTTATCTCCCCCAACCCCTTGCACCCCTTTTTCTAAATTTCTTATTTCTGCTGAGGGCACTGTCCTATTTGCACTCACCAAGGTTTATAACCTCCAAGTCATTCTCGACTCTTCACTTTCCCTTAGCCTCCATAAAGGACTGCCAAGTCTGTCCTTTATGTCTCTATCATGTCTCTCCCTAAAAACTGCCACTTCCCTAATTTAGGCCTTCATCATCTGTCATCTGGACTACTTACATAGCTTTCTCATGATTTTCCCTGCCTTAACCTTCCCTTAATCTTCTTAAGTTGGAAGTCTACAGACTTCCAAGGGGTCTGGAGTTACATCTTGAGAGTTCTATGAACTTAGGAAAAACTTGCATCTTTATTTTTACTAACTCTTAGTTTCTTTCCTCATTCTACGTATTTTATTTTATCCATTTACAAATACAATTCTGAGAAGAAATCCATAGGCTTCACCAGACTGCCCAAGGAATATGAGACCCACAAAAGGTTAAGAACCCCTGAGATGGCCTCTTTCCTCTTCAATCCATCCTCCACACAACTGCCAAGATGATATTTCTAAAGCAGAAGTCTAACCATGTTACTTTGCTTAAGAAGCAAATGCAAACTTTTCTGATTGACATTTAAAGCCCTTCACAATCTGGTTTCAACTTATCATTCCTGGCTAATTGCACATTCCTTCCCCTCTTATATTCTAGCTTCTGGCCAAACTGTCCTATTGGCTATACCCTTAACATGATATTCCATCTCATGTACTTTTACACAGGCTTCTGCTTTCCCCATCCCCCATTAACTTTTGCTTCTTTAAATCCCTAGTTCTCTTCAAGGATCAGCCCAAGTGCCTCATCCTACAAGAGGCCTTTCCTAATTCACTCAGTTGTTGGTATTCTCCTAACACCACAAAAAATAATTATACTTTTTTTGTATTTGCTTACATGTGCATCTGTCATCTCTACCCACATTCCCCTCCCAATATAAAATGGAAGCCATCAGAGGGTGGGAACTGTTTCATTTCTGTCTTTGTATCCCCAGCGCCTAGTGCAGCACCTAGCCCAGCACCTAGCCCATAGTTAACTCTTATTTAATGAATGCTAAATGTTTAAATGTTGTTGAAGAAAACCTTTATCCCCTTACCATTCCCAGAATACATTGGCCTGACCACCCAATGACCTCACAGACGTCAGTTTCAACTCTTCATCTTTTGTTGACTCAACCTGTCTGAAATAACCTGGGTCTGCACTCCTGAATTCCCAGTAAAACTGTAGTTGGGATGCCTTTTCCCCATGTTGTCATGGAGAGAGTAGGACAGAGTTGTGCTTGGATACCCAAAAGAGCCTCAGGTTTCCAGTAGCCTTGAAGGGGACACCTGCTCAAAGTTTTGGGCACCACTCAGCAGAGACAGAAAAGAAGGAAGACTGTGTACTACTCCTGCTGATCCTGGAAGGGCATTTGTGACTAAAAACAAAGTGTACAAGTACTAAGAAGATACGGGTAGGCATAAGAGTCTGTGGGGCAAGAGCAGATTGAAGGACCAAGAGCCACCCATCCCACGTTGCCTCTAGACCAGCTGCCTGGGAGTTCTTAACCTAGGGTTTGACTTGTTTTGTATTTAGTGGCATGTCATACCAGTGCAAGGGGAAAAGGGGTCCCTGCCATAGTGTCAAAAATGTATATTATGATTATCTTCATTAGTATTATTATTGTTGTTGTTGTTGTTGTTACATTTCCAACTTTATTTTGCTGGGGGAGATGGGGGGGCGTTAAACAAAAATGTTTTTGATGACTGTTTCAACATAATTAGTTTCCTTTGTGATTAAATATATTTTATTCTGTAAATTTTAAAACATTATTCTGAGAAGGGTCTGTAGGTTTCACCAGACTTCCAGAGAAGACAGAAAAAAAAAAGGTTAAAAGCCCCTGCAGTCAATCATTTTGTTGCTTACTTGTTGGGTAAGATTCCTGTCCAGTCTTCTAGCTGAATGGATGCTTGCTAATAAGCTGGCCCCAAGGCATTTCTCTCCCCACCCACTAGAAGAGTCTCAGCGCCCTACCCCAGAGCCAGGACTAAACACACCATGCAGTTGTTCAACAAGGTAGGCACATAAATATCTTTGCCAACACCTGTTTTGGGAAGGCAGTAACACTGGGATTCTATGAGATCCAAAACACCGGAATAATGCAGTTACAGAGCAGGGCAACAGCTGTTCCTTTCCATCACACAAATGAATGCATATCTATCCTGTAGCATGGTATTGAAACTTTAATTTTTTTTAAATGATGTTAAAGAGAAAAATGGAAGCTGGCCAACTGTTCAGGTGGTGTCTCAAAGAATTTTTGTACTTTTGTGAGATCACAGAGGGTCAAGAGTCTGGTTCTTAATTTGAAGATTCAGAAACTCAATTTTATTAGTTCACCCTGGGCTGATCAGAATGCACAAAAACTATTTATACTATCCAGATTTCCAAGAGGCTGGTAACAGAATGTCAATGGATTGAAAGTGGGAGCTAGATATGCCTTGATAATGAGTTACTGGATTACCTCATCAGAGTACCCCTTCCTGGTTAATAAGTCCACTTGGGACACCAAATCATAAAGTGGCATGCATAGACTCTAAACAAAGAAAGTTGGGTATTCCTAAGGTACATTCCCATCAAATTAGGAGAGCTTTGTCAATTTCCCTTCCCCATTTTGTGGTTATTTCTAACCAAATAAAACCGTCATGGGCTAGTTATGATCAGAGCGTTCTCTCCCTAGATCTATGCTGAACTCCAATGTTGCTCGACATTCTTCCTACTCTACTCAGTCACTTCCTGTCTCAATCTCAACTTCTCAGAAACCTTTTCTTCCTTCCTCTCCCCATAGCTCAACTCCCCACTTAAAGTAGACGGCAATCCAAAGGGAGCATCCTCGGCTACCTTCTACACTTCTCTTATTTAAAAATCTCTAAAGCTTTGGTTTCAAAGACACCCTATTCTCCTGTATCTTTT
This sequence comes from Gymnobelideus leadbeateri, assembly GCA_011680675.1. Classification (NCBI taxonomy): domain Eukaryota; kingdom Metazoa; phylum Chordata; class Mammalia; order Diprotodontia; family Petauridae; genus Gymnobelideus; species Gymnobelideus leadbeateri. Next base: position 348,236 of record WOXC01010201.1, on the reverse strand, counting down.
ACTTTTCTGAGTCTGACTCCTTTGTTGATTGCTTATCTTTCTGACTACTGCATGTGAGTGTTTCCCAAGGATCTATCTGTGATCTTCACTCTGTGGAGAGTACTCGCTCTTTACAATTTCATCTTGTGCCATAGTTTTAATTACTATCTCCATCCAGATGATTCCTAATTCAATGTATCTCCACCCTGATCTCTCTTCTCAGCCCCAAACTCACATTTCCAATTAACTGCAGGACATGTCCACTCAAATGTCTCACTGGCACCTCAAATTTAACATAACCACAACTGCATTTATTATTTTGGCCCTAAGCAGATTATTTCAGAAGTCACCATTACCATCTGTGACACTGTCATGCACCCAGTCTCTATTTCCACAACCTTGGTGTTCCCTTTGACTTTTGTCCTCTTCTTTACCTCCTCACTATCCAAGTCCTCTCCATTCTTGACAGTCATATTTCATATATCGGTGCCTTCCATTTACTTTATGCTCATTATGTCAGCCTATTCCCTCTTCAATTCTCTATTCCTCCAATCCATTCTTCATATTGCTAGAAATGAAAGAATTCCATTCAGCAAATATTTATAAAGGAGCTACATTGTGCTTAATATCATTGTACTATGTACAGGGGATACAAAAATGAAAGATGACATAAACTCTGTCCTCAGGGAGCTTATAGTCTACTGGGGTAGATCCAACTTGTTCATAAATATCACTAAAAGAAAAATGATAAGGTCAAAGAAGTACTCTAGGAACTTAGTGGAAGGCTACTTTCAGCTTGGGGGATCAGGGAAGGCTTAATTGAACATGGTACCTGAGCTGAACCTTGAAGGAAGATAAGGAAGAGATGAAACAGACAGTAGGAGATGAAGCAGACAAGCCTTCTAAGTGGAGGCAACATTATTTGAAAATGCACAGAGGAGGAATAGTTGTCCTATTTAACTGGAATGGAAAGTAGGCATAAGGAAATAATATGAACTGTTGTGGTTGTTTTTTTCAGTCATTTCAGTCATATCCAACTCTTCATGACCCCATTTGGGGTTTTCTTGACGAAGGTGTAATGGAGTGGTTTGCCATATCCTTCTCCAGTTCATTTTATTTGCTTATTATAATTATTTTTATTTTAAACTTAAATACAAATCCAGATCATTTTATAGATGAAGAAGCCAAGGCAAACAGAGTGAAGTGACTTGCCCAGGATCACAGAGCTAGTAAGTGTCTGAGACCAAATGTGAACTCAAGAAGATGAATCTTCCTGATTCCAATGCTAGTGCTCTACTTTGCCACCTAGCTTGCCCACTGTGAACTAAGTCTGGAAAAGTAACAGCAACAGCAACAACAGCAAAAGCTAGTGGACTTAGCAGAAGCATAAATCTTTGATGTGATGACGAGAACCTCTAATCCCCTGGCCATTATATGTCAGAGACACCTACTACTAAGAGTAGCCACCAGCTCTGGTCTGTTTTAGGGTTTCCTCAAGGACTAGTGAGGTCCCAGGATAATAGTCTTGACTTGGCTCAGCTGTCACTAAAGGAAATAGGAAAAGTGAAGATAAGTGGGAAGAAGGAATGGAGGAAGGACATCTCCAAGCTTTAAGCTTTACACAGTGAGAGATGCTGACCAAGCAGGAAGTATCTTGCCTAGAATGGTGGGAGTAAGACACAGGACCCATTTGTCCTAACTGCTTGAAATGGAAAAGTAGGACTTTGGGTTCAGCAGGGTGAATGAAAAGGTTTCCACAGCTGGCTTAAGATGTCCTTTGTGTGGGAGAGCTAGGAAAGAAGAGAAAGTTTAGAATGTCCCAGAGATATTTCTGACCTAGGACTATTTCTGAAAGAGCAGAGGTTCAAGTAGCCCTAAAGGTTTTTGGTCCTGGTTATTTTATTCTGAATGAGTTATAAAATAGATCAGTGTAATCCCTCCAAGGTCCAACTGCTCAAAGAGCCCTTATCATCCATTAGGGAAGAGAATAAACAATCGAGAGCAGCAACAGCTCATGAGAAAGGGCAAGAAGCCACAGGGGGTAAGCAACCAGGAGCCATGGCACCATGGTGAGCTTCTGCAGAAAGAATGGTAAACAGCAATGTGACAAAGAACACCTGTCAAAAATGGCTAACAACACCGTCAGTATGGTACACTAGAGGTGAAAAAAAGCCTTCATTACAGGGCCATGGAGAAATGACCAGAGGAAAGGGCAGCTAAAAAGCAAAAAGGCATTGGGTTCCTATCTGTAGGAGAAAAGTGGAATGTTGCCTCTTGTCAGAAGGATCCTATTCAGGGTAACACTGCTAGTTCTTTGGACTTGCCAGGTCCCTAAAGATGAGTAACCCAGAAGAAAGAAAGGTTTCTCCTATCTCGGTAATGACACTGAGCTCTTTTTCCTAGTTGGAAATACATAGCATTTAGGACTGTATTACAAGACTGAAGGGACTGTATATGTTCCTTTGAGAATATAGAAGTCCCAACACAAAAGGAAAAAGGTTTTCTTGACTGTGTATGAACATTGGAATAAGTTCTTTGTGTCTCCTGTACTGTGTTGAATAAAGTGTTGATTCCCTGAAAGCCAAAATGCTTGTAAGGGGGAAATGGTGGCCACCCGGTGGGGACATTCCATATGCTGACATTCATAGATCCCACATTGGAAGGGTCAGATGAACCAAAGAAATAAGGGGTCCCTAAAATGTACTTAGGAGCTTTGTTTAAGGAGGGATCCTCTTATACAAGGGATATCATACCATTTTATAGCACTTTAAACACATTGTTTCATCTAATTGTCATTATAACTCTCTTAGGCCAGTACTACAGATACTATTTTTTTCATTTTACAGATGAGGAAAGTGAGGTTCAGATAGATTAGTAACAAGTCCATGAGGAGTTAAGTTGTATGGTTAATAAAAGTCAGAAGTGAGATTCAAACCTAAGTATCTCCTTACTCCAAACTACCACACAATGGTCTCTTTCCCATTATGCCACATAACACATGTTGAAGCCAGATTGTGGAGATCTTCTAAAGAGGACGGCTCAAAAATTTTCAGAAGGTCCCTCTTGCCTGAAGTTCATACTCCTTCCCTTTCTATTAAAAATTATTGGGGCGGCTAGGTGGCACAGTGAATAGAGTGTCAGCCCTGGAGTCAGAAGGACCTGAGTTTGGATCCGGTCTCAGACACTTAATGCACACACAAATAAAAAACCTAGCCGTGTGACCTTGGGCAAGTTACTTAACCCCAATTGCCCTCCAAAAAGCAAAAAAAAAATTCTTCAGAGTTTGATGCTATTCCTTGCCTTTCTTATGTACTTTTTTATCCCTATCTTATACCACTCCCTTCCATGTACTATAGAGTCCCCCCAAACTCAGTTACACTATGTCTCCCAAACATACACAGTGCTTTCCCATCATATCAATCAATCAATACACAGGCATTTATTTAGCACCTCCTATGTGCCAGGTGCTGTGCCTGGTGCTAAGGATACAAAGAGAAAAATTACATAGTCCTTGTCCTCCAGGAGCTTATATACTTACATATTATAATATAATGTGTACATTATAACATAACATATAATGTGATCTTACATTAAGTATAATATTATATGTATATGCAATATATAGAGGGAGACATGTACATATATTATTTATACAGTTATATAGCATACATATGTATAGGTGAGTGAGTGTATATACATACATACATACATACATATATATATATAATGTATGTATGTATGTATGTGAGCAAGGAATATCAGTAAAAGTAGGTCCTCATTTTGGGGAGAATTGATTTATTTCTACTACTCTTGCTTGGCCTCAGTAAATCACTTCTCTATGCCCCTCCCACATAATACCCCATGTCCCATTTCTATATGTTTGTAGTTGCTGTCTTCCATGCCTGAAATTCATTCCCTCTTTACCTCAACCTCCCAGAATCCCTCTCTTCCTTTAAGATGAAGCTTAAACACCACCTTCCATATAAAGCCTTTCCTGATCTCAGTACCAGTGCCCTTCCTCTCAGACTCTGTTGTATTGTACTGAACTATTTGTTCTGAAATATTTGTAATTTTTAGCTTTATATTTATTTTGTAGATAAAGTATGGTTTTATCTTTTCCATGACAATGTGAGCTCCTTGCCAGTAGCAATATTTCATTCTTTGTACTTGTATCCCTGTATTTAGCACAGTGCTTGGCAAACAGTAAATCCTTAGTAAATGCTTCTTGGTTGCTTCACTGCTTGTTTGATTCAGCTGCTGAATACTTACCTACAGCATCACAGCACTTCACTGTTGGTGGTCACTGTTTTCTTTTGAGGGGAGAAGGATGACTTTAGGTAGGAATCACTTTTAAAAATTTTCAAATTAGTATTATTTAAGAAAGAATATATAGCAAAACCCTCCCATTCAAATCCTCTTTTTTCCCCAAAATTTCTCTTGGAAACTTTAGTAAAGTATATTTCTAAACACAATGGAGTCACTGAATTTTACGGCTATTTATGGTTTCATAAACAAACTAGGCTTTGGAAGTGTTTATGTTGACCTGTGAAACACGAATAAAGCTTTAACATCTTGGAAGCTTCCTAATATTTTAGATCTTTCATGCATGTCTACAGTAGCAACATGACAGTATTTGACAGTTTGGTTTTCCTTATTCCTATTACTAAATGCAACTGGTTATTGGAGCAATGGTTTTAGTAGGAAATCTGGACTTCTATCAGTCTTTCAGAATAAATTAAGAAACATGATACTACTAAATTAGTTTTTGGTTTTCTGTGAAAGTGAACTTTGCAATCTTAGTTTCAGAGTTGCAAAACTGGTCAATCAAATTTTCTTTACATTCAAAAGTCCTAGGGGCGGCAAGGTGTCGCAGTGAATAGAGCACTGGCCCTGGAGTCAGGAGGACCTGAGTTCAAATGCAGCCTCAGACACTTAACACACAAAAAAACTATCCATGTGACCTTGGGCAAGTCACTTAACCCCTCCAAAAAACAAAAAAAAAAAGTCCTATGGCAATTCTAAGCCCAATTAAATTGTGCCATAAGATGTTTGTTTCAGTGATATGTAAACAATAAATCAGTTTCAGTAACTATGTTCTTCCTTATCTCTGAAATATGTACTTTTTCTTTATTCTTGGGCATTTTGAATCATCTGGTATTGAGGGCTACTCAGCTCTGGACTTCCATCTTTGTTGGTCTTCAATTTTGGCTTGACTGAGACTCTCAAGAGAAGGGTCTTTCTTCTATGTTTTCAATTTCTTCCACCAGTTCAACAATTTTCTTTCTTTTATGTTTCTTTTAAGCGGTTTTCATTCTCCAAGCATAGATTTAGGACAAGCATTAACAAATTGACCTGTTTCCCCACATTTGTAGCCCTTAGATCAAAGTAGTCATGTCTTTTGCATGAACTTAGTGGCTATTCCATTGTCTATAGCAATGCTTGCTTTGTTCTCTCTTTCAAATGACTGCCTGTTGCCATTAAGGCCAATACTTATCTGGAAATGGATACTTTCAACATAGTTAACTTCAAAAAACAAACAAACCAAAGCAAAACAACAACAAAAATCCCAAACTACAAAACAAAACAGAAACAAACTGTTGCAGCAAACCTTTGATAAAAAGTTTTGATAGGGACAGAACCTGTAATTTCATTATTATACAGAAATCCTAGATTGGCACCTCCTTGGAAACTTATAGCCTTAAAGAATACTCTAAGGGGCGGCTAGGTGGCGCAGTGAATAGAGCGTTGGCCCTGGAGTCAGAAGGACCTGAGTTCGGATCTGGCCTCAGACACTTAACACACACACAAACAAAAACCTAGCAGTGTGACCTTGGGCAAGTTACTTAACCCCAATTGCCCTCCAAAAAGAAAAAAAAAAAGAATACTCTAGCACACTAAAAGGGTAAAGGTAGTTTCCAAGGGTCATACAACAAATGTTTGTTAGAGGTGAGACTTGAGCCTAGGTTTTGAGTTTGGTTCTCTATTCACTATACCACACTGTCTCTCTGAAGGTCTACTAATACACACATATTGGGAACTGATACATATATATGTGTATATATATATATATATATATATATATATGTATGTATTAAATGGTTAAGTGATATATAAAAGTAATTTTCAAAAGAAGAAATGAATGATATTAATAACCATATAAAAACTCTTCTAAATCAATAATACCTAGAAAAATACAAATTTAAACAACTCTTCAGTTTTATCTCATGCCTAGAAATTGTCAAAGATGACAAAAGAGAGAATAATGGAAACTTTTGGAGGAGCTTAGAGGCAGGCATAGTTGATAGACCTGTGAATTGGACCAACTATTCCATAAAGCTTTGAGAAACTATAACCCCAAAGTCCCTAAATTGTATATATTCTTTGACCTAGATATAACACTCATACCTCACAGAGGTCATACAGAGGGAAAAGACCCAGGTGTTCAATAGGGAAGAGTTGGAAACCAAGTTGGTTCCCTTAAAATGGGGAATGGCTGCCCACATTTTAATATATCAATAAAATGGAAGATAATAGCACCATAAAAAATGACAAAAGAGACATTCAGAGAAACCTGGACAGATTTTTATTAATTGATGCAGATTGGAGTAAACCCAGGAGAACAATTTACACAATGACCACAATAACATAAAGGAAAACAACATCAAAAGTCTTTAGAAGTCTGACTTAAGAAGGCTGATGATGAATCACAGTTCCTCCCTCTTGGCAGAAATGTGATGGACTAGATGTGAGGTATACATTTTCAGACATAGGCAATGTATTTATTTTGCTTGACAGTGCTTATTTGGTATAAAACAGAGCTTCTATTAGGGATGCTGAGAGGTTGTGGATAGTGACAGTGATGCAAAAAACAAGAAGGAAAGAAAGAATGGGCACTTAATGAAACAACAAAAATGCACAGAAGAAAGTAGAAGGGGGTTCAGAAAGGGACACAGACATGAAGTGTAGTTTTGTTGCTACCATGTTTAATATACATTTAAAAACCAAACTATGTGATAGAAGTACATGGTTTCAATTAAAATTCTTCTTTCTGTTCTTCTTTGTATGTTAAAATGATCAAATTTATTGGTGTTTGCTAAGTTCAAAATAATAAATAAAATTTATTTATAGGAAGAATGGATTGGACTGGAGCATTTCCCATGGATCTGAGCATGAGCTCTGAGTCCTTGTTAAAGGGGGACTAAAGCAGGATCAATGGCTTGTGGTCGGTCCCCATAACTGTGGAGTTGTGTCAAAGATGATGGGCTATGAGCCAGGAAGAGCTGCCCACTCATTAGGTTACAAAAGGAGACACAAAAATTATTCCTCTCTTTTGACTGAGTCACTTGGGACTCTGCCTTAGACCTCCAGAGAGCAGGGAGTGGCCATGGCAGCTACAAGCATCTGAGGTGGTGGTGGTGGTGGTGGTAGTAGTAGTAGTAGTAGTAGTAGTAGTAGTAGTAATAACAATAATAATAAATATTGATTTTGTTCAATTGTTCAGTCTTTGTGACCCCATGAACCATATCATGCCAGTACTGTCCATGTTTTCTTGGAAAAAGTACTAGAGCGGTTTGCCATTTCCTTCTCCTGTGGCTTAAGGCAAGAGGAGGTTAAGTGATTTGCCTAGGGTCACATAGCTAATAAATTTGTATTTATGCCGAATTTGTACTCAGTCTTTCCTGATTCCAAGCTCAACTCTCTATCCACTGAGCCACCTAGCTGCCTCATTAATATTGGTAGAGCATTTTAAAGTTTACAAAGCACTTTTCAGATATTATCTCATTTTATTCTCATAACACCCCTATCTTTATCTCCACTTTACAGATGAGAAAAGTAAGACTAAAAGTGATTAAGTAACCTGCTCAAGATCACAAAACTATTAAGGATATGAGGTTGAGTTTGTACTCAGGTTTTCCTGACTCCAAGTCCCATAGTCTAAATCTTATACTACCTCCCTCCCTCTAAGAATGTTTGCTTGCCTGGGAAAGCCTAAGACTGGACCTCAAATCCCTGAATGCCTTTTTATGCATTTTTTGGTGTTTTTCCCCCTGAACCCAAATGACCATGTGACAATAATGAGAGATGTGTATTTCCAGTCTTGGCAGCTACCTCCTGAGTTTTAGAATTACTGAGTTGATGCTATCTACCCAGTGGGAAGTGATTGCTGTAACTACACCATTTCTCAAAGGACAATTAGCCTGAAGGATGCCACAACTGAAAGAACGAAGAAAGCCCAACCTATGTCCTAGATGCCCAAGAAATCTTGACCTTATCTGTTGCTTGGACAATACAGATCTAAGATGGTGAAATACCATTTTTTTAGTCACATTAAGTTGAATTTACTTCCTTGAAAAGTATTAAGAGGTAGGGCAACCAAGTGGCAGTATAGTGGATACCACATAGGCCCTAGCATTGGGAGGATCTGTGTTCAAATGTCAGGCTCAGAGATTTGACACTTACTAGTTGTGTGACCCTGGGCAAGTCACTTAACCCTGATTGCCTCCCCCAAAAGGAAATTTTAATAGGAATGATGGACGTTGTTTCCTGTTTTAAGTATCTGTTAGGACTGATGGACATTGTTTCCTGTTTTAAGTATTTGTTAAGGTGCACTTACAAATCTTCACATCTTAAACATTTCTTTTTTGATAGATAGAAGAAGTAGCCGCCTTATTTCCAATACTTACTTTGTATAATGAATACTTATCTAAAGGGACCTTGTTAATTGCTTTTGCAAAGATTCTAGACCTGATGCATGAGCCCTAACCATGCTTTGTCTTAGAGATTTTCTCTAGATTTCTGGAGGGAAGCAGCACAAAATAGAAAAATGTGTCTTCTCTCTGGGGGTGCGGCTACCCCCAGGATGAACACAGCCAGTGTAGCTCAGAGTGCCACCTGAATGCCACATATACATATCTACATATCCCTTCAACGACAGCCCTAAAAAAGTGTTCTTCCAGCAACATCTAGTGAGGGGAAGACTGGAATGCCCCTGAGGGAATCCATTCCATTTCTTGATAACTTTTATTATCAAAAAGTTTATCTTAAGATTGAGCCAAAAAATCTGTCTCTGCAACTTTTAAAACAAATTGGTCTGGTTATGTTGTTCCCTCTGTGGCCCAAGAGGAACAAGTCTTTTGAAACAATGCCATTCCCCCGAAACAGCCCTTCAAACACGTTTTTGTAGACTAACTTTTTCGCTTTCTGAGACAGATCCTCTTATTCCAAGGTATCCAATCTCTTTCCTATCCTCATCACCCTCCTCTGGATATGTTCCAGCTTCTCAGTCTTTGGCCTTTTTAAACTGTGCTGCCCAGAATGCACACAATAATCCAGATGTGATCTGACCAGGGCCGAGTGTAGCAAAACTATCCCCTTCCTCCTCCAGGACATTATGTCTGTCTCTTAATGTAGCCGAAGATTGCATCAGTTTTTTGGCTGCCATGTTACCTGTTGACTCATAATGAATTTTCAGTCCACTGAACCCCCAAGCTCTTTTCCATATGAACAGTTGTCTAGCCTCGCCCTCTCTCCCCCCTCACCTCATCTTCTACTTGGAGAGGTAGGATGGTTAAAAGAATGCTGGGCCTGAAGTCAGTAGAATTACTTACTAGTAACGTGGCAGTGGGTATGCCACTTAACCTAAAGAAACCTCAATTTCTTCATTTATGAAATGAGCATAATAGTGTTTGCATTATCTGTTTCACAGGGGGGCATTTCTAGGGAGGTGCTTTGCAAACCTTAAATCTGCATAAATGTGAATTGTTATCATGGAGGTGATGTTTTTAAAAGCCAAGTGGAAAATTTTACATATTTCTCTAATAGAGCAAGCTTTAAATCTTCACTAATGCCTACTGTTCTGCACTCAATTGGCACTTAATAAGTGTTTGTTTGAATTAGAATGAATCAATTCATCATAGTTGGTTATTTGCCCATATTTTATTCATTGTAATCAGCGATTCAGTTGAATAGTTCTGATCAATCATTTTACCCTAAGTCCTTATTGGGCGTTGACTGTCAGCCAACATGTTAGAGACATCCCTCCCAGCTTGGTGCCATCTGCCAATCCAAGGCATGGGAAGTAAGTTTGAATGGCACATCTTTTGTAGACCAATTGAAATACTGAGAGGTATCATAATATTGACCTTATTGGGAAAGTCTAGGGTCCAGTCCTGCCTCAGACATTTACTAGCTCTCTAACCATGGGCAAGTCACTTTATCTATGTTTCAATTTCCTCAAAGGCAAAACAGGTAGAATAATAACACCTACCTTATAGGATCATTGTGAGAGAATATATGTAAAATGCTTGACAAACCTTAAACTATTATAGAAATATCTTTTATTATTATTGTCACCTCTGTAATGAAGTCTTTTCTCATTCCCTACTCAGTAATGATTGTTTCCTCTAATTTTATAAAACCCTTTGCTTGCCATCTCTTTAACTCACTTCACAGAATAACAGATGTCAAAGCTGGAAAGAGATTTATAGGTTATTATACAGATGAGGAATTTGAGGCCCCACGATGGTCAGTGACTTGTCCAAGGTCATATAGCTATTAAGCAGTAGAGATAATAGGCCTTCTCACCCCAAGCTCAGTGGTTTTTTTTTTTTCTCAAAGTACCACATTTCTTCCCTTTCCACAGAGTTTCAGAGTAGAAACGGACTTCAGTAGCTGTGTAGTCATCTGGTCCCTTATAAAAGTACTTTCTACAACCTAACTACAAAGGGATCATCTATCTTCCCCTGAAAGACCTCTGATGGGCTCGGGGGAACCCCAAATCAGCTTTTTTTAGTTAGCTGTACATGTGTCATATGCCTCAACAGTACTATATCATCCCTGAGGGCTTTAAATTTTTCTTAATGGGTATGTGAGGGACTTCTGTCTATTTCATCTGGATAAAATTTTGCACTCAGTTGGCACTTAATAAATGTTTGCTTGAATATGAATTAATTGAATCATTATAGTTTGTTACTCATTCATATTTTATTCATTGTTATAAGAGGTTCAATATATCATAGCTGATTTTCCTTAAAATAAGTTGTCTCTTTAAGATGATTCCTTGAGACATCGCATTTACATATTCATATATCATCTCATAGGATAGTCTACTTACATGATAAGTAAACTTATTGGATAATTTACTTAATAAAGTAAATCGAATTTATTTTATAGTATTTAATTTATTATATGGTATTTTATGTTGACTTGATTTCAGAAGACTGAGGGCTGTTTTATATGTCCTTCAGACGTGGTTTTAATTTGAGAGGGGGACAGCAAGGGTAATTTTCAGAACTCTCTCAACCAATGAAGATTTGCAGCTCCTCTGTAACCTCTAGTCTTAAAGAGCTGTCTGGGACACTGAGTGAGAGGTTAAGTTATTTTGTCCATGGTTGCACAACTAGTAAGTGGAAAGGCAAGACTTAAACCCAGTGTGCTGGACTCCATTATGCTCTCTTTTCAGTATTGGTTAAAACTGCATATTGCCCAAAATGTGATATGCAATTAGACAGGCAGCACTTTGAAGGATTCTTGGCTGCTTGCTTCTGAAAAAGCCCATCTTTGAAACCCCAGTATACAACACTGAAGTACTATTCACATACCTCACTGTGGTGTGTCAACCCCAGGGGCAGGTCAGTTTGCTCCTACCAAGCCCCAAAGGCTTTGAATATGGGTATATGAGGGACTTCTGCCTATTTCATCTTGATGACCAGCCTAACTAAGTTCTGAGAGACTCAGCATTGGTCTGGCTTTCGAGTAATGAGGTTTTCAGCTACAGGAAATCTTGCAGATCATCTCTTTAGTCATAGAAGGGTTGTGATCTGTGAAATCACAGTTTGTTGAAGTACTGCAGAAGCATTCTTCTGGCAAAGTTATTTGGCCAAAGCTACAAACTCATAGATTTAGAACTGGAGAGGACCCTAGAGGCTGTCTCCTTCAATTGCCTCACTTTACAGATGAGGAAAACCACACAGTGGGTGGGTATAAGTAGGCTGCAGCATATTTCCAATGAGGATTTGTGTGTAAAAAGCAGTGTACAAGACATGATCAAGGACAAGCAGGATCAGAAAAGGATGTGGGCCAATTCTGTAGTGAGAGTGAAGAAAAACAGATATACGGCCCAAGAATTGGATCAAGCATCTAGGAAACATTGAAATACCAGAGGAAGATCTCTATTGTTTGGGGGTAGATCTCTTATGGAGCATTTACAGAAAGATGTGGACAAGAATTACACAAGATGCAAAGACTTGGACGGGTTGAGAGAATGCCATATTTTACAACTCCCTCCAAGTTGAAATTCCAAGTCTGACCTTTATGTAGTGTTTCCCAAGACAGCAGCCCATGTTGTTCTCCCTCTACCCTGAATTCCTATAGTACTTTGTGCTCTGCACTATGTATATGGACCTTGCACATAGTATGCACTTGATAAATGTTTGTTCAAGTGAATAATGTATTCATTGTTTCTTGTGTGTTAGCTTTGCTGCCTCGGCTGGATGGAAAACTCAAGAACAGGGGTCCTGTGTTACGGTTCTCTCACATCCGTCCAGTAGCCAGTACAGGGCCGGGCACTCAGTAGACACTCAATAAATACTGGTTGACTTGAATGGATGAGAAATTGCCAAATATTTTAAGCATCCCGAACTGTGAGTTATTCAGTAGAATATGTAAGTTAGTTTGCCTAACTCAGCACTGGGTGAAAAGGCAGTCAATAAATACTGGTCGACTCGATGAGAAATTACTAAATACTTTAAACACGCTAAACTGTAATTTATTCATTTAGTCATATAAGTTAGTGTGCTTAACTCAGCACTGGGTGAAAAGGTGTTCAATAAATATGGGTTGACTTGCATAGATGAGAAATAAGCAAATTTTTAAAGCATCCTAAACTGTAATTTATTCGGTAGAAGCTGGCCCTTGGTGTGCCTAACTCAGCACTGGGTGAAAGGGGGTTCAATAAATACTGGTCGACTTGATGAGAAATCACCAAACATTTTTATTATCCTAAACTGTAATTTATTCAGTAGGTCACATATGTTAGTGTGCTTAACTCAGCACTGGGTGGAAAACACACACACATACACACCACACACGCACACACACACACCACACACGCATGCACGCACACACACACACACGCGCGCGCGCGCACACAAGAGGACTTGGAAGGAAGGAACATAGAGCCAGAGACAAATGTGCAATTCCTCCCCCAGGAGAGCAGCCAAGATTGATTATGGCTCTAGGAAGCCGGCCTGGAGCCTCGGCCCCGCCCCACCACCACCTTGGATAGGGAGCGGGCCCCGGGGAAGTCCGTTACTCCAGACGGCTCTAACGGTCAAAGATTCCTCCAATGGAGAGGGACCCATGTAAGCTTTTCCCCCCCTTTTAAATTCCGGTATTCCGCTCCCTTAGCCCAACTGGGAGTCCCTCCAAACACATACACAACACAGAGCCCAGAGACTAAGCCGGAGGGCCCACGTCGCAGGCTCAAGGTCCCTGCTGATTGGCTCGGCCCAGCCCTCCCCGGCAGTGGCTTTCCCACCGCCCTGACTAGCTCTCCGAAGCCCCCCAGTTCCCTCCCCAAAGAGCAGAGAGGCAGCCTCAGCCCCCAGTTGCCCCTCGGCGGCCCATGCACACGCCCCTCCTTTCCATTTTCCCTCCCTTCCCTAGGGTTGCCGCGTGTTGCAGTAGCCTTTTAGTCTGAGCTCAGCCTCGCCATCCGTGTACAGCGAAAGCAAGAGCGAGGGAAAGAGGGGGAGAAAAGGAAAAAAAGAGAGAGGGAAGGGTGTGAAAAGCTCTAGTGAGGCCCCTCGGGGAGAAGGGGGCGGGGGCGGGGGCGGGGGCGGAGGGAGGGCGGCGAGGGCGCGGCCTGGGTCACGTGACGGGATTTCAGTGTTTACATTCGGAGCGGGACTAGCCCCCGGCTCAGTCCGCCCGCTCGGGTCCCTTTCGGTTTCATTTCATTTCCGGTGAGGAGCCGAGAGAAGGCGAAGGGAGAGCGCAAGAGGGAGAGGGAGAGCGAGCGAGCGAGCGAACGTGCTAGCGAGCGAGCTCGAGGGGGAGGGGGAGCCTCTGCGAAGCCCGGGAGGCGCCCACAGTGACGGCGCCGCCTGCCCGCCCGCCCGCCTGCTGCCTCCCGGCCTGGCTGCTCGGCTGCCCGGCGCGCGCGGGTTCTGCTGGGCCGGCCGTGAGGCGGCAGCGGCACCAGCGGCAGTCCCCTGTGGCAGCGGGGCCTTCCTTCTCGCTCCCCCGCCTCCTCCTGGCCCCTCCCCTCCCCCTCCGGCTCCCGGTGGCGGGCTCCAGTCCTAGAAGGGGCGACGGGAAGATGGAGGAACTGGTGGTGGAAGTCCGGGGCTCCAATGGCGCTTTCTACAAGGTACTGCTGTTCGCGAAAGGCCCCAGTCTCCGGCCCCTGCTCCCTTTGGGGCCACGGGGCGCCCGCCCCGGGTGTCCTGGGCTCCCGGGGCCCCGGCGCGGGCTGCCCGATGCTTTGGGGAGGGACCGACGGGCTGAGGGAGGGCGGGAGGAGGGGCCCGGGGCCTGGCCGCCGCGCGGTCCCCGCGCCTCCCTGAGGCCCTGGGCGCCCGTGGGAACGGCCCGGAGGGTTCTTAGCCCTCGCGTCGATTCATTCCCCGCTGCTAGAGGGGGAGCCCCGGGCTAGGACTAGCGGGAAGCTGGGACGCGGGGACCCCGACAGAGGCGAAAACGCCGCTCCCTCCTCTTCCTCCCCTCTCCTCTTTTTCTCCGTCTTTGCGCCGGCCCGTCGGTCCCTCCGATCCATCGTTTCCCTCCGATCCATTTCTCTGAAATGCCGCCATCCCCCTCCCCAGAACCTACTGGTTCCCACCGGCGGAACGGCCGCGATCGTAGTGCGTGGCTTTGGCGGGGAGGGTTGGTGGGGCGGGCGGGCGGCGGGCGCTGAGGGGGCTCGGCGAGTCGGCCTGGCCTGGGCCTTGGTGCATAGGGGAATTAGCGGCCACTTTTCGGGGCTGCTCTTTGCCCCGCAGGGTGGGAACTGGAGGTAGCCTCTGTGGCTCCTGTTTTGGGGCTGGGGAGAGCAAAGAGTTGGAGTGAGCGCCCTTGCTAGTAAGAAATCGTTATTATTGTTGTTTCTCCCTTTCTCTTTGTGCTTTTCAGAACCACTGAGGTTCCACAAAGAGATCTAGACAGAACATTTAAAAAATAAGTGGTTAATTTTTTAGTCTTCGTAGCTACGTTGCCATGTGCGTATTAGGCACTTAATAAATGCTGCTTGGACTGCGTTGGGTTGTATCCTTTTAAAGAATCATGAGGTTTGTTCAGAAAAGATCATGCGTTCCCTGAAGTATTGGGATATTCGGGAAAATAAATGGAATAAATGGTTCATCTTCAGAAGACATTAGCAAATCTACTTCTTTGTTTTGCCCCAAGACCTAAATTTATGGAACATAAGCTTTAAGTAATTTCTTGGATCATAAATGTTTCAAAATACTTTAAGTATTGCAAAATCTATAGAAACCTATTCCTGGTACTAAGAATTTAGGCATTGTTGTCCTTAAAATGCTTAAAGAAAAATCCAAAACATTTTACAGGTTGACTGATACTTAAATTTTGAAAGCAAAACATGAGTTTAAAAATAATTATTTTTTTCAGTAATGCATTTAAATAAAGTCACTGATGTTTACTGCTATTTGATCTGGTATTCTGTGAATTCCCATTGCCAGATCAATGCTCTATCATTTTTAGAACTAATTCTGAAAAGTTTAAATACCATCTTTGATTCAAATTATACCTTTTGATTTTACAAGCTGAGAGTAAGCACCCAAGCACATAAAAAACAATCCTTTTAATTTTCGAATAAGCTCCATAATTGTACAGGATCAAGACCCATGTTTGGTTATTCAAAAGTGATGCAATTGCGTTAAAAATTCGACAAGTTAAACTTTTAAAATATGAATCCTATAGAGATCTTGAGGACAAACATATTTCATAACTAAAATATATGTACTACCAATAGGGCAAAACATATTAAGAAACAGCAATTTGGCATTTACTTTTGTAAATAGTCCCTCTTGCTATTGGTTTTAGTAAGACAAATCATAAGTATGTATTACATTTCTGTATTCTATAACTTTTCCTCCTTGGTATAGAACAGCTATATATAGTAGGATTTTAGTTTGTGAGAAGTGTGCATGCCCTAGTAAGTCAGGGAGGGCTAAGGAACATCAGTTTGCCAGAGGTGGCATACATTACAGGTATTGACAATCCCAATCAAAAAGAGACTGTTGCACTTTTTCAGAAATGAGTCACCTGCTTTTGAAATTTATAATTGAAATATCAATGCATTGGACAATGTCTAGTTAATGAATTTTTTAAAATCAACATTAGTTTTAAGGGAGAAAAGAAGGCCTTGTCTAGTTCCAGAGGGGAGAAGATCTACAATATACAATAGAAAATTTTGTGTTCCTTTTTTGAGTTTCATTTTAAACCTCAAATAATTGGTGTTAATGAAGAAAAATAGGCAAATGATGGGGAAAATTGAGATTTTTTTTTTATTAATCATAATATTGCTATGTTTCATTAGGAAAAAAAAATACAGACGAACTGTTTCCCCACTATTTGGGGGGAGATAGAAAAAAAGGCAAAGGATGAAAAGATTAAAAAGCTAATTTAAAATGAACTAGTCTTGGAAAATGTATTGTGTTTATATTGGAGTCCCTATCTTAGAAAAATGTGAAAGAAAAGATCCTTTGAAAAACAAATGTGTGATGTTTGTGCCATGTTTGAATTCAGATTTTATTAACAACCCCATATTTCTAAGGAAATTTTTGAAATCCATTGAACACATGGTTGTGGTTCAAACCTAAATGTATTTTTTGCAGGTAACAGTCAATTTTATACTTTCTGTAGGAACTGCTAAAGAAATTGTGAACCAAGAAAATGTATAAAAAGTGCACATTGGTTTTCTTTGGCCTTCTTTCTAAAGCATGTTAAAGGTTAGATTTAGTAGTGATGAGGGCTCTTTTATACTTGAGTATTCTTTTCACTAGAAAAAGAAATGCCCATCAGTTTGATGCATTTAATACTAACCTATATGGTATAAAAATATTTTGCCCCATACTTAAGAAAATTCCTGAAATGGGTGATCAAAAATGCATAATTGTCAGGTAATATTTCTGCATGTTCTCCCCCCCCCCCCTTTCTATCCAAATTGCCCTTAACTTTTTGTGTGTTTTGGAACCCTTTGGCTTTCTGGTGAAATCTATAAATTTTTTTCAGAATAATGTTTTTAAATACATTAAATAGAACATAAAGGATTACCAAGAACATCAATCGTATTAAAATAATAGTTGAAATGAAAATAAGTTCTCAGACCCAGATTAAGAACCTCTCTTTTAAAGGGTGTTAAAAAGAGCATGAATGGATTAAATCTCGTCCACGTAGCAAAGTTTTGTCATTGTAAATTTTCCTGTTCCTCATTTATAATAGCAACTCACATATAGATAACATTTTAGGGCTTCTTGACTAGTTTCATTAATACATCTCTGTGAAGTAGATAGTGCAAAGATCTGATGAGCATTTCTTTAGGATCAGAGAGATTAAATGACTTGTCCAGTGGCATGATGCTGGTGACATGTCAGAAATTATGGTCGAGGTTTCTCCTGCCCCTCTCTAGCTAGCACTCTTTATACCGTACCATATTGCTTCTCTAATCTGTGATTTGGGATACATACACCCAGAGTACTTTGGATAAAGAGTAGAACTCTTTGAACTGTGTCTAAAAATCCATCCTGATAATTGTTTGACTATTATAGTCAAGTTCAATGGCGTTGGACCATGTATTTGATAATGGAGTTTTAAAAAAAAATTATTAGGAGTCTTTTCATTTGGTGAATATATAAATGAAAATTTGCTAAGTTACTTAGATTCTCAGGAGAAAATAAACTTTTATTAAAATACTTATAAGACTTTTTAAAATACACATCACATTAGAAACTACTGATGAATTCTTACAAAAACTACTTAACATACTATTAATGTTTTCTAATAAAAGTGTAACAGTGATCTTTTTTTGATTAAGTAGAAAAAATACATTACCTAATTCTAACAAAATTTAGGACATCATGTTTAACTTCGTTAATATAATTAAAATACTACTGCTCTTCATATGATGAAGATAATTACTTACCAACATCAGGGTGTATATCTTGAATTGTTTCTACAATAGTACCAATGAATTACACTGAATCAAGCCTACTCTTTTTTTTTTCTTTTTTGGAGGGGGGAAGGCAGGGCAATTGGGGTTAAGTGACTTGCCCCAAAGTCGAAGGGCTAGTAAATGTTAATTGAGGTCGAATTTGAACTCACGTCCTCCTGACTCCAGGGCCAGTGCTCTATTCACTGTGCTACCTAGACGCCCCTCAAGCCTACTCTTACTGCTTTCCTCGTGTCCTCATACCCTGTGTGTAAGACCAGGGTTACAAATATAAACTGGATCTCTGAAGTAATATTTCCTTTTGTGAAGGTAATTGCCCTGAAAATGATAGAGACCACTTCCTCAGTTATTAGTAGCATCTATTTGAACTAAATAACCAAATTCCAGTGAACTTAACCCTACTTTGTTCATTGGAGGGAATAATTGCATTTAGTTTACGGGATCTTTTGCTTTGTAACACCTTGGAAGTATTGATGAAGTACTTGATTGGTTAGTGCCACTTACCATTTCTTACCATTATCCAGGAGATAGAATTTAAACTATATGAATTTTATCCTGGACATTTTCTTTTAGAATCATAGACTGTTAGATTTGTGAAAATGACTTTTACAGTGTCATCCAATTTGTTTCTGGTAGAGGTAGGAAGAAAGACCTTATTTACTGACTCCCAATCCGTTGCTTATCTCACTACTCATATCATACTGACATTTCTTTAATTTTTTATCTGAAGACTTGTTGCTGTAGTCTTTTTAGGCTTTGGAAAAAAGTAAAAGCCTATCTAGACATCTTCACCCTACCACTGCTACCAAAATTTGCTGTAGCATGCAGTTGTTAAATTAGAAATTCGTAATGATGGTGGTACTAGATAGTTTAAAAATCTTTAATCATAATTTTTCCATAGGAGACTTTAGGGTTGAGGGTGGTCCAGGGATGACTTGGGTTTGTTTTGTGTGCCTTGGAATATGCAGTGGAAAACCAAGTTCGTTTCAAAACAAAACACTAAGTAAGAATGTGCCAGGGAATGAACTGTGGTCAGAAATTCTCTTGTATTTATTGCATTCTCCCTTTATCAGTTGTTCATCCTCTTGAAAAGTGTTTTAATAACATGCTCAAAGTATGACTATATAGAAAAGTGAGAACTTGTTTTCATGTGTCTTGTGAAATGCCCTATGAGAAAGAATACCCAGTTTGTAGTCTAGAGATGGGGGTGCAAAACCTGTTTCTTCTATTAGCTATGTGAATGCAACAGGCTACTTTACCTCTCCTCCAGTTTCCTTATCTATAAAATGAGGTTAATAAAAATACTTACATTACCGTATCTCAAAGGGTTGCTGTAAAGAAAGCCAAAGTTTACGTTCCTTAGGAGCACTATCAAACTATGAACTATTATTCTCTGTCCTTATCCTCTTACTTTGGGGTTCTTAATCTTTTTTGGTATCATGGATCTCTTCTGGCTATCTGGTGAAAACTATTTACCTTTTTTCAGGATAATATTTTTAAATACATAAAATAAAGCAGAGGTTTACAAATAAAACCAATTATATTGAAATACAGTTCTCAAAATAAGGTCATCCTTTGTACCACTGCTTAGTTTTTGTAATACATTCCAGTTCCATTCCATTAGTCTCTTGTCAAAACTATTACATGATTATGTTTTCTAGAATAAAAAATATAGCATTAAATATGTTGTTCTTAGTAAATTAAGATGCCCTAATAATAATGGTGGAATAGTATTGTTGCTCTTTGAATTTTTTTCCCAGGCATAGCTATGAGTTTGCATTAAGGTGATCACAGTTTCTCTTGTGTCTAGCCCCTCCTCTGTGAGACATTTCCCTTGAAATAGGGGTATACCATATAACCATGAAAGAGGCTTTTTTTGCTTGGGGGGAGGCAGTTCCCACTTGCCACATTTACTTGATTAGCGTTGTACTTGAGCTCCTTGGGCTGACCAGCTTCAGTATTACATCTCTTTCTTTTTTCATCCTTTCCTCTTCTTTTACCCTTTATTCAAATTCAAAAAGAATTTCTCTATTTATCTAGGAATCACATAGCGTATATACTTGGATAGATTTTCTCCTTAGTAACAATATGAGTTCTTTCTTGATTTCATATTCTGTCCCTGCCTTGTAATGGTAATTTATCATCATCCTTCTCAAATTTCACTCTTTACATCTTAGTCCAGATTCATTAGGATTCAGTATCTTATACCGAAGTAATCCTCTTTTTTATTTGGATTTTAATACCTATAACCTCTTAATGCTTTTAAAGCTTTTATTGATATCTTTTGCTGTTATATTTCTGTCATTTCCAGGTAGATCCTTCTCTCTCAGACAGTCTTCCTTTATAGCAAAGAATAAAAAAAAGGCAGTTTAGCAAGATTAGCCAACGAATTGACCAAGTCTGACATTATATGCAGGGTTCCACACCTGTGGTCCCCTACTTCTGAAATGACGAAAGGGGAGGTGCCTTCTCATCTCTTTTTTTGGGGCCAACCATAGTCATTTATGATTTCGAAGCATTCAGTTCCATTTGTTATTTTAGTTATGTGTTTTGTTTTCCTAGTTTTCTTTATTTCGATTTTCATATACATTTCATTATGCTTCTGTGTTCTTAACTTTCATTCTATTACATTGATATTCCACAATTTGTTTACCTGTTCCCCAGTTGATCAGCATCTGCTTTTACTCATCCTCACCTCCCAGTTCTTTGTGCCTACACAAAAGTTCTACTTATATTCTGATATATATATATGGGGCCCTTTTATCATCGATCCCCTTTGAAGTATAACCTATAATCTGTTAATAAAGAGGACTTTACCTCCTCATATGAGGTAGATATTAGTGTTTGCACATACAAGGAATATTGATTCTTTACTTTTTTGCAAAACTTGCCACATTTGAACAAATTTGTGATCTCATTGATAATGAATTTTCCCTCAACCAGTACATAGTCCATCTATACTTTCTTGTCTTGAGTGATTTTTGTCCGTACTTTTCCATGAATCTTCAAACATGCTAGAGGCCTTCCTCTGGATCTTTGAATATTTTATTGACACCAGTGCAGCCAGCAGTGTCCTGGTTTTAATAACCACCTGGGGGGAAAATGAACACACAGCAGCACACTTTTAAGTTTAATCTGCATTATTAACATTTCCTCCATCACTTTAAGTCTAGACAATCAGCAAAACAATAAGTACTGGCTTGTAGTATTTATCTATTCCTGAGTGTAAACGCTCACATTGAAATTTTAACAATCAGCTATCTGAGCTGGCTCTAGCACATGTCTAAGTGCAGCACTATACTATCACTTCCTACTTTATCAGACTCTTTGGGGACGTAACATTTCAAAGATAATATAACTTTTGCAGTTTTGTGTGCAAGTCATCACAATTTGCTGTAGTGGATGTTTTTCCACTATGTGTATTTCTATTAATGTTTACCTGGATTTCTGATTTTTCAGAAATTGAAGTGTTTCATGATTTTAGAGCTATAATAGCATTACTACAAGAATGAGATGCAGCTATTTCTCTTCTTCATTTTCAGGTATGAGTGCTGCTCATTGTCCATATGTAGTGCCTGTTGTAGACACATTGACTAACTTCATGCCATAATCTGAGCTATGTAAAATTTCCATCCACTTGGCTTTTCTTGTGGGGGTTACTAGGCTGATCCTCTATCAAGTGGTCTTGGAGGAGGAGGCTCTGCAGTGTTTTGGGGCTTGATGCAATCAGCAGGAGGTCATCTCCAAAAAAGCATCTTAATCGCCTCAATATTTATAGGGAATTCCTTTTCTATCTGGATTCTGAACAGTGGTGAGCACTTTCAGCAAGTGTCTTTCCTTATTCCTCCACTTCCCTGTTTTATGCCTCACTGAGTAGTAGATCACTGAATGATGTTCTCTGCAAATACCAAGGGATCTTGTACAAAGTTTTTTTAATATTAATACCTTTGTTGATTTTTCTTTCCCCCAATTCTTTCCTCTTTGATATAGCTAGAAAAATCATTACTTGAGTACCTGTGAAACAAGGTAAATGGAAAACTGGTGAGTTTAGAGGGAGCCATTCTCTTAGAAGTAGGAAGGAGATAGATGATCAAGTTACAGAGAGGATTTTTATGGCAGGTAACTCAGAGAACATCTATCTAGTTTAGCACAGACTGGAACAACAATCCTATCTGTAGCTTATCTAAGAAGTCCCCATCCAGTCTTTGTTTGAATATCCTAGTGAGAGGAAACTTGTACCTCCCAGAACAACCTAGTTTACTTTTGGATAGCCTTAAATGTTAGGAACTACTTCCTTTTATATCAGGTCTTAATCCATCTTTCTTCAACTTCCAACCCCAGATTTAACTGTTCCTTAAACCCCCAAAAGAACAAATCTGGCACTTCTTTCACATGATAACCTTCTGTATACTTGAAGAGAGTTATCATCACCCTTCCTATGTCTTTACAAGAGTAAAAATCCCAGGTTCTGCCAAATTCTAGTTCTTCCTACTTTACCTAGCTCTAATAATGGGTTGTTTTCAATGCACTAAAGAGTAATTCCTCATTCCCTGTTATCATGCAGTATTTTCCTTGACTAGGAAAAATATCGTCTTCCAAATAGGTTAGTCCATATTTGCCCAAAGCAGTTAAGAGGAAAGCTAGCCTCACCTGAGGGGATGTTCATTAACAAAAGTTGCCTTTAAATAAATTTGCTAACCCTAACATTATCAGAATTAAGCTCTGATAATGTCATCCTTGGCTACTAGTTGATGTCCACCCTCTCTTAATAGTTTCTTAATTGGTTTTTCTGTCCATAGTCTCTCCCTGCTACAATAGATCCTTTTCCATAGTTAAAATAATTTTCCTCAAGTATGCATCTGATGCTATTACCACCCTCTACTTAAAAGCCTAGGTTAAAATACAGACTTGTAACCTGACATATAAGACCCTCTGCAAGGTGGTGCTAACCTCATCTACCTTTTCCAGTTCTTTCTAACATTGCTGTGTGTACTCCATGCAAAACTGAACTATTTGATTTGCTGTTCCTTGAATCTGATCTCTGCATTAGCACAAGCCATCCCTTATGCATGGAACACACTTTGTCCTTATCTTTGCTCTTTAGGATTCAATTCAGTTGAAACATTTATTCCTTCCTGTTCCTGTTCCTTCCTCTCCACAGTTTTTGCTACTCCTTACTTGTCAGGGTCCATTGGAAGCTGAGACTTTATCCAGTGAGTGGGTGAGGGTAGAGCAATTATGGAGGGGGCCACATGACAAGGACAGGAAGACTGTGTTACCATTGAGAAGGAATTCCAAAGCATCATGCATATTCAGTATAGGGATAAGGATAGAGGCTATACCCCTGATTTTATTGGTACAGGGAACTCAGAGGTAAGAAAACTCCTATTAATTCAGGTTGGTACAGAGTCTCAGGGAGTTGCCTAGAGCCTTGAGGTTAAGTGACTTGTAACCAGGATCACACAGCTGGTGTGTGTCTGAGGTGAGATTTGAGCCTAAATCTTCCTGACCCAAAGGCTGATTTTTCTATCCACTGTAAAGTAGTTTTGGGGGGAAGGCTTCTGCCCATAGCCATTCTTCAGAAGCATCTGTAGAATTTTCTGTGTAGGATTAGAGGCTTTCTCCTGCCAGTCAGCCTAGTGACAAAATAAACTTGTTTTCTTTATTTGTGGCAAGTGATCAATCAGGAGGCTTTCAATCAGTGCCTTTTGTTTGCAAAGCCCATAAAGTTGATAGGGAGAAGAGCATCAATTTGTGATCAGAAAGGGGAAAATTCCAGAGCTGGAGATGTTAAGAGGTAGACTAGCAGTAGTGACTGGTGACAAAGTTTAAGGTGTGGCATTGCTGCTGAGTAGCTGGAATGGATGGAGACTTAAATGTATGTACAGCAAAGCCAAACATTTGGGGGGAAATTATTGAATTCTTCTGTATCCAAATGTGGTTTAAGGGTAAATGGTTATTTTCAAATCATAAATTTGAACCATCTTAAATGTGAAAGGGAAAGATTAGATAATTAGACAACAGTTCAATAAAATGCAAGTCCTTAATGCTATATATTAGAGATGCATGCATAAGTAAATAAAAGTCTCTACCCTTAAGGAGCTTGTGTTCTACTAGGGGGAAACAACAGAACACAGATAAATAGAATATAAGTAATGTTGAGATCAAAGTATTCTTAGAAAGTTTAGGGATTGGAGAACACAGGTAACTTAGGCAGTAAGGAAAAGAGAGAAAGATAATTCAGAGAGGAGAGAAAACCAGGACAGTGTGTCATTTCTGAAGCCAGTATTGTATGTGTAGCAGTGATTACTACAAGTAAATCTAAGGTGTCACAGATCGCCTTTTGTTCACTTTGGATTCTGATATCTAGGGAGAAGGGGAAATGCACAGGGGAAGAGCAAAGGAGAGTATGAATGAATGCTGTGGGTTCATCAGGGAACGAACTAGAACTATGAATGAGGAAACCTAACTTGATATGACTCATTGGGTTTTTGTGATGGGTTGATAGGCTGTGGAACAGTGTACTACCGAATACTGTGGGATCTTAATTTTTTTTTTAAAGCAATTGGGGTTAAGTAACTTGCTCAAGGTTACACGGCTAGTCATTATTTATGCGTGGGTGCGCATTTTCTGAGGCCGGATCTGATCTCGGGTCATCCCAACTCCGAGGCCGGCGCTCTTACTCACTGCGCCACCTAGCCGCCCCACGGGATCTAATTTTCAGTGAATTTGGCATTTTGGCATCTTCCTTGGTGCTCTTTTGGTCATTTCATTGCTCACTAGTATCTCCTTAACAGGCTGAACAGAGAAAAAAAGATGGTAAAATTCTCTACCAAAAGAAAGTCCTATTCTTTTAATTGATGACGACTGATCTCCAGTGGGTTTACTTTTTAGAGTGTAGTTTAGGATTTGATGACACAATTTAGTGTGCTATTTTAAAATTAATATGCAAAATACATTCTGAACTCATCTGATGCTACTAACCTAGTTTTCTTTCTCTTTCTGAGCTAGACTTTGACGTTTTCTCTAGCTACAAAGACTTAATTCCTTAGCTTTTTTCTTTCCAATGTTGGTAGTATTAATATATCCTTGTAAATAAATGAAAGGGTTTTACAGGTGAATTCTTATCTTATTGACATAGCATCATTAAAATATATAAAATATAATATAAAACATAAATAAAAATAATAAAAATATAATATCGACTTTTTTTTTTGAAATAGAGGGCAATCTGTGTGTATTGTTTGTTAGGTTTCTTTTGTATAATCTTATCAAATCCTCTTCTATTAACAATTATTATTAGAGATTCATTTTCCTGGGGGAAAATGTGACCTCAAAGCATAATTATACTTACAAACTTAAATACATAGAAAAGGAACTTGCTAAAGAGATGTTTACTTAAAAATTGTATGTGATCTCAAATATTCTTTAGTTATTTAGCTCTACTGGCATAGCCCACACCTCAATTGCGTGAGTTTAATACTTTGATGGACTTGTGCTTTCATAATTGCTGGCTTTCCACTCAATTAGTACAGATCATCACCTATTGAAGTCTTTTTGTCCCTGTTTTTCCACATTAGAACTATCCTTTGTGAAACTATCCTTTTCTTCAGTGGTTCTTAACCTGGGGTCTCTGAACTCGTTAAAAAATATTTTTTATAATTGTATTTCAACATAATTGGCTTCCTTTGTAGTCGGTTGATTATTTTGTGAATAAAAACATATTCTGAGAAGGTGTCCCTAGACTTTATCAGAGACTGCAAAGGGTGGTAAGGGCAGGGGTGGGGGCTGGGGTTATCCAAGACTCTAAAAAAGTAAAGAACCCCTGCTCTCAGTATTCTTACTTTTAAAGGGTGCCCGTGGAATACTCAGACTGTCTATGCTAGTTATCAGATACCCTCTTTTTTCTAGTCATATGTTTTCTTGGTGGTATCCTATATGCCACTCATTGGAGATGTCCTACAGCAGTGGCATCCAGAAGAATCCATGGAGGTACATGTTGACTTAGAATACCACATATTAACATTATGTATGCTCTGTTGTTTGATTATTTTTATTAAATATTTTTTGATTACTTTTTAATCTAGGGCAGGCTGAACTGAGGAGATTGCAGCCTGCTGGTCTGTCATGGGTTTGACTCCTTTGTCTTATCTCTTTGGGAGCCCACCACGCACCTTTTTATTGCCCTTTGAGTGAGTCAAAACATGAACTCAGCAATTATGGTGTCCCTAAAGATGCACCCATTGCCGGTAGAGCATTTGTGTAGAAAGGATGGGCGTTTGCTTTGCTTAACAGCCTAGAATCATTAAAATGACTGATTTCTCTAATGGAATTCATCTATAGTTCTTTTCCTCCTGTTTATTTCTGGACCCAGCCTTTTGTCCCTTTGCAGCATCTACCTAAAATATATGTACTCACTTGATTGACCTGCCATCCAATTGTGTGTCATTATCTGAATGATAGGGTCTTTGAGACATTTTGTTTTTCCTATATGGATTGGTAGGTCAATGTATTTTGAATATATTATACCTCTCTTTAAGGAGTCACTGCAGTGTATCAGGGCTTGATATTGATAAAGAGAAACCTGGGCTTTACAATTTATAGAGAATCCCTCTTCTGATTTGACCTTGATAAGCTATTTTTTTGTGACATCGACAAACACCTCTTGCATGTATGTGTTTTATTCTTAGTTTAAAAATGATAGAGTTAGCAGTTATATAATTATAAATATTTATTGGGGAATCTTGTGTGATATTAACACGAATGAAAGACATCTTGATGGAGAACATTTAAAGGCTATATTTTAGAGTTTTAACAAAAAATCAATGAACTTTTTGATCTCAATGACTTTTTTCTGTAAACTAAATTTAATTTGACATCATTTTTAGAGCATATTTAAGGATTGCTATTTTTGCTTCTGTCACTAAGGATATATAGGAGGAGATGCTATCACCAATTGATTATCTCAAGCTCATAAATGGATGGCATTGTAAAATCCAAGCAGTCCTTTACATCCTACTCTATTTTCTTTTTACTTTCATTTCTTAGGATAGTCTTGCATCCTACATGTTAGTTATTACATATTTATATATTGACCATGGTGTGTTGGAACCGTATTCTATTCTTTAAGGGCATTTACCACATAAATTCTGAGGTAGAGAATGTTGTTTAACCAGTTTTCATTTTCCCCCTTGTCTTTCCACTATCAACAAACATTTTTTAAAGCACCTACTATGTGCCATGCACATTGGCTAATAATATTTCTTGATGCTGACTAGTGGTACCTAAAATTCACCTAGATTTCTGAAGCTGTTTGATTTATTACACTGAATATTACTACTGTTCTTTGAAAACGTTACATTTCAAGAAGTGAATAAACATGTTGGGAACATAATTATGATTCCACTTGACTTTGGGACTTTAATAAATCATAACCCTTTGCTGTCATATTATGTCCTTTGTACATTTGTCTATCCAGTTTGGTCAATCAATAAATATTAAATGCCTACTGATGTAACAGGCATTGTGCTAGGTGCTAAGGATTTAAAAAAAAAAACCGTTTTAACAGTGCTGTCATCATTTCAGACCATCTTCCTGTTGGCACTATCCCTTAGAAACAAGATTTTATTCCTAGTGCTAATATCTTTATACTTAACCAGTCTAGTCCTCAACATTCTCTACTCATGCCTGCTCTCTCCGTCTCCTTCTATACCATCATTCCTTAGGTTCCTATGTCCTTTTTAAAATTTACTTCTTATTTCAGTGGTATAAGGGGGAACATCCCTCTATAGAAGGATACACTATTCTTCACCATCTTTCTGTGCCTCATGGTCTTATGGAGTTTTTGAGGGACAGAGAGGTGAAATTAGTTGCTCAAGGTCACATAGTTAATATATGTCAGAGATGAACCTTGAACCCAGGTCTTCCTGGATTCTGAGGCTGACTGACTAGCTGTCTGGCTGTCTATACTATATCTATATCATAGTATATCTATACTATGCCATGCTGCTTCTGGTTCCTGTTTTTAGTGTATTTAAACTTTGAATTCATAAAATGGTTTCCTTTAATAATGCTGAGGTGGGACAATCAGCACTATTTTCTGTATAGGACATATACTGTCATATTGGCCGTGAGTTAAGAAAACAAAAACTTCATTGAATGTCATAGTCTAGTATGTTTTTCTTTTTGTTTTTTAAATTAAAATCTTAGCCAAGTTCCTGTGATACTTGTAACTTCTTTTTGCTCTGGAGAATTATATTTAGGTTTATGAATTGAGGGACAGCTAGGTGGTGCAATGAATAGAGCACCGGCCTTGGAGTCAGGAGGACCTGAGTTCAAATCCTGCCTCAGACACTTAACACAAAAACTAGCTGTGACCTTGGGCAAGTCACTTAACCCCAACTGTCCTGCCTTCCCCCCTCCAAAAAAAGGAAAAAAAATATTTGTGAATTCAATATTAGTTTTCTGAATTTCTCTGAACATAGATTGAATATGAATAAAAGGTCATCTTGGAAATATATAGGGATTTAAAAAAAAATTCTTAACCTGGTTCATTATGTTGCTTGTTTTCTTAATGTTCATCTTTGTGTCCTTGATATTAATTCCACCTGATCATAGTGAATAATTTTGTCGGGATTTTATTAGAAATTTTTGAATTGATGCTCATTAATACTATTGGTCTTTAGTTCTTTTTCTTGACCTTATCCTTTCCTGGTTTACTTAATAACAGTATATTTGTCTCAGGAAAGGAATTTGATAGTGCTTTATCAATTTTTAGAAAATAGAATTCTAGAAATCTGGACCAGAGTTCCATTCTCTTGGGCATTCTTTAATAATTAGTTCAGTTTCCTTTTCTGAAATAGGATAATTTAAGTTCTCTTGAATATTTTATGTTCTTTTAGGTATCCCTATTTAAGTTTTTGATTCTGCTGACCTACAACTGTATTGTAGGTTCTTATGATTATTTTAATTTCTTTAAGCTTCACTTTGTTCGTTTAAAATTTTTGTTTGACTTCCCTACCTCTGTTTTTAATCCGTTTGGCCAAAAGTTTAAAAATTTGTTAATCTTTAGAGAATCAGCTTTTGGTTTTATCTGTTTTGTAGTCTTTGTTTTCCAATTTATCCTTTTCTCAAATTTTTGAGTTTTCCTCTTATGTACTTATTTTGGGTTTATTTGTTGGCTTTGTAATTTTTTATTGCATATTTAGTTCATTAATCCCCTTTTTCTGTTTTGTTCATGTATGTTCTCCGGGATAGAATTTGTCCTCTGAGTACTGTTTTAGCTGTGTTCTAGAAATTTTGGTATGTTGTCTCATCATTGTCTTCCACAAAGTTACCGTCTCTGTAGTTTTGTTGTTGTTGAGGATGTCATTTTTAGATCTCCGTTTCAAATTAATTTTTTTTACTATATTTCCCTCCATCCTGTCCCACCCTCAAATTCATTTTTAAAAGAATGCCTCCATATATAGATGGGTCTTCTCTGCTAGGCTTCTCTTGCTAAGTTGTCATTGTCGCTCATCATAAGTAAATCACTGATTAATGATGGATTTTTTTCTATAGTAAGATTGCCATTGTTTCGGTATTGTTGGTAATAATAATAGTTGATAATGGTTTTGACTCGGTCAAGCTGTTAATTTTTTTTTAAGTGTGGTTATATGATTTCATGTTAAGGTTTGTAAGCTAACTTGAGTATAAGAACAAACTTTGTATAAATTTAATTATCATTTGAAATTCATTTGTAATAGTTATAAAAAATGTTCAGAGCTAACCTACAGTTTTGTTTTGTTTTACTGCCCTTTAATTAGATACTACTTGCCTTTTGAAAATTCTCTTTTCCTCTTGATTGACTTGTAAGTTCAGTTTTTTGGAGATTATACTCTTGTTTTAAGAGTTTCTCTGCTTGGGAAAAGCTTTCTCTTTCTTTTTCTGAGGAATCCTACATAGTCTTTGATACTGCCTTTTGAAATGCTAGGTTTACTTGGATAGATTTTTAGATTTTAAATATAGAATGATATTTCAACTAAAAAGCTTTCATACCAAGTATAAAAAGTCACTAGCTCAGGAAGTGAGCTGGCTGGCACTGGGTTATGGTGGAAGGATACCTTGACAGAAGGGAGTTCATAGCCAGTCTAAGTAATTCTTGTTAGAGCCACTCTCTAGCTCCATTGTTGTTGTTGTTATCAGACCATGATTTCATCCATTTGGGAATTCTATGGTGTGGCAATTCCTTCCACTAATGTATATTGACAAATTCTCTGTGACCTTTTACTGCTGGAGAATTTTTCAGGACACTGACTGGCCCGCAGCTCACAGGTGTATGTGTGAGGCAGTATTGAAATCCAGATCTTGATTTCAAATGCTTTCTTCAACCAACTATATGAAATAATAGGTTGGGGAGAGGTCAGTTTGTAAATGTCCCATTACTTTAAAAATTGTTTCTAAACCTAGCCGTGTGACCTTGGGCAAGGTACCTAAGCCCAATTGCCCTCCTAAAAGCAAAAAAAACAACAAAACAAAACAAAACAAATTGTTGTTTTTACTGTTGTCTTCTTCATGATAGTCAGAGTAATATGAATGCCTAGCAAATGGAAACCCAGTATGCCTCTTTCTGGTGGGTACTCGTTGGCCTTTGAAAGCACTGCAAGCTTTTGCAGTTCAAGCAAAGGAAGTTATACTGCAAAGGAGTGCAGAGTGAATAGAAGAACAGGGTATCTTCCATCTGTTCTCTTTAGCTAAAGCAATTTTAAATTCCCCATGACTATCCGTGGAGGTGGAGTTAAAATTAAGCTGTACAGGGTTGAATTGGCCCTTACCAGTGCCAAGTTTACATCGCTCAATCTTGAACTGAGGTAAATGTTGCACAAGACCCCAAGAGGGTCATAGAAAAGACTTAGCTTACTAGTATATTCCCCTAAATCGGACTATATATTACAAATGGTTTCTATTTTTTAAAAGAGTTTTTTTTATTGATGCTTTTTTGTTGTTCTTATATGTTACATTTTCCTGATATCTCCCTCCCTTCCTCTCCTGGAAAGCCATCCTTTAAAACAAAGAAAAAAACAGAAGGAAAAGCACAGTATGGAAAAACTAACCTACACATCAACAAAGTCTGCCATTTGCAATGTTCCATACCATAGTCCTCCACTTCTGCAGAGAAGGCAAGGTTCTTTTTGTATATGTTCAACATTTACATGGGTTTGAAGAATGTCTGTTCATTCAGATCAGAGAAATGATGGGCTCAGAAGTCATCTGCAATGAGCTCTGCTTTCAGATTGTTAAGTAAAGTGTACACACTTGTATCACATCTATTATAATACAATGGAAAGGAGGCTTCTTTCCAGGAACTCATTTCTTTGCAATTTTTTACTCCCGTGGTGTCTAGCATTGTTGTGAAGGAGCCTGTAGGGATTTTAGCTGGAGCAATGCTCTTTTTCACTTCGCCATTGACCTCAGCTCAAAAGTGATTAATAGTTCATTGTAGGTCATTGAACTAGTATTGAACTTCCTGGTGGAAGCCTGACACACCTGTAAGTGCCCATCATCTATTATCAGCATCCATGATGGGTCTTGTATAAATATCAAGCTCTCTATTTGACACAGAAGTTTCTCCTTATTTGAATAAATACTGCTTTACATTATAGGGAGAAATATAGTAGAAAGGTCAGGATAGGTAAGTTTAATTGTCAAATGAATAAATTCCAGGTATTCAAATATGTTCTGAATCTCATTATATGGCCAACTCTCTTATTCAGAGGTGGATGATTCAGTTTTCCTTATTCATGTTACTGGATTGTCTTTTTCCCCACGTTATTCTTTGAAAGTAAAAAAATAACTAAAAGCATTTCAAGTAAGAAGGAGCACAATCTTAATAGTGACTTACTATATCATTTTAAGTTTCTGTTCATTCCTTTATCTTTAGTTTGATTATATGATGTTTATAGTCATTTAAAGACCCTTCTGTATGACTGCATAGTTTCTTCTGCCCATTTTTATACATGGTTTTCAGTAATCTGACACATTCCACTACTTTGAATAATCTAGAGTTTAATTATAATCAAACTTTAAAAAATATTTTTACAATTTCTTTTTAGAGTTATTCTTTTTAAAAACTTATTTTGGCTTTCAAAGTTCTGAAGTATAATCTATTATATAGTATAAAGTATTTGCTGGGAAATCAATTTAGGTTTATTCTTGCTCATTCTTGATCTTTCTAGTTCCCCTAGTTTGGAACCTTAGTCATACTGAATTTGCCCCTTCCCCTCACTTCCAATCCAATCCATTACCCAGCCTTGTTCATTCTACCTCATAACATCTCCACTCTGATGACCACGAGCCTGATTCAGGTCCTTATCTGCCCCATTGCTATTGTTTTCTAATCAGCCTCCCTGCTTTCCGGCTTTCTTCTCTCCAGTTGGTTTTTTACATCGCCCCCAAATTGATATTCATAAGGTCGGGAGCATACAGCATGCACTTAGATAAGAAATATAAAAATCTGTGCCATGTAGTTTGTCGGAGAAGCAGCTTAACCAATGTTGAGGAAAGGTTCCAGGGTAGGTAATGGCACCCAAGCAGTTCACAGGTCTGACCACTTCATTTTGCTGTTTGAGAAAAACTTGGTGGCTCCCTATTTCTTTTAGGATAAAATGTAGATTTCTGTTTGGTTTTTAAAGCACATCCCAATCTGGCTTCAGTCTGTCTTTCCAGACTTAATTTTACATTACTCCCAGAATATACATTCTCTTTCAGCCAAACTGGCCTACTTGTTATTCCCTGTAAATGGCATTCCATCCATTGCCTATGTCAGGACCGTTGCACAGGCTGCCCTTCATGCCTAGAATGTGCTCTTTATTTCAATTTCTTGGAATTCCTAGCTCTTCAGGGATTAGTTCAAGTGCTGCTACCTACACCGTAGCATTTCCCTATCAGTGTTTAAGCTTCTCCCCCCAAACTACATGTACATTTTTATATTTCTTACTTGTGCACATGTTCCTATCTCTTCAAAATATAAACTCCTTGAGCGTAGGGACTATTTTACTTGGATTGTTTATCTTAGAGAAGAGAAGACTCCAAGGGAACCTGATAGAAACCTTCAAGTACTTGAAGGGCTGTATTGTAGAGGAGGGAGGGATTTTATCTGGCCTCAGAAGCAGGAGCAATGGGCCGAAGTTGGAAAGGCACGTTTGGTTTGATGTTAGGAAGAACTTCCTAATAATTACAGATGTTCAAAAGTGGAATGGGCTCCTTCTGAAGGTGGTAGGTTCCCAATGTTGTTGTAGTCAGTTTACAAACATTTATTAAGTGCCTACTATGTGCCAGCACTGTGCTAAGAGCTGGGCTGGGGATATTTAAAGGGACAAAAGACAGTCCCTGCCCTTAAGGAGCTCACAGTCTAATGGGAGAGACAATAAACAAACAAGTATGTACTGACAAGCTGTATTACCAGATAAATAGTACTCTAGAATTAAGAGGTTTGGGGAGAAATTGGGAAAGACTTCTGGTAGAGGATGCAATTTTAGTTAGGACTTGAAGGAAGCCTAAAAGGTTAGTAGTTGAAGAGGAGGAGGGGATAGCGTTCCAGGCATGAGAGGCAGTGGAAGAAAGTGCTGGAAGAGGGTAGAACGCACTATCTTATTCCTGGGACATTCTAGAAGCTGGAGTCCCTGGATCTAAGAGGACTGAGAGAGAGTAGTTAAAAGACTAGCAAGCTGGGGCTGGGTGGGTGGGACTAGGTTATAAAGGGCTTTCAATGCCAAACAAAAGATTTTGTATTTAATCCTGGAGGTTTGGGAAGCCCCTGGGGTTTATTGAGGGGTATGTGTAACTTGGTCAGTTTGAGTTTAGGAAGTAGAGGCTGGGATGACCACTTGTTAGGGTTTATTACAGTGGGGATCCTTTTTGTGTACCTAGGGGTTACCATCAAGGTCTCTTCAACTCTCACATTCTCTTCTTTATGTACTCAGGACTTAAAGTGCATTTGACCTTAGTAGGTACTTAATAAGTGCTTGTCCAATTAAATTTTCATTTTGGTGGATAAAAAGTTGTCTGAAGGTTGGTATACTTTCATTTCTCTGATTGTAATGCAGTTTAAACATCTTTTTAGTTTGCTCTTAAGTTTGCATTTTCCTTCCCAAGTTGTCCATAGTCATTCTTAACCTGGGGTTTGTGAACTTGTTTTTATATTTTCATGAATGGATTTCAGTAGAATTGTCTTCCTTTGTAATCTTGTGTAACACTCTTCTGAGGGGGGTCTCTGTAGGCTTCACCAGGCTTCCAAAAGAGTCCAGGACAGGAAAAAGAGTGAAGAAAAACTCTTGCTTAGATAATTGTTGGTCAGAAATGAATCTTGCCAACAATGTCTTTTAGAGCCTCCTGGTGCCTGCAATCCTACAGCATTGAACTTTATAATTTATTCATATTTAAGATTCTCTATTTCAGACTTTTATTTGATATTCTTTTTAATCTTTTAATTTAAAAACAATGCTTTTTGTTATACAAAATAATTTAATCTTTATTAAGTGAAATTTTATCTTTAATGATTTCTTTTTATTTGAGTGATAAGAATAATCCATCCATGCAATAGTTAAAGCAAATATTCCTGTTTCCATCTAATTCTTTTTTCTTTTATAACTTGCTTTTAAAATATTTAGATAGTTGATCCACCTAGGACATGTATTGTTATGTTATAGAGTAAGAGTAAAGTGTGGGTCCATACCCATTTTTTTTACCGTTGTCCCTTCCTGGCATCTTTGTAAATTCTCCTTTTAAGTAACTGACCGAAGTGAAATTAAATTTTGTACTTAACCAAAATTATAGACAACATAATGATTAACACAGTGATAGTGGTGATAATTTATTAAATGGTTTTTGTTTGTATTATCATTTTTGAAAGTTTCGGAGTTACTTCTTTAGGCTTATATACTTTGAACCAAAGCCATCACAGTACACTTCGCCCCCCCCCCCCCAAGGGCTGATGAGATTAGGAAATTAAACCCAATTTCTTATATTAGAATATAACTTACTGTGTTATCACTAAGGCAAATACTTTATTAAAATCACAATGTATTTTAGTCTTTTGAATTTTAAAACTATGTTTGATCAACTTCCTACATGTTTGAGTGATAAGAACATGAAATATGCCGTAGAAGATCTGAACTATTAATATATATTCATACGGACCTAGAAGAAGTCAACTACTTTCCATTATTTCTAGTCTTATAAGTTTTCAGCTTTCAGAATTGACAAATTTTAGTTTGAAGCCAAAATGTTTTAAATATTTCTTGACATAATTTTAAAGAATATAAAAATTGGTGTGATCTATAAATGTTAAAATTACCTAAATCCATAATTTGAGTGCTACCTTCACCACTACATTACAACCCAATGTTCTTTTAATGTCATGAGGAAACATAGGAGTAGAACTTAATTGGACTTTGAGTTAATTATTGTGTTTTTCTTTTTTTTTTTAACAGGCATTTGTAAAAGATGTACATGAAGATTCAATAACAGTTGCATTTGAAAACAAGTAAGTCCTTGGAGATGTGATTTATAGTCAAGTTTTTAAAGAATCAAATCCTGATTATGCTTGAATATCACTCATAAAAATTTTAAATATTTTAAAAGTTTACATAATTTAATATAAGAACAAGGTGATGTAAAACTTTCTTTAAATGATCATACAGTAATTTTGACTGCTTAAAATAATTGTTGCTTATGTTAATAATTTTTTAAAAATTATTTTAATTTTAAAAAGTCATTATTTACCAACCATATCACTATCACTATGGGATACTACAACATGAGGCAGAAAAAGTTTTCATGAGTTTTTTGACCTGGTTAAGAATTAGCAGTTTTTAAAAAAGAAATAGAACGATACTTCAGTGCTGAACTTTTGAAATCATAGAATTGTGTTTTTAGTACATTTCCAAAAGTTCTTATATATTTTTAAATTTTAGGAGTATCATAATTGGAATCAGGTTTAATAACAGTTTCCCAAACTAGATTTTGTACATACCCAGGAACTTTAAGATTTAAATGTGTTGCTTTAACTGGTTTTTTGTTTTGTTTTGTTCGTTACGACAATAAAGGAAATTGATTTTTCTACATATTACAAATGTATTTGTTTCTTAAAAACAGCAGCAACAAAAACTAATTTGTATGTTTTTGTAAGAATATCCATTTATGATACTGGCCAAAAGTTGTATGAGCACATTGAAATATTCAGCCCCTTGGAATGATTTGACCCCTTAATACCTCTATTTTCCACATAAAATCAGTATATCCCCCTGCTTAAGAAACTTCCATGGTGCTCACTCTTGTCTCTAGGATAAAATATAAACTGCTCTCTTTGAAATATAAAGCCCTTGGTAATCTGGCTCAAGCATTATCCCCAGACTTGATTATATATGCCTCTCCAGCATACACTCCATGTTCTGTTCACATTGGCCCGTTTACTTTTTCCTTTCCAGGATTGCCTACCTCTCACTTTCATGCCTTCAGCAGACTTTTTCCCATGTCTAGAATGTTCTACCTCACTTCTACCTCTGAGAATCCTTAATTACTTGGAGGATTAGAGGTTTTTCCTGATTTCCCCTTCATCACTTTGTAAATATCCTATATTTATTTATCTATGTATATGTTGTATGCCCTCCCCCCAGCAGAATGTAAGCCCTTTGAGGATAGGCACAGTTTCACTTTTGTCTTTGTATCCCTATCACCTAGCTCAGTGCCTGGTACAAAGTAGGCACACTTATATTAATGGTTGTTGATGAATTGATGTGTATATTTCAGTGCTATATGTTAACTTTCTGTACAACAAAACAAGCATGCTTCTTATTAGATACCTTAGTCTAGAACTTGTAGTTTTAGACCAACATAGGGAGGCAGAGATTGCTGACATGCTGGTAGAGGAAAGACTTTTGGGGAAATCTCAAGTTCAAGTCCTACTTCTGACTGCCTGTATGATCTTGAACATATCATTTTACCTGTCTAGATCTCAATTTTCTCACATTCTGTTCCTGCTCTCTGTGCCTTTTATATGGTTGTTCCTCATGCCTGGAATTCACTCCCTCCTCACCTCTTCCTCATAGAAGTCTTCTCTTCCTTCAGGATGCACTCATGCTCCTCCTTCTACATGATGCCTTTCCTGATCCACTCTTGTTTTAATACTTTTTCTTTCAAATTACCATATATTTAATTTTTAAAAATTTATTCTCTTTATATTATGACATGTACTTGTTGCCTCTCACATAAGAATGTAAGTTTCTTGTGAGCAAGGATTGTTTAATTGTATTTGTATTCCCCAGCACCTAGCCCAGTTCCTGACACATAGTAGATGTTTAATAAATACTTGTTCATTGATTTTTTTCCAAATATAAGATGAAGGGGTTTGGACTAAATATATATATGCAGAAGGGATTATAGAAATTCTAGGAGCTTTAAAAAATCAAGTATCTAAGAAACATATTAAATTGATAATACGTTTCATTGTCTAGAAGAGAATTTTCAGAGTAATTGTTAAGAAAAGAATAAAGAATGAGAAGAAAGTCAAACGCTTGTAAAACTTGGCAGCCTAAACTAATGGTTGTAACAACTAAATGTTTGGTTGTCTTATAAATCCTTGAATGGAAGCGTCTCTTAGCAGATCTCTAGAGAGTTTGCCTTGGAGTTAGGAATATCCAGGTTCAGGTTTGTCCTGCGAACATATACTGTTTTTCTGATCCTGGACAAGTTATTTAATGTCCCTGTGAGCCTGAAAGTTCTCCAAAGACCATAAGCTGCAGAGCTACATTGGCAGAGGTAGTTTATTTATTTATTATTTTTAGTTCATTAGGAGTTTATTCCCTATGCCAGTGAATTCACAGATTTAGATTTAGCTACGATGTGGTTTTATTCTTGGATTGATAATTTTATTATAGTGTTAATGACTATTTTCTGCTATTAGACAGGGAAATACTCCTATCTGTAGTCTCATGAGCTTTGATTGTTTTAAGGTACTAGTGTTGAAGTTGGGAAGTTAAGGGGGGGAAAACTAACTTTGATTTTTGTTTTTGTAGTAAAATATGTTTTTATGACAGCTATTAGCGTGTTTAAATCTCAGGAAAAGTATTTCACTATGAAATATGTTACCTACTGAATCCTTAAACAGTGAGGGTATGTTACAGTTTACATAAATGGAGTGAAAAAATAGCACATTGAATCTTGTCTTATACCTGGAAAACTTACTATGCCAGACCAGGAGTTGGCACACCTTTAGCTCATTGTGCCACAAGCAGGGAAACGCATCATCCTTAGGTGCTTAGGGCAGGCCTGTGACATTTCCTCAGGAGAACTTGAGAGAGGAGGTGTGGGTAGCAAGAAGGTACCACAGTTGCAGCAGTGTACATATCAGAAGTTGCATAGTCCAATGTTAGCCTAATGGTGTCTCCATCGGGTCTGCTTAATGTGGCTTGTATGAAAAGCTAGCTTTGGAACTTAATTCTCTCTCTTCTTTTTTTTTTTTTTTTTTTTTTTGCTTTTTGGAGGGCAATTGGGGTTAAGTAACTTGCCCAAGGTCACACGGCTAGGTTTTTTTTTTGTTGTTGTTTGTGTGTGAGTTAAGTGTCTGAGGCCGGATCTGAACTGAGGTCCTTCTGACTCCAGGGCTGACACTCTACTCACTGTGCCACCTAGCCGCCCCCAGGAACTTAATTCTCTTTATAGTAATATTGGTAATATATTAGAACATTTACATTTTAACCCTTCATAAAGGGGTCTTAGATCCCTTGGTGAGTAATTTTTTTAGATTGGTCTTACTTGTTTGTCCCCCCTACTAAACAAAACCCAGTTTGTATTTGCCATATGTGGGGCCTTTTTTGTTTTTTTAAACTGATTATTCTTGAATTTTCTCCTCTTATTCTCAAGTCACTCAATCTAGAATAATCATTATTATCATTATTAAATACCGACCGGAAACTCATTTATTATTGTGAATTCAAAAGTGTCTACCTAGTGAATGTCATTGCAATCAATTCTTTTCCCTTTTTCCCAATCACCATTGCATACTGTTAAAATGATACCATCTTTAGCTTGTCATCAAGCTCATTATCTTCTGCAGCTACTATGTCTGTAGAGAGTAGTATTTCTGTCTTCAAGTGATCATCCTAGTAACTTGAAATGACAACCAATTTTTTATACTTAAAATTGGGGTCCATGCCATGGTTGTGATTTCTTGTGTAGAGCTCCACCATACTGTCATGATTTAGTAGGTTCCTACTGAAGTGTTCTCTTCCTTATCTTTAACATACCTTTTCTATAAAAACTAGTTTTACAAAAATAAATTTGATTTTTAGGCTCTATTTTCTATTTTTGTCTTGCTAGCCTGAAGAAGTAGGCTAATGCTAGTGTGTTTTAGATGTCTAGTAATGTTTTCTTTCTTTTTAAGCAATTGGGGTTAAGTAACTTGCTCAAGGTTTCACCACCAGTCATTATTTATGTGTGGGTGCTCATTTTCTGAGGCTGGGCCCGATCCCGATCTCAGGTCATCCCGACTCTGGGGCCGGCGCTCTTAATTCACTGCGCCACCTAGCCGCCCCTAGTAATGTTTTCTTTAGATGCTATCTTAGCTTTACCTTCCAGCCTAGCAGATTTCATATCAATTTTATCCACATAAACTCATCAATTTTAAAAGTCAGTATTTTATCCTTTTGGAAGCAATGTAATTACAAAAGATGCAGAGTATTAGCATGTTGAGTTTGCAATAAAACCTCATTGATTCAGAATAAATGCTAATCCTAATTGCAGAAATTAGTGGGTTAGCCTTCAAACACATATAGTTATTTCTTCATAGGTGGTGTAAAGGTAAGCTTTTCTTTAGCTGTGACCATGACCAAGTTTCTATAAGTCCTGAATTATTGGGGTTTTATTGCAAATTAATTGTTGGCTCACTGATCCTTAATTCATTATAATGTCTCTACTTGAGGGGGAAAATACTACCATTGCTTAGCATCAATGCCCAAATTTAGATCTGGCAGCTTTCCCAGTGGAATCCGTATGTTGTTTTTGCAAAGTTTATTTTTTAATGCTTTATACTTTTTGGTATTAAAAAATTATAAACTTTGCAAAATCACTCATTGTTTTAAAAAAAAAACAAACCAAAAAACAAAAACACGCCACTTACCTAACTCCTATAGGCTCTCTTCATCGGATTTCTGTGGCTGATACGACCTCACCAGCACAGTGCATGCTAGAACGTTGTACTGAACAGCAGCTAGGAATCCATGGCAAGGCTTGACCTCGTGGGACCTAAAAATTAAGGGGGAAAAGTGAGTTTTGAGTTGCTAATGTGCCAACTGTGCCCCAGTTTGCTTGGTTAGGGCATTTAGCACTTGTTTCTGTCCTTGTTGGAATGTGGTTCAGGTTCTTTTGGAAGGTCAGAAGTGTGTCTGCTATTACTAACACTTATACTGATATTTACTAACTTCTTTAATTCAAATTTTGGAAGAAATTCATGCTTTGTCCTTAGTTTAGAATTTTGAGGGGATGAAATCATTGACAAAATTATTTTACATAATTTGCCATGCTGCTTTGTTGTGGTTAGGAAAATACTGGAGTTGGAACTAAAAGGCTACTGTGCTGCATGCCTTCTAGCATAAAATTGATCATTTTTAAAACACTCGCTTTCTTTCATACTAGAACAAGATTGGAGGGTTACATTTAACCAGATATTGCTTATTTTTATTAGAAAATTCCATGCACAGCGGGAAATGCTCACTATTTGATTTAAACAAGAAAAACATTTGAATGAATGGATTTTTTTTTCTTTTTTGCAGTTGGCAGCCAGAGAGACAGATTCCATTCCATGATGTGAGATTCCCACCTCCTACAGGTTATAATAAAGATATCAATGAAAGTGATGAGGTTGAGGTAAGTTCCCTGCTCTCACTTAAGCATAAGAGGAGTAGAAAGTATTTTAAATCTGTGGCTTGTTGAATTCTTGTATCTTTTTTTTTTTAATTCTCTTTAAACGGTATACTTTGATGGGCATGTATTTTTTCCCAGTTCTTAGTGACATTTTTTTTAAAGTACCAATCTCTAAAATTTTCTTTGTGAGCAATGTCTGGAATGCCCAATCTTTTGTTACTTTTGGCTCCCCGACCCTGCCACAGGCAGCTCTATTTTCTCCTTTCCTCAACCTCTAGCAGTATGTGGTTTAGAAGACCTGAGTCACGAGCTAGTTCTGAAGCTACAAAACACCATTAAGCTTTGAAAGCTTCCCCAGACATCCCTGGAAAATGGTAGTACTTGAACAAACTTACCTTGGTCCCTTGTGGTTTTTTGTATGTAATGAAATTTATCATTTTGTTAAAATGATAGCTTATTTTACCTTTCTGTTACCACTTTAAGTAAGTTTGGTATATGAATATCAGTTCTACAAAATGATATGTTAATTTTCCACAAAGATTCTGGACTAAACATAAATTACTGTAGGATTCCTTTAAATAGTAAGCTCCCTTAGTGCATTTGAAATTATTCTATTTCTAGAAATGTGACATAAACAGTGTTGAGAAAGCCCCATTATTTCTAAGGCACAACCTGTGCTCTGAAATCTTTGTTTCTTGTACCTCAAACTCTTGAGAAGAAATAAAATGCGATAAATTACTCAACTGGTCATATTTATGATTGTGTAATTGTATTCACAATGCCTAACACAGATTAGGTACTTAATAAATACTTATCGATTGGTTGATCTCCCCCTTGAAATTCCCATCTATTTGGTACTTTCCTCTTGGCCTTTAAATTCTAGCCTATGTTACAGTTAAGAGTGTATTTGTCCTTTCCTTCACCCTCCAAACTATACTGGCTGTGACTTCAGTGGCTTACGATAGGTAAAAAATGTAGTGCTATTTTGACCTGCTTTAAGAGAAGTACAACATACAGAACAGTGGGAGTGACAGTCCTGCTGTAGTCTGCCCAGGGCAGTTCATGTCTGAAGGAAGGCGTAATGCAAGGCAGATTTTTCAGGGCCAAGAGAAGAGTGTAAATGAAATGCCATGAGGCATTCACTTTATTACATATTTTGAAAATACCCTTTGCTTCCAAAGTGCTCAATAGCACATCCACAAAGGGTATAATAATCTGATTATGAGTGCCACATTTTAAGATAGACAGCCGTAATCTAGAGAGCATCCAGAGGAGAGTTACCAGAATGGTGAAGGGTTTCATAGGCCATGTAACGATAGCTGTCCTCCAAGTTTTTGGAGGGATGCCATGTGGAAGAGGGACTACCTTTGTGTTTTTGACTTATAGAGGGTGGAAATCGTAAAGAGGCAAATTTAGCTTGATGTCAGGGGGAAAAAACCTTTGCAATTCTTAGAGCTATCTGAAAGTGAAATGGCTACCCTGGGAAATGGTCGATTGGTTCTTCACCAGAGGTGAAGAGGTGAAGGCACAGAGGCCTGGATGGCCACTTGATAGGAATGCTGGAGAAGGGATTTTTCAGATGTGGGCTCATCTAGATGAGATCTCTTCCAATTCTGGCATTCTGAGATTCTTGAAGCCCTTTGGGGGAGAAAGGATCCTTCCTTATTCATTTTTGTGTCACCTTCATTGCTTCCCATCCCTTGGTCCTGAACCATAGTAACTAGGCCTCAGTAAATGTTAACTGAGTGAATACAGTTGGAAACCATCTGCAAATTTGAGGGAAATTGGTATTAGGTATTCATCTCCATTTTCAAGTAAGTATTCTTTTGACCTCTGCTTAGAGAGGTATGTGATGTTACTGGTGTGGTTCTGCCCACCCTACTACCTCCTAAACCCTTTTCATTTGGGGAGGATTAGTAGAATGGATGGGGTAAGGCCAGGGTGCCTGGGGCTTAAGATATTTGAGATCAGATTTTAATTATGTGTGACCTAATGTATATTCACAGAGGATAATCAAAAGATTTTAATGCTTTGGTTTGGCTCTTGAAAAAATGCCCATTTCCTGCATATTCTCATAGAACTTAAAATATGTCATGATTTAGACATCACTGGTGCCTTGGTTACACTCCAACAACTCTTAAGGTGTTGTGTTGTGATGGAAAAAGAACTGAACTGGTTGTCCAGAGACTTGAGTTACAGTCCTTTTTCTGTCGCTCATTCACAGTGTGACCATGGGTAAGTCACTTCATCTTGGTATCTGCATTTTGGAGGATAAGGGAGTTGGAAGTGGATAATTCTGGTGATTTTGTACATGTGACAGTCTTGCTTCTTATTCCATAGAAAAATGCTGCTGCTGACTTATTCTCAGTAGCCCATAAATTTGTGTTCTAACAAACAGTGATGGATTTTTATTCCCAGTGCTAGTTAATCTGTAGCCTTGACACCTCCTAGCCTAATTTCTATTTTTACCAACTCTTACCTACAAGAAGTTTCGCTTTGAGTTTAGAATATATCTGGAATATTTTTTTCTCTTTCCAAAAGCCAGAAGGCTTCACTCTCACCCAAGACATTAGCCCTAGTTGGTATTGGCCTGCTGAGCGGCTGGTTCAGAAAACAAAATATTTGAGAGTATTGTGTTAGTCTATAAGAACAACTGTGGCATCCAAAGGATATGTAATTGACAACTAGTGTTCAGGTCATGCTGTTGGGATATCTGTACTTCTGGCCATTAGCCCTAGTGTAGGTATATGCTAATACTTGGGTTTCAGTAATATAAAGCATTATGGATTATTGTTTATATTTTTAAAATATTTGTGTTAACATGTCAAGAAAAACATTCTCAGTTACATACAAATTTTTATGTGGCTAATCAGTATTTATTGAACATTTATTTAGGAAGTTTTTATAGTCTATTACTGAGTACCTTAGAAGGATACAAAAGAATTAGAGAAGACCCTCCCTCCCTTGAGGGAGCTTGCATTTAATCAAAGGGATATTTATTTAAGATTTATACTGTGCATACTACAGTGTTGGCTGTTAGTCTAATAAATTTGAAACATTGGGTGCTTACTCATGTTTTCTTTGATTTTGAAGTCTTTGTTTAGATTCCAAAGAGATATTAATCAGAATGTCTTCTGTTTCTCTTTACATGTAGGTTTACTCCAGGGCCAATGAAAAAGAGCCATGCTGCTGGTGGTTGGCTAAAGTCCGCATGATCAAGGGCGAGGTAGGGAGGCTTTGTTCATTGATGTCATCTTTGGTGTATATTTGTTTCTTGATTCTCACAGAGCTGATCGCAAAGTATTTTTGATGTAGGTGCTTTTAGTATTTTAAATGTTGTTTTGTTTGTTTTAAAGTTTTTTAAACTTAATATGATTTTTTTTCCACTCAAAAGACTTTCTTTTCAGTGCTTTCATCTTGATTTGTATAAGGCATAACAAATGTCTCCTATTTTTAAAATGGTGACCATGGATAATTGTTGTTACTTTTTTTTTGTAGTTTTATGTAATAGAATATGCAGCCTGTGATGCCACTTACAATGAAATTGTCACAATTGAACGTTTAAGATCTGTGAATCCCAACAAACCTGCAACAAAAGATACTTTCCATAAAATCAAACTGGAAGTGCCAGAGGACTTACGGCAAA
Source organism: Gymnobelideus leadbeateri (assembly GCA_011680675.1). Classification (NCBI taxonomy): domain Eukaryota; kingdom Metazoa; phylum Chordata; class Mammalia; order Diprotodontia; family Petauridae; genus Gymnobelideus; species Gymnobelideus leadbeateri. The sequence continues at coordinate 303,525 of WOXC01010201.1, read as the reverse complement.
TGTAAGTGTGGAGCTATCAAGCCCAGAAAATGCCATACATACACGCATGCATGCTATGTATATTTTATATACACGGACACATGCATATAGAAATAAAAACACATAAAATTATTTGGAGCAGTTTCTAAATTCAGTTGGATTTAGCAAGAACTTTCTGCTTCTTTGCAAAAAAGATCACAAATATGGTTTATGAATTCACTTGATATCAGCTAGGAATATGTCAGAAAATTGGGAAATTGAATTGAATGATTTGCCATCAAATTCGATTATGATAACATCTAGAAGGAAATGTTATTCTTCCATATACTACTTGCTTCTATCACACAAATATCTGAAGTTACTGAATATTACTTTATAATGCTGTTGTTTGAATAAATTATTAGCAGTATTAAAATTGATCTTGAGCACTACAAAATTAAAGAAAACTATAGAGGGGGAACATAGTACAAGTGGCCTAGCCCCTTTGAGTCATCTTCAGTACCAGTTCTATGGGAAGATTTGGACTGACATCTCTAAGATCCATTTGAGGTACTAATTCTCTGATCCTCTGCAAAGTCAACATTTTATACTATTTTAATAGTAAATAACCGGTTATTTTGTACAATAACTTTTGATATTCTTGTAAATAAGTAAATCTTGAAATATTTTACTTAACGGGAAAGTGATTTGTCAGTTTGAGACTAGGAATTAAAGTACAATTTGTTTTTAAAAATTAATCACAGAATACGTGACCAGTAATAGAGAATGTAAAAATGTGTTCATTTTCTCTAATGAACTAAAAGTCTGTGTCTTTCAAAAATTGTCATATTTCACAATTAATACTCAGTGGTAGCATTATAGGGTAGAGAGACATTCCCTAGATAAGGTTGAATCACTATATTGGCTAGAGAATATCTCAGTCAGCATAGTGGGAAATTGAAAACCTAGAAACAAATTACTGTTGAAGAAAATTTTCACATGTAATTTTCTAAACTAAAATTTATTGAGCAAATATATTTGAGTACCTGCTCTGTGCAAGTCACTATATGAGGGGCTGTAAATAGCCTTTGTGCATGGAAGTAGTGTTTCCTGCGTTTATTTTCTTCATATTCTCCCTCTTCCCACAAGAAATAAGTCAGATTGTGAATTTTCCATTTCTTTCATGAGTTTTAAACAAAAAGACTAAGATTTTCAAGGAAGGTAGTCACAGAATTACGTTTCCTGGTATCAAGAAACATAACTGAGGAAAATGGAAGGTACTCCCTAATGCTAGTGGGGGTTTTCCCCCCTGTGGAGTAGCTTAAGGCAAAACAATTTGCACATGCTGTGGTTCAGTATTTGTTGCCTTATCTTAAGAGCTTTCACAGATGGATGAAGCTTAGTTCTGCCTGTTTGTTGGCATAGAACCACCTTAAGCTCAAGCAAATACCTCCAAATTAAGAATATCTGAACTGATTTAAAACGGAGAGGTGAGCATCCTAATGTCGCTCAAAATATCTCCTGAGGGAAGGGATCTGAATTTTATCCAAAAAAAAAAAAAAGTTAATTGCTGGGAAAATTCAAAGAATCAGAGTTTTTTTTGCCTGGACAGTATGAAATAACGAGTACATTTTTTTTTTCTTGCTTACTCCATCCTGAATAGGCTCCTGATTTTGGTCTCATTAATGCAAAAAAATGACTGTTGTCAATAGCAACGAAACAGCAAAGGTTATAACAAAACCAGTTATTCTGGCCATCGAGCTACATGATTAATGTAACTGCATTACATCCACTTAGATGAACTAGATTGATTGCAGTGGAACTAACTAGGTAGTTCTTATTAAGTATGGTTTTTTTCTCCTCCTCTTCCCACCCCATAGAAACTACCTTGGCAAATGAAAACTCCTTTTGAGGATTAAATATTCTTCTTACTCTACTTTGCCTTGCTCAGGCGATATGCAGAGGATCTGTGTGTTAAGGACATTGATAAGCTGAAGTGTCTAGGGAAGGGCAGCTGGGTTGTGAAGGGCCTCAAGGTCATGCCAAATCAAGATTAGCTGAAGGAGCTGGGAATGGTTGGCCTGGCTAAGAGAAGAAATGGGCATGGACTTGTTATCCATTTTCAGGTATCTGAAGGGCTATCATATATAGAGGATAAGACTCATGCTTGGCCTCCCAACTAGGAGCACTGGGCTGGGAGTGTAGAAGCAGATTTTTGGTTGAATGGAAGACAGAATTTGTTGACAGTTGAGAGCTTTCCAGAAGTGGAATAGGCTGAACTGGGAGGTAGATCAATAGGTATTTTAAAACATTCACTTTGTGCCAGGTACTGTGCTGATGGCTGAGGAAACAAAAGGAAAATTGAAACAGCACCTGCCCTAAGGAGATTACATCCTAATATAGGAGACAGCTTGTTTAAAATTTGGTAATATAGGGGTGGCTAGGTGGCTCAGTGAATAGAGCACTAGCCCTCGAGTTAGGAGGACCTGAGTTCAAAGCCGGCCTCAGACACTTGACATACTTACTAGTCCTGTGACTTTGGGCAAGTCACTTAACCCCAATTGCCCTCCAAAAAGCAAAAACATAAAAATAAAAAAAATTGGTAATATAGAAAATGTTTCCAGAAGAGATTGAAGTGATCTTAGAGGGGAAAGGACATTTAGAGGCCTAAAGTAAAGGCTAAAGGACCAAGTTTGGTGATATTATGGAGGGGTGGATTTGTCTGATTGGCCTCAGAAGTCACTTTTAGCTCAGTATTCTGGACTTCTGTGAATAGCAAGACACTGAGTTTTAAATAGGAATGTAATTGCAGCCTTTAGTCTTAATATTTTGTTCAGGGCACGTATTAGAAATCCATACATTAATGTGTTTAAAAGTATATCAATGGTTGCTAACTTAGAAATTAACTTAGTGTAATAAGTGGTATTTTTATTATTAGGTGTGCCAAAGAATCATCACATAAGGACTTCAAAAAGGCAGTTGGAGCTTTTTCTGTAACATATGATTCTGAAAATTATCAACTTATCATCTTGGTAAGTGGGTTTACCTTTTCCCATTTTTAGTTTATTTTCATTCAGTGCATTTATTTTAGTAATGATTTTATGGATTTTAATCATAGTCTATCAGCGATGTAACAACAAAGAGGGCAAATATGCTGATTGATATGCACTTTCGAAGTCTTCGAACTAAGTTATCTCTGATTCTGAGAAATGAAGAAGCTAGTAAACAACTGGAGGTAAGTTGCTTTTTTATTCTGTCATTTGAGCAACTAGTCCTAGAAATATGGAAGGTATGTATGTAGGGAGAGTTTTTGATATTGAGAGATAGTGATGTTTAATATGAGTACTTTGCTTTATTTACATCGGTTTCTGTGGGTTTTTTTGTTTGTTTTTTTGCCCAGGAAGATTAAAGCAGTGTTAAAAAGATTAAATAGGTTTGAGTTTGCATGACTTTTGAGATAACAGGTTAGGCTTTTCATACCAGTTGAATGAGCTATGTATCTGAGTCTATCCCTTTGGTTATTTGTTTTTTTTATTTCTATTTAAATCTGTATTTTAGTCAGTTGTCATTTTTAGCATCTGTCTTTAGACTTCTGTCATAGATTATTTTCCCAGTTTACTATTTCATTAGTTAAAAGTAAATTTTATTTAGTTATTCCTTCCATAATTTGTATTGACATGTATTGCTGTATTTTCAATGATAATACTGCCATCTGCATTTTCGTAGATTCTTAGTGAATTTGTATAGGCTTTTATGTCAGGTGAAATCAATCACTATTGAATTTTTCTGATTTCTGATTATTAATCATTTAATTTGATGGTGTTTGGGGGAATCCCATGCAAATGAAAGACCAATGAAAAAGACAAGTGAGGCATTGTGAGGTGAGACCACATTGAATGAGAGGGCTGACTCCTTCCAAGACTCTTAACCTTTTTGTGTCCTGATTGAGAATTGCAGAAAAAGAAACAGAAGAGTAGTTGTCTGTCTCTGTCAAGATACATATAGTATTGTTATATTTTTCTTAACCCTGTGGAAACTATTTAGCTAGTTATTTTTTATCTTGTTTCAACCCAATTTCCTTGTTTGACTAATTTTATCGGTTTTAAAAAATATTATCACATAACATTTAGGCCACAGTAGTTGTAGTTTGAGTAATGGAGAAAAACTATACCATGTATCTGTGAGTTTAAAAATGCAAACATCTTCTGAAATGACATGTTTCCAATTCTACCCTTTGTTGGCAGAAAGAACACTGAACTGAGAGTAAAAACCCTGGGGTATTGTCTGGGCTCCATTACTGACCTTCAGCAAGTTTCTTTTTCATTTTTTTACTTTTTTTTTTTTTTTGAGGCTCTTCCCATTTCAAGAAGTTGTGGGATGTTGAGATATTTTTGTGTAATTTGAGCTTCTTTGATACCTGTAGAAATTAAATATCTTCTGGTATAATGAAAAATGGATACTTTAGCTGTTAATTTGTGCTCAAGTGATTATTTAATTTGCTGCTTATCTTTTGTGTCCGACAGTTACAAGTACACGAGTTTCCCTTCTCTTCTGTAAAAGAGTTTTGTAAGCTTTCAGATAGTAAGCTTTCAGATATTAAAAAAAAATATACATCAGATATGCTTAATTTTCCTTTAGTAATATGCTAGAATTGTGATAAATTTTTGTAACTAATTGTAGTTAAAGAGGCCCACTATTTCTTGTGAGTTACCCTCTAAATAGCCTTAATTTTCTTTTTGATCTTTGAAAGACTTTAACCTTACTTTGGTTGTTAATTATGGCAGAATTGTCAGATAAAGTTAAAAAAAGACAGCCTTTAAATTTGTCAATTTCCTTTCCATGCTTATAGTAAAGCATCTAATTAAAAAGATCATTTAGTAGCCTAAAGGTGATTAGTGCTATGAGTAATATTGTTCATTTTGATAAAAAATTCTTAATCACAGTTTGGATTCCTTTCAAGCAAAATGGTGCTTTAGATTTTGCATACTTGTTTAAATTAAGGCTAGTATAAATAGATTTAAAAATTTTTTTAAACCAGATTAACTGCCCTTGCATTTCTTTTCAGAGTTCAAGACAGCTTGCCTCCAGATTTCACGAGCAGTTCATTGTCCGTGAGGATTTGATGGGTCTAGCAATTGGCACTCATGGTGCTAATATTCAGCAAGCTAGAAAAGTACCTGGAGTCACTGCTATTGATTTAGATGAAGATACTTGCACATTTCATATTTACGGAGAGGTAAATAAACAGTAGTCTGCTTTTTATTTTTAAAATAAAAATCTGCATTTTGTCTGTTTGATGTCTTAAAACTTTATGTTTACTTCTATATCTTAGGATCAAGATGCAGTGAAAAAAGCCAGGGGTTATCTTGAGTTTGCAGAAGATGTAATCCAAGTTCCAAGGAACCTAGTAGGTATGTTCTAATACGTCCTAGTAGAATGACCATTGTTAAGTATAATACCAGTAAGTACCATGCAAGATTCACACGTAATACGTTGGCAGGTATGGATGGTTTGTTGTTTGGTATCTGTATGTCCTCCATGGAATGGATATCAAAGGTCCGTTTGAGTATTGGATTATATGGGTGGAGTTGTGTTTTAATGAACTTAAAAGGATATTGGAATTGGTTTTCTATCACTCTTGTTAAATTACTAAACTATTTTTGTAGCTTAGAAACAGTCTAAGGTATATGATATTTGTGTCAAATAAATGTATATGTTTGTAATATTTATGTTAAGTAAATGTTAAGCATATTTACAAGCAAGTACAAATTGGGAGATGATTTGCAGAAGATGTCTTGATAGTTCTAAAAAAGTAGCACCCAAGAGCAAATACTCATTAGCCTTTCTTCCAGAGCTCTGTTTGATGCCAGTTTGTAGTCTGAATAAGAAAGGACCAGAAGAGGGCTTGGCCCTGTGATTTCATTGGCAGAAGGAACTCCTTGATGAGGAAGTCAAATTCAAAGTCAATTGGCACCTTCTTGGCAGCTTACAGAGTTTTATAAGATAAGATTTTTAAAATGTGTTGGTATCATGGGGATTTATTTTATCTTTCATAGGGTAAAAACAATGTGGAGCTTTAAAAAGGACTAGATTCAGTACCAAATCTAAATTGATAATAAAGTAAGACAGTCATTCCTAGGACTTTGAATAGTTTCACCAAGAGGAACCTCTTTCAGTCAAAGTGATTCTTCATCCTTAGTTAACTAGGGTCCTGTCATTGTGTAGTTCTCACCAGCCTGAGCACCAACAGGTAGGATCACATCTTACTTTAAAAAAAAAAAAAAGAAAAAAGAAAGAAATCTGAAATCATTGTATTACAGAATGCATTGGGCCAAAAGAGTGACATATTTTTAAGAGATTAACTGGTCAAAGAGCAAGGAGTTATATATGCTTGCTTTATTATACATGATACGTATTCAGAAGATTTGTATCCCCATCAGCAAAGTAGTGTCATTGTAGGGATATAGAAATAATCTCATAACTAAAAACAGGTACCCATGATCTTCCTTAACTAGAAGTTTTCCCAGTGTTCTTATAAGGAGAATAGAGAGGCCCCAGATGAATAGTTTATCTGGAGACACCTGCTGAGTAAAATCAACTTGATAGCTTTTAGTTTTCAAGTACAATGGTTCTTTGTTAAAAGCTTTGGTTTGCTTTGTGAATGTTAGCAATCATCATAAAGTATTCTTTATGTTACAATTGGCAGACAAATTGGGGTGGAAGGGGGGGTTGTGATGTGGCCAATTTTCTTTCAAGGTCTGACAGGGATGATTTATGATTACGTGATCAAATATCTTGTGGAAAATTTAATAAATATATGTTTCTTGAAATTTGACTCATCCTTCGGCGGGGGAGTGTCCCCATTTATACTCTTGAACAATTGATTTCTTTCATTAGCTTTGGTTAACATCACATGCTACTTGGTATTCACAAATAACCCAAGATTTTAATAGGAAATATTACCAAAGTTTCCCTTTTCTTTTTACTAAAATTGTTAGTTTATTTTAAAATTTAATTGTAAATTTAAATAATTTAAGAAGCTACCTGTGACATAAATAGGGAGCAAACAGTGAGAAAAGGTTAAGTGTTTGTGGATTAAGAAAAAGCCACACCCTTGTAAGTCTTAGGGAGGAGTTGGATATTTGTAGGGAAGGAGAGTTGGAATCATGCTGAGGGAGTACTGCCAGTGTGGACTGTGTTATATAGAAGGGAAGGATAAGTGATTTGGGGCTAATCACAGAGCAAGAAGGGGATTGTCTATTTTTAAGAGACTCTAATTAGAATAGGAGAAACAGAATATATATCCTCACGGTCAAAATTATTCTCACTCTGTAGGGTGCATAATATCAAACCTATGGCCACTGTTAGCCCTTTGGGTGGAGGTTTTCCTAACCCCTACTTTTTAGGGAGCATTAAGGGCCTTGGGGAAGCCCTTGATGCTTGTCTTTAAGTGATCTGTGAAAACTTTTCAACTTGTATAATATTGCTGTTCCTTCATTATATCCTATGAAACTAAGCCACAGTGGCAGTAATGAAATAGCAATTTCTCAAGTCAATCTCTGATGAACTGTTATGAAAAGGGGGGAGAATAAAATGTTCATCTCTCATGTGATCATTGCTCAAATATGGCTTTGGCATTTAAATAAATATTGGTGAATACTACATTTCAATGCCATTTTAATAGGGACTGTTTGTATTTCTCCAAGATGACAGGCACCCAAGTTGGCATAGTCAGGATTTGAACCTAGGTCTTCTGACTCTAAATTCAGTGTTCTTTCCACTGCATGTTTCTGCCAGGATGTAGCATAGGTTAGTGCAGTGGTGTAGGGTTCAAAGAAAAATGGAGGCCGCTTATCAATACATAAGGATCTCTGTGGGCTGCAGGTTGGTTTAGTTTCAAAATGTAATGTTTTCTCTGTTTTATTGCATTTTTATTTCTTTTGCCGATGGATTTCCCAATGACATTCTAATGTGGTTTGGGCCACGTTGAGGAGTGTTGTGGGTGACGTGTTTAACATTACTCTGGTGTAGTAGAGCACAGAGCTGACTTTGAGGCCTGCCTCTGTTATAAACTGGCTGTGTGACCCTGTGCAAGTCACTTACCTTGTCATTGCTTTAGGTAGTCCTTTTAAGATTACAAGTTGCAGAGAAGGTGGTGAAATGGGATACTTAGAGGGAGCTTCCTCCCCTGCAAGTTACTTACACCAGTAGGAATTGAGAGTATATAGAGTGCTAGATTGATTAGTGGATGGAGCACTGTGAAGAAGACATGAGTTCAAATATAGCCTCAGACACTTATTAGCTGTGTGATCTTGGGCAAGTCACTAACCTGTCTTAGTTTCCTCATCTGTAAAATGGGAATAATAACAGGACCTCCCTTCTAAGACTTGTGAGGATCTGATAAGATAACATTTGTAAATCTCTCAGTGCAAGAATGCAGTCTGTTGTTGTTACCATCATAATTGCCGTCATTATTAGTGAAATCCCAGGTCCAGTACCTTTACCTGGAGACCATTGTTATCTTTAATATGTTGACACAATAGTTTAGAAGTGGTCATAGAAGGCCAGATTGCTATAATGCATTGAGTGTTGGACTTGGAGTTCTCACACCACCTTTGACACTTAAGCTGTATGATTCAGGTCAAGTCACATAAACTTGCAGTGCTGGATTGCTTTCTGATATTACTGGAAGGAGTTTGCACACTTGTGAAATCACAGATTTGTGAGGATAACCAATTAATATAGATTTAACTCTGTATTCAGAAGTAGAGGTAATAGGTCAACATTTGAATGCTTGATATAAGAGAAAACTTCCAGCCACCAAGAAAGTTGAATGGGCTTCCTTGTGAAGAAGTGTGATTCCTCTCAACTGAAGTATTGAAGCTAAAGCTGGGTGGCTCCTTGTTGGGGATGGTAAAGAACAAGTTCTTGGTCAAGTGTAGGCTGGACCATGTCGCCTCTCAGGTCCCTTATAACTGAGTCTGTGGCAAATTCTTCAAGCCATTATTTGAATGTAATGTTTGACTCTTTTTGTTTTAAAATTCATAGTATAACTTTTTAAAATTTACCACAGGCAAATAATTTAAATTTACATAATAAGCAATATTTAGAAATCAAAATTTGAATTTCTTATCAAATGGCCCCCTTTTGTCCTTTCCCTTTTGTAGAATTACTTATCCAGAAGAGACGATATACAGCAGCACACAGCAAATACTCACTCAGAAACGATTAATAGACTATTCACAGCAAGTGTCACCTGGTTCAGGCCCAAGGAACGAATAAGGCTCACTCTTTTTAATGTAAAATTACTTTATTTAGTCAGGATTCTTTTGCAGTTAATGCAGCAAATAAACTATGGACATAACTAAATCATTGAATGCAGAATGTTTCTTAACTCCATGATTCATTCTTTATTTTATCCATAGGCAAAGTAATAGGAAAAAATGGAAAACTGATTCAAGAGATTGTGGACAAGTCAGGTGTTGTAAGAGTGAGAATTGAGGCTGAAAGTGATAAAAATATTCCACAAGAAGAGGTAATGTTTTGCTTACATATTTTGGGTTTTATAGTTATCTTATAAGGCCACTGTGAGGTTGCATAGACCTAATGTACATTTAGTGTTCCTGATTAAAATTACTTTCTTGACTGCAAAGGGAAAAAAAAGAATGTGAAATTTGTTACTTTTTTTTTTTACTTTTACCACCTTTTGCTTAGTATTCTTAATAATATCTTGTGCTTTAAATTTACATTTGGCATATTAGTTTCTCTTCTGTAGCTCCTTAAGTTACATTTTAGAGCCCTTAACTTCATTTTCACTAACATTTTGAAAGCATGTTTTCTTACTCAAAAGCATGTTGGTTTTCTTTGGATTGATGTGTGTAACAGTATTTTTACTTAAGGAACTAACAAGTACCTAAATTCTGAAGTATTGAAACTGTGTTGTATTGTGATAAAAATATTTCATGGTAGAGTTAGTTATGATATTTCATCTTGATTGTTAGAATGATGTTTATGATTTCTATAACTAAATTATTTTCTGCTTTCACATTAATTTATAATGATGCATGCTAAAAACTGTTATTCATTTTTAAAAACTAAGCCATTGTTGTGATGTTAGATTTCAATAAGGTCTTAAATGTTGGTGCTTTTTCTCTCTCTTATTTTTTTATTTTCTTTGCCAAGGAAATTAAACCACAAAATCCCCCACCTTCCAATAATTCAAGGGTTGGATCTAATTCCTCAGAAGAAAAGAAACACTTAGATTTAAAGGAAAACTACACTCATTTTTCTCAGTCCAGCAGTATAAAAGTCCAAAGGGTAAGAAATATTTGTCACTTTGAATTAAACTTTAAAGAAGGAAAAAAAATCTCTTCAGTTAATTTACAGTTCACAATTACTGTTTCAGTTAGATGAACTCTGAAGAAAAGAGGCTTACAGTCCTCTCTGGTGGGCCCTCCTCTTCATGTCATATATTTCCCATCTGATCACCAGCTTATGACGTTTCACAAACTAGAAAATAATAGCAACTTCACAGTTGATTCACAGTGACAAATCTTATGCTGCAAACATATAGGCTGCTGGGTTGAGCTTAATGGGCAAGTTTTTCTTTTGAGGATAAATTGTTATAATGTCCACGTAATATTTTGCAACCATAGTAAGATAAAACATGCTTTTTATTGGTCTCCAAACAAGCTGCGAATTTTAGGTGTGCCAGTAAATTTGGCTGCCTTTTAAAAAAAATCAACCTTATATATTTCAAAAACAACTGGAAATGAAAATAAAAGTCTTGAGTTCAGGATTCTGTGTATCATTTGTTATAGTTAATGATATCACTAACACTTGCATTCCTTACACTGCTTTAGGTGTTAGTGGTTTCATCAATTGTAGCAGGGGAATCGCAGAAACCTGAAATCAAGTCTTGGCAGGTAGGAAATCAATCACCCTTGTTGAAACTACATTTAACATTTTTTTTGTTTCCCTTTTTTGGTCCGAATGCAAGTGTGTGTGCGTGCATATACCATATGTGTATGTTGTGTATGCGCTGGACCACAAGGGTTTATGAAGAGCAACTACAAGCTGGGGAGGACATATTTTATTGTGATTCTCAGAATAGATACAGCTCTTACTTTTATTTTTTTTTGATTGTTGTTCTTGTGATGAATTAAAACATTTGAAGCTGTAACTTTTATTCCCTTAGGGTACTTACCATGAGAAATCTATGATTTTATTTTTGGAAATTTTCCAGGAGAAGCTAGGATAGGAAACTTAATTTTTTTCCTTTGAATTTAGACTTTTGTAATACTTTTGTGATTTAGACTAAATCGTAAAGCATATGATTATTGCAATATCTTTTGAAGACTTGTAGAGGGTTTGTTGGAATCATCTAAGAGAATTTTCTTCATTCCAGGTTGATTCCTGATCTTTCCCCCAAAGTACTAAGAACCTTTTTTATTTATTTCTAGCATTGACTTCATTTAATAAAGATTTGCTAATGTGAGTTTAAATTTGAATGACTTTAGATACAAAAGCCAGATTATTTTTAAAATATATTTTTTCTCCTTGCTTCCCTTCTTCCTAGCAGCCTGCCTTTTGTCCATTCTGTTCATCTTTATTATCTAAAAAGTCATGTTTTTTAAAAGCACAGTATAATACTGAATGAGTAAAGGAGCAGGGACAGGTGATGGATTTCAGTGGGGGGGGATGGAGGAAGGGAGCAGCAACATTAAGAAGAGCCAGTTTTCTTGCCTTCTTGCTCCCCTGTTGTGGGGTTCAAAGGGAGGCATGAGGAATGGCTAAGAGCATAAACCTCCTTTGTACATATAGTGTTTGGAGCTGAGGTGTAGTGGATGATGAGAGTAGGCAGGAGCATACCAGCAAAGATAATGTATAAGGAAGGAAATCCCTTGGATTGTTGCCTGAGCAGATATGAAATACGTCTTATGTATTGCAGAAGGGAAGCCTTCAGTAGAGGGGTTGATTCCTATTGATTGGAGAGAAGGGGGGTATTTATAGAGTCTGGATCAGGAGAGTGCCCATGGTAAGGAGACTTCTCTAATGGAATGTGTGTGGATGCTTGGGTACTACAAGGAGAATTCCAGAAAAAATGTCTTTAAAAAAAATAGGAAAGAATTTCTAAAATAACGGCATTTTAAAGACAACTTTGAAAGATTTAAGAACGCTGATCTGTGCACTGGTCAACCACAGTTCCAAAGAATTAATAATAAAACCTGCTAACCCACTTCTGCTGCCTGGCAGATTGAGGCATATTTTTCGAACATGACCCGTTTGCTTTGCTTAACTCTTTGTATATTTGTTGCAAGGCTTTTGTTTTTCCTTTTTCTTTTTCAGTAGGAAAAAAGGTAGGAGGAAGATGGTAGAGAGAGAACAGATTTTTTTTTTTGGTTAAATGAAATAAAATTAAATAAAAAATAAACTAAAAATTAAATGCATTTGGAAAGGGAGTACAGTTAGTGTATTTGCTTGTGTGGTTGAAAGCAAAAGACTATTTTTTGGGGGGAAGAAAATTTGTCCAAAACTGGTAGAGAGAAGACTTTTTGGCTTGCCTGTTCCCTGCTTGTAAAATATAGATAATACAACTATTGCTGTTTACCTTAGGCTCAAGTGAGATAATAGATATAATATGCCATATAAACAACACACACCTTATATAATATAATAAACATATAATTATATAAATGGCAGTTGTCATCCTTTGCAGCTCCAAGAGATAGTAAATAAATTTGTGTGTATTCAAGAGAGGAGTATGTTTTAAGCAAAAATTGTACAAAACTAGAAACCTTTTGAGAAGTTTCATTATTTACTTGTTCATTTAGATGGGATGTTTCATAATCCTTAAAGTACTGTGATTGTCAAAGGAACTGATTCATAAAAAGAGATATTTCTTTTTTTGACTTTAGCTGTTTATTGCTTTGTGACTATTTGAAGGTCTTTACAAGAAGGATATAAAGGTTCTTGTTGTTGAAGGTTCCTATTGTAGATTTGAGAAAGGCTTATTTTAGGCTCTCATATCCTTAGGACTGGAATGATGGTAGTAATAAGATAGTGATTGTTACTGTTTCAAAGAGGAAGACCTATCCTTGTTGGGAGAGAAGCACTTCGATCATTTATAACTTGTGAAAACACCATCTATAGACTTTTTACTTGAATGGCTTTTGCTGGGCATGTGGATTAAAACCAGAATTGTAATGGAAAGTCACTGATATTTGCTCTTAGACACAACATTTAGCCTCTCTGCAATTCATTTTCCTCTTTTCTCAATTAAGTATATTGGACTAGGTGATTGTCCTAGCTCTAAAATTATCTGAAGTCTAGCTTTTTCATCCAGGGCTGATTGGACCCAGATATTGATTTACACTAACCAAAACTTACAAGTGATTCATATACAAACTAGAATGTTGATTTATTCATTTAGAGTGAGCAATATAGGTATCATGGGCGTTTTAATGCCCATTTTCTTCCCATTTAAGTAATAACAACTAGCTTTAATATTTGCAAAGCACTTTCCACATATCTTTTTTTTTTCTTTTTGGAGGGCAATTGGGGTTAAGTAACTTGCCCAAGATCACACGGCCCTTCTGACTCCAGGGCCGACACTCTACTCACTGCGCCACCTAGCCACCCCTCCACATATCTCTTAAGGTTTTTTATCACACCCTTGTGGCATGTGCTTATTATTATTCCCATTATAGATAGGAGGAAATGGGCTTAGAAAGGGTTAGGTGACTATAGAGCCATAAATGTCAGAGGCAGGATTCAAACCCAGAACTTCCCTAAGATCAGCATTCTGTTCACCATACTATCCTGCTTCTCTCTTCTAGACTTGACAACAATCCACCATCATTCTGTGTATTCTGCTTTTTGATTCTTGATGATATATTGGAAGACCCCTTAATGTCATTAGTAAGTTAATCAGTGAGGTGTGATGGAATGAACCTAGAGGCTGGAGAATCCTGGGCTTGAATCTTGTTTCTAACACTAGCTATGTGACCATAGCCTTCTGAAGTAGCTTCTTACATGCCCACCACTGTGCTAGCAGCTGGGGAGAAAGACCAAGAAGAAGCGATCTCTGTTCTCAGAGGGCTTATGTCCTAACAGATACAACTTGTATACATATGAGTATAATAAAAAGAAATACAAGGTAGATAAGGAAGGCACTGATAGTTGGGGGTTAGAGGCTGCTGATGGACAAGACTTCATGTTAGAGACAGTGTTGTAGCTAATTTTAAAGGAACTGTGAGAGTCTATGATGCATTAAACCTCTTTCCTTATTTGTGAAATAGGGATAATACATATACTTTATGTTTTACAGGACTGTTGTAAGAATAAAATCAGATGGGTAAAGTACTTTATAAATCTTAAAGTATGGTCTGAATGTCATCCTTGTAGGATGAGTAATTTCTAGAAAATAGTCCTTTTTTAGAATCATAGCATATTTGGATTTGAAAGGGCCTCAGAGGCCTAATCCAACTCTTACCCAGTCTTAAATTCTTTCTACAGCATTTCTTATAAGTGGTCATCCAGTTTCTGCTTGAAAAACCTCATCTTTTGGGTAAATTCTACTCTTTGAGGCAGTACATAAGATTTTGAGATAATTATTGGAGAAGTTTCTCAGGGACTTAAAATTTTGTCTTTGTCATTACTACCCATTGGTCCTACTCTGGTCTTTCAATGCCAAGTACAAGAAGTCTAACTGATAATCCTGCAGATATTTGAAGACTTTCCTCCCTCCCCTAAGTCATCTTTTCTTTTCTTTTTTGAGCGGGGGAAGGCAGGGCAATTGGGGTTAAGCGACTTGCCCAAGGTCACACAAGTGTTAAGTGTCTGAGATCAGATTAGAACTCAGGTCCTCCTGATTCCAGGGCCAGTGCTCTATTCTCTGTGCCACCTAACAGCCCATCATCTTTTCTTAAGGTTAAAAAGTCTTTCATTCTTTCACCCAGTCATCATTGTGGTCATCCTCATCTAGATCTAGTTCAGCTTATATGGCACCCAGAGGTAGAGTCAGTGCTCCACAGTTGGTCTGATGAATCAAAGCGCAGGGGGATTGACACTTCTTTTGCTCTGAGCACTATCTAATAATTCCTGGTTCCATTGGCTCTTTTAGCTATGTCATTACAGTTTTCATTTACATCAAATTTGAGGTCAGCCATAACCCCTGGGTTTTTTTTGTTTTGTTTTTTGGGGGGGAAGACTGGATTTTCCTGTCTCACCCAGACTGGAAGCTCAGCAGCTACTCATGGGCCTGGATCTAATATTAGTCAGTATGGAAGCTTAAATCTGCTTTGTTTTTCATATGTAGCCTGGTTGACTTCTGCTCCCCAGGCCTCAGCATATTGGTATAGACATGGATGGGCATCTGATGAGCTTTATCCTTACTGCAGCTCTCAGAACCTACTGAACTCGACCAATCCACCAGCTTTTCAAGCAGCCGGGACTATAGAAATGTATCGCCACTCTGGAATCCTTGGTCTTTTTTCAGATGATCTTCCTTACCATGTCTCCTTTGTTCCATACTTGTGCAATTTGAATTTATCTATCCAATGCAAAGACTTGTCATTTTTATCCCTCAGAAATTTTATTTTGTTAGTTTTTCATTTTATAAACCTTTTAGACTTTTGGATAGCTTGCCAGCTGTCTCAGTTTTGTATCAACTGAAAATGTGATCTTATCCAAATCATTGATAAGAATATTGACCTTGGGGCGGCTAGGTGGTGCAGTGAATAGAGGGCCAGCCCTGGAGTCAGAAGGACCTGAGTTCGGAGCCGGCCTCCAACACTTAATCCACACAAACAAAAAAAAAACCTAGCCGTGTAACCTTGGGCAAGTTACTTAACCCCAATTGCTTTAAAAAAAAAAAAAAAGAATATTGACCTTAACAGGACCCAGAACAGATCTATGGTATGACTTTAGAGAAATTGCTTCAAGTTGACACCTATCATTTATTTCTGAGTCAACCTAACTATATTACCATCCTGTCCAAATCTCTGCATTCCATTTATGAAAATGTTATGAGATATTTTGGCAAACTTTTTTTCTTCTGGGTTCATTGCATTCTACCTTATCCTAAAGGAAATGAACTTAGTCTGCCATGCCTTTTTCTTAATGGACCATGTTGGTTTTTAGTGACCATTTTCAAGTGTTCATAAACCATTCCTTTTTTAATATGCTATCTTTTATCAGGAGTTGATCTCTAACTCAGCCTATAGTTTGAAATATCCAACTCTATTCCTTTTTGGAAAATTGGCCTAACATTTACTTGTTTCTGATTCAGTGGCACTTCACGCATTCATCCCAATTCCTCAGAGATCATAGACAGTGATTTAGCAAGTACAATGCAAGTTCTTTCAGAACACTAGGACATAATTCACCTAGGCAAAGTTACTGAAAGTGCTTTGTCAACTGAAAATCACTTCAAAATTATGAAATTTTGTTAATAAGGATTCACACATTTAAAGCTGGAAGGAACTTCAATCATCTAGTCAACCCATTCATTTTATAGATAAGGATACCAAGGTCGAAACTTAACACGTGGAGGATGTGGGAGGGCATAGACACAAGGGGGTTGGATTGAGAGATGTAGCTTCTTCTGTGATCAAAGAGGAGGGGAGAGTATTTGCTGACAGAATGATGTTTGCTGCCTTTACTGTATCTCTTTTTGGGAGCCTTAATTCAGCCTTTATGCTAACTTTGCTTAGTACTTTTCAGTTCTTTGATTCAAAGCCATAAAACATATTTGTAGACTAAGGTTTTAGTTAATTTGTTATCTCTTGGCCCAGAGAATGTTATTACGTTTTTTAGATGGCATTTTGGAAATAATATAAAAGTCTGTTTTTGTACAGTTGTGTTGAATATGAGACAGAAATGATGCTGATAAAGAAGAGGAATATTAGTTCTGTAGAATTTGAAAAAAATTTCTGGTTTTTCTGAATGCTTTTCTCTAACACTTCATTGTGTAGCTCCTGTACCTATAGGTGCCCCTGGGTTTTCAAGTAATAGTTTCAGCCATGAATATCAGACAGTGAAGCAGAAATGCTTCCTAATTTCCTGCTTTGTATTTACCTGTCATGGGCAACAGAAATTTAAAGTCCCTAGGTTCCTTGTGTTAGTCTTTTCAGTAATTTTTAGTATAGCAGGTAAGATTAGCTGTAGGCACGTGACTTTGCTGTCATTGTTAGTGGGATGGGACCTGGGGACCAAAACAGCTGAGGGAGTTTGACCTCCATTCCCAGCACCCTTTATTTTCCCTATTGTCTGAGAATCTTGTTATCAGTGTTAACAATACCCTCCCGTCTTTCCATTCCTTGTCATTATCAATAGTCTTTTGGATTCCTGTATTAAGAACTACATAACTTGTATGGTGCTTCACCTTTGCCAGCTATTTTGCATAATTGCCATTCTGTCTCTCTCGGTTAGATCTTTTTAAACTTCAAGTTTAAGAGAAAAAAGTCTTGAGAGTAAAATAGGATGGTGTTTTGTGATTTTTTTTCTTTTTGACCAATTTCTCCTGATTGACCAGAACTCTTTTTTAAAGAGCTGTGATTTTTCAGGCCCTATCTTTATGTGAAGGGTCTGACATTATATAATTAAACTTTCCTTGATATTTCATCCCTTTATATCTTAAAAGCAGAAATATGATCTTTGTGAACATTGTATTTTGTACTCTCTGTCAAAATGGACGCTCCATTATTAAGGACTTCATTTATTAAGCACCAACTATGTGCCAGGCACTATGCTGAGAAACAGGGACGCAAAGACAAGGGCAAAAACAAAATAGCCTCAGCCCACACGGTACCTACTATGTGAATGTCCAGGTAATTAGCAAATAAATACAAAGTAATTGTGGGTTGCATGAGTGACACTAGGTGATTGGGGGGATCGATCAGGCAGGGTCTCCTAGGGAAGTCCGGGGACCAATTTTGCGAGTTCCTTTGATCGTGTTTGGCTTTTGATGTATAAACAATCTGTAAATTTGAACTAAATTTTATTGTTATCAAAAGTGAAAATGAGCTAGATGAGGAGTCTATTGTAGTTTTCAATAGTCCTTTTCAAATGTTCATTATTGAAACTCCACTTAATGATTGTGTAATTTTAATTTGTATAGTATTTATATCTTTCGTAGTTTATGTATATGTATGTGTATGTTTTAAACCAATATTCAAACCTTACTCAACTTGGTAATTTTTTAAAAGTACAGGCTTGTGACTTCATGAGTGCAGGGTATGTTGATGTTTTGTTGATTTATCGTAATTCACTTCTTATAAAATAGAAAGTATACTGTTTGATATGAATGTATAGTCATCATTTGTGTGCATTGGACCAATCAGGTTTGAAAGCTTTACAAATGCTTTTATTACTGCAATTTGTTTTTCAGGGAATGGTACCGTTTGTCTTTGTTGGAACCAAGGACAGCATCACCAACGCAACAGTTCTTCTGGATTATCATCTTAATTATTTAAAGGTAAGCACAGGAACAGTTTTAAAATTCAGAATCTTTCTTGCGTAAGTATGGAAATTTCTTATTCAGGAGTTCTGGGCTTTAGGAAATGTCCACTTGTATCCCATCACATTTCTCCTGTAAACTCCTTGCTTGACTTTGACTATTTTAGTAATCCCCTCTACCTGAGTTAGGCAAACCTCAATTTACCATCCTTTCTTGTGGGGGGAGGAAGAGGGTTCTTTTCTTGCCTTGGTGGTTTTTCAGGGCTAAATATTAGGGTTTTGTAATCTTATCTTATGTAAGTCTAATGATTTTAGCCTCCAAAATCACTGTTTCTATTGTTCAAAGCAAACTAAATATATATTTATTTAACATTAACCTTTTAAAAGTTTTTTGGTGTATTTTGTTTTTATGTCACACTCCTAGGTACAACCTCCTGACCACCAAATCATCCCCCCTTTATTACAGAGAAAAGTGGTAAAGCAAAATCTGACACAGATTTACTCCTTAATGATAGGTGAATGGTAAAGCTCTTGTTTTTAAAGTATGTACATCTCATTGCAATCTCTCCACTTTCTCTTTTTTTTAATTTAAAAAAAATTTTTAGTTTGCATCATTCATTTCCACAAGATTTTGAGTTAAAAATTTTTCCCTTACCCACCACCCCAAAACAGTGATCCCACTGAATATCCCCTCCCTCAATCTGGTCTCTCCCACATCTTCCCCCATTCCCACCTCTGATTTTCCAGTAGGGCATGGGTGGATCTCTATGCCCCAGTGCCTGTATATCTTATTTCCCAGTTACATTTAAACATATAATAATATATAATATATTATATTATATTATACATATATAAATATATAATACAATATAAAACAAAAATATATAGTAATAATAATATATTTTAAAATTTGATTTTAAACCTTTGAATGCCGGATTCTTTCCCTACTTCCCTCCTCACCCACTCTTACTGGGAAAATAAGCAATTCAGTATAGGTTGTACATGTGTAGCTATGCAAAACATTTCCATATTGGATATATTGTGGAATACTGACTATATTTCCCTCCATCCTATTCCACCTCCCACTTGTTCTATTCTCTACTTTGGTCCTGTCCCTTTTCAAAAGTGGGTGCTTCCAACTTCCCTCTCCCCCAGCCTGCCCTCCCTTCCATCATCCCCTCCCTCATCCCCTTCCCCCCTACTCTCCTGTAGGATAAGATACCCTATTTAGTGTGTATGTCATTTCCTCCCTGAGCCAAATTCAATGAGAATAAGGTTGACCCATTCCCTTTTGCCTTCTTGTTCTTCCCTTCCATTGTAACAGTTATCCCTTGCCTCTTCTCTATGAGATAATTTACCTCATTCCGTCTCTCCCTATCTCCTCTCATTATATTCCTCCCTCACCTCTCAATTTTACCTTTTAATATCATCCCTTCCTATTCAATTGGTCCTGTGCCCTGTCTATGTATACCTGTCCACATATATACACACACTCACATATGTATTTATACACACATATACCCTCCTATATAGACCTATGTATGTATACATACATACATATATATATTTATATGTTTATATTCCCTTCAACTATCCTCATACTGAGAAGTTTCATAAATGACAATTATCATTTTTCCATGTAGGAATGTAAATAGTTCAACTTTGCTAAGTTCCTTATGATTTTTTTTCCCTGTTTATCTTCTCATGCTTATCTTGTTTCTTGTATTTGAGTGTCAGATTTTCTATTTAACAGTTTTTTTTTCCATCAAGAATGCTTGAAAATCCTAAAATGACCATATTTTCCCCTGAAACATGATACTCAGTTTTGCTGGGTAGGTGATTCTTGGTTTTAATCCCAGCTCCTTTGACCTCCAGAATATATTCCATGCCCTTCACTCCTTCAGTGTAGAAGCTGCCAGATCCTGTGTTATCCTGATTGTGTTTCCACAGTTTTCAAATTGTTTCTTCCTGGCTGCTTTTAATATTTTCTCCTTGATCTGGGAACTCCCAAACCTGGCTATAATGTTCCAAGGAGTTTCTTTTTGGCATCTTTTTCAGGAGGTGATCAGTGGGATTCTTTCAGTTTCTATTTTGCCCTTTGGTTCTAAAATATCAGGGCAATTTTCCTTGAGAATTGATGATTTCTAGGTTCTTTTTTGACCATGGCTTTCAGGTAGTGCAATAATTTTTAAAGTATCTTTCCTGGATCTATTTTCCAGATCAGTGGTTTTTCCAGTGAGATATTTCACATTGCTTTCAATTTTTTCATTTGTTTGGATCTATTTAATAGTACCTTGATTTCTCCTAAAGTCATTAGCTTCTGTTTGCTCCAATTTAATTCTGAAGGAATGGTTCTCTTTAGTGAGCTTTTGAGATTCTTTTTTCCATCTAGGAAATTAGACTTTTTAAAGCATTCTCCTCATTACCTTTTTGAGCCTCTTTTGCCATTTGAGTTAGTCTGTTTTTTAAGGTGTTATTTTCTTCAGTCAGATTGTTGACTCTCATGTTATACATTTCTTGCATCGTTCTCATTTCTTTTCCCAATTTTTCCTCCACTTCTCTTATTTTGGTTTTCAAAAT
This sequence comes from Gymnobelideus leadbeateri, assembly GCA_011680675.1. Classification (NCBI taxonomy): domain Eukaryota; kingdom Metazoa; phylum Chordata; class Mammalia; order Diprotodontia; family Petauridae; genus Gymnobelideus; species Gymnobelideus leadbeateri. Next base: position 282,528 of record WOXC01010201.1, on the reverse strand, counting down.
CCTTCTTAAGCTCCTCTATGGCCTGTAAGCAGCTTTTTCTTTTCTCTTGGAAGCTTCTGGTGCAGGAGTTCTGACTTTGCTGTCTTCCTCCTGTTCCATGCTTTGATCCTTTTTGTCCCCAAAAAAGGAATCCAAAGTCAGACTGCTGTTTTTGCTTTGATTCCTTTGCTTGCTTGTGTTGCCATTCAATTACTTGACTTGAGCTTTTTGCCACAGTAGAACTCTGCTAAGAGAAAGGGGAGCTTTGTCCCAAATTGCTGGGCTTTTCTCAGCTGCTGGAGCCATTAGTTGTCTGCCCTCTCTGAAGCCTCCACACGCTCTGGCAAACTGGTTGCGCTCCCCAGGATCTTCACCCTAGGTAGTGATCCAGATCCAAGCAGGTTAAAGGAAGAGTGATTACCTCTCAGAATGGTCGATTGGTCCCCCTACAATCTGCAGACCAGGAGCTCTGAAGCAGCCACATGGCGGTGGCTGCACAGCCACTGCGCCTCAGCCCCTTCTCCCTCCAGGGGGTAAAGGCCTGACTGCACTCCCAGACTCCTGGTTCACAAAGTTTGCACTATACTGACCTCTCACTTTGTCCTTAGCATCTATGGGTTTATAATTCTGGAAACCTCCACAGCTGCTGCTCATCTGAAGTCCCTCCAGCCCTCCACTTTCTCTTACACAAAATATGAGGCATTTGTACTTTGCGTAGATGAATATTTGAAGTTATTTTTTATTGTTAATTCAGTTTGCATTATTGTCTAAAACTTAAAAGTTTTGGCTCAGTCTGCCTTGGTAGAGGGAGTTCCACAGAGACAAAATCATAGACCCTTGCTTGCTCTGTTGATGACAAATTTGTCTGTGTTGACTGTTGAGAATTGGAGCCTAGACTGCAGGGATTTAATGGTAGCTTGTTGTTAGAGTACTGCAAGTCTGGGATTGTGTGTTCTTTTCCCAGCTCTTGCTGTTTCACTAGAGAAGTCTTGTCTTTATAATGAAAGGTTGGTCAGCTGATCTGGGAGGTCTTTTATGGCCCAAATATTTTGTAGTTCTGTGAAATTGTGGCATTTGAATAAATTGACATTTAGAGATGAGGTTGTAAACCTTCCACAAAGTTCACTACTTGAAGCATTTCAATTACATTTTGTTCCTGCCTTAGGTGTTTTGATGAGTTGTATTTGTGTATGTGTTTTTTTTTTTTTAAACAAAACCAAAACAACCCCATCATCTGAGGGGTTCACCCTTTGGTTGATGTATCTGCTCTGAACATAGTCCTCAGATGCTGGAGACATAGTCTATTGCTGGCTCATACATGCTTATTACAGTAATTACAGCATAATATATAAACTCCGGATTTGCCCTAAGTGAACCTGGGTTTGAACTCTTAACTTTTCTACTATAGAATCTTGGGCAAATCATTTTTCTTTGGGGGGGCTTTCTTTTTGCCTCATTTGTAAAATGAAGTTGTTGAACAAGCTCCAAAATCTTACATTTTTTCATCTTGGTAGATAGTACTCCCATGGATTAGCCAAGAAACTAGGGTCATTTTGACAGTGTTAAAACACATAAATAGCTAATTAATCTTTTCACATGACATTTTCAGCTTAGCTCTTATACAGGTCATGTATGTGGAAGTCATAATCAAATCATCATTTGTAGTAAAGATTTTTCATTAAAAAGTAGTGTAATTTTTCTACTGTAGTATTTATTGAGCTATTTTATTAATAGTTGACTTTGTTTTTAACAATTAAAAATCCCTGCTTACAGAACAGGGGAAAAAATAAAGTATTTCCAACAAGGTCATGCATTTTATATAATACTGAGAAGTAAATATTGAGACTTTAAATACCCATTCTTTATAGTCATTTCATGAGCTAAAATCAGTCTTTTACTGTAAATAGTTGTTTTATGGGATATGATTATCCAAAATCATGTAATCTTAGGGTGTGGGGGAGAAAATGTCCAATATATGTCAATAATTAGCTGCTTTGAGCATATTCCGCAGATGATAGAGACATGGTTCATTAATGACCCATACTGCAAAGTATATTACAGTCTGGATGTTGTGTTTACCTTCCACATACTTCAGTACTTCAAGGATTTCATGTGTGTGCATTATACCCTTTACTGATAGAAAGTATATTTTCTTCTTCCCTTAGTAGGTGGTTTGATGAGTTGTTTTGTTTTTTTTTTTAAACAAAACAAAACAATCCTATCTGAGGGCTACCCCTCTGAATGCTGAATCTGCTCTGAATACATTCCTTAGATGATAGAGATACAGTCCATTCCAAGCGTTCACCTCTGTAACTATTTATGACTTTGCGTCTGGCCCTGCTGTTTTTGATAAGTGGGATGTTGAGATTGGGAGAGCAAAGGTTAAAAATTAGTTAAAATTGTGCCCTGACTTGACTGATCAGAATTATTTCATACACATAATCATGATCCTAAGCTAGTTGAGAGTGATAAAAGATCTAAATGGTCAGACAAGAATCTATAGCATTCTAGTGTCAAAACTGGCTCTGTTGTCTTTTGATTCTGCAGAAATTGATTAGTTTTTGTGGTAAGTTGTTTGGCAATCAGAATATCCTTTCTCCTGACTTGGCTTTATAATAATAATATTGATAGTAAATTTGGAGCTGCCATGAGAACTTTGCTAGTATACCTTTTAATCAGAAGAAAAAAAATAGAAAGATGCTAAATAAAATGGTTATTTTTTAACTGTTATTTGATGTATTAATTTCTACAGGAGGTAGACCAGCTACGTTTGGAGAGGCTGCAGATTGATGAGCAGTTGCGACAGATTGGAGCAAGTTCTAGACCGCCCCCGAATCGTGCAGATAAGGATAAAGGCTATATGACTGACGATGGCCCAGGACTTGGCCGAGGTAGTAGGCCTTACAGAAATAGAGGACATGGTAGACGTGGTCCTGGATATGCTTCAGGTATAAGATGAAGAATATTGCTGAGTAATCATTTCTCTTCATCATCTTAGAGTTGCTAATTATTAACGTGCATTGGATATTCTCTCCCTCAGCTCACATGATTATATGATTTTGGATAGCCATATCTCACAAAACAACTATTTACAGTAAAAGTCTGATTAAATACATTTAGCCCATAGAGTGAGTATAAGGAATGGGTATTTTAAACTATGTGTCTGTGAACTTGTAACCAATTCTCTTATTTGGGGGGATTTTTATTTTCATCTGGACCTGTTATTTCATTGGTATGAAGAGTCCCTTCATCAGCGCATATGGAAGCCTTGTCTGTAACTTCCAGCTTTAGAGAGTTGCCTGGGTCAGTGATTCTGTCATTGTCATGTAGTTAGTATGTGTCTGGGGCAGGATTTGATTTCTGATTTTCATGACCCCAGGGCCAGTTGTATGTCTGTTGTAATACTACCTCTCGTTTTTATGTATCATCTAAATCGAATTTGCACTTTGGTTACGGGGGATCTTGTTTTGTCAGGTATGTGTTGATAATACACGGTCATAGGATGGATCACAGATCCATACTTAATGTTTTCTTTACTCAGTCAGCAGCCAGTAATCTATGTGCTACAGGTTCTAGCAAGGCAGTTTCAGGGTGGTTGTCCCTAAGCCAAAGTAAATAAGTCATGTTTCACTTTCATGCCTTTCTTATTCCCCTAGCTTAGCCCCTTTATTCTTTCTTGGCTCCTTCCAGCTATGCCTGTGTCATGCCCCTGTTATCACTCTCCTTTGGTTGTAGAGTAATCCCTGCTAAGGTATTAACTGATAGCTTTGGTGTTAGCTAATAACTGCTTAAAATTTAACCCTTCATTTTTGCTTACTTGCATTTTAATAACTGGCATTTTAAAAGGACGCTCTTGAAGATGGAAAAGCCTTTAAGACCCAAAGGATTGAAGCTATAATGGTGGAATAGCAGGCATTGAGTTTGAAGGTTGGCATTGGGTATGGTAGTTGGAGCTATATAGACAGGTGGGAGAATGCTCGGGGTGGGAGGGGAGGCATCCTTTCCTCTTCCTGACTGCCTCTTCTTGTGGGGGCCTAAGAGCATTACTACGCTTTGTTGCTAGCAAATTGACTCAGCTGGCTGCTTTTAATGTATTTCAACACAGCTTGCTCACTATGGTTGGCTCCTTCCTTCCTCCTCTCCACCAGGCTGATCCAGGCAGGTTGCATTTGTTTTTGTAGAACAATATTAATGAAAAAGATGCTTCTAATGGCATACTTTTTTTGTCAAAAAGTGCTACCAAGGTAGAGGTAATGTAGATAGCCATTCTAGGACTTGAATTCCCTCTCTGCCATACTTTACCAAGGCCCTCAAGTGAGGAAAGTTGTGGTTTCCAGGCCCTTTCACCTCTGGAGTATGCTCTCAACTCTCTCAAGACAGTCTTCTGCTCAGGAATGAAAAGGTCTCTTGTGAACTTCCCCACTCCTTGATTATTCCAAGGTATTTCCTATGACTATGCTTCAAAGTAAAAAGGGATGAAAAAATTTGTGTAAAAGGTGAGTAGAAAAAAAATTATGCTTTAAGGTGTGCTCACACAAAATGTGACAAAGCTGAATGAACTATGGGTAAGCAGTCTTCACCTTGGAACCAGGCCCTGGTATCACCGCCAAAAGCCTTGAGGTGGCACCATTACTTCTTCTTAATTCCCTGACCTACTATTAAGGTAACCAGTATTTCACCTATTCCCCTTTTGTTAAAAGGAGTTTCGTACCCAAGGTATTTATTATTCAAGTTATTATTTGTTTAGCTATTAAAAAGACCATTTTTTCCTACAATAAACTCAGGTGGTTGAATGTAGAACCACTCAGGTTTGAAAATATTACTGTGCTTTGCATTGCAAAGGATTGAAGAGGATTGATCGATTGTTTTTATAATAATAAGTACTAACACTGTCCATAAACGTAAAATGTTATGTTTCATGAAATTACTGAGTAATACTCAGTTGAAAAAACTTAGTACAAAGTAAACAGAAAATAAATTCTGTCTACTCTGTTACTGACTTATCAAGAGTAGAAAGGCATTCAATTTTGGAATATTTGGAAATTTTCTCCAAGTACTTTTTAAAAATGAACAATTAGTATATGACTTTTAACTCTTGATAGGAACTAATTCTGAAGCATCAAATGCTTCTGAAACAGAATCTGACCACCGAGATGAACTCAGTGATTGGTCTTTGGCCCCAGCAGAGGAAGAAAGGGACAACTACCTTCGTAGAGGAGACGGACGCAGACGGGGAGGCGGCGCCCGAGGACAAGGAGGAAGAGGTCGTGGCGGTTTTAAAGGTAATGGTTTTACTGAGAAGTCATGGCAGTTTTAAAGGTAATGATTTTATTTTTTACTTTTTGGAAAGAAGAAAAAAATTCTTAATGAAATGTAAGATTTTCTAAATGCCATTTATTCTGGCTGTTGGCTACTGTGAAACATAAAAAACAATCATTAGCCATTCATTTGTATCATGGTTGTGTTGTAGTTACTAGCTTTCTGTACTGACTCCTATAGAATTATGGCAGGAATTGATAATGCTTTTTCTTTTGAGGTTATTTTTACTCTTTTCCAAGGTACTAAGTGTAATTAAGGTGAAATGAGAGAGCTAGGTGGCGCCAGGCCTGGAGTAAGGAAGAACTGATTTCAAGTCCGCTTCAGAAACTTACTAGCTTTGTGACCATGGGCAAGTAACTTCACCTCTGTTTGCTTCAGTTTCCTCATCTGTAAAATGGGGATAATAATAACAGCACCTACCTCCTAGGGTTGTTGTGAGTATCAAATGAGATGATCTTTATGAAGCATGTAGCACAGTGCCTGGCACAGAGTAAGTGCTATATACATTTTAGAGATTAAAATCAGAATGAGATGCATTTTGTATTAACCAGTTTGGAGTATAGTTCTGTTCTTTCACCGATTGCCCATGGTTTCTTCATCCCTTCTGGTCTTGGGTACCATCATAAACAGTGCTTAAGGGTGAGCATACATTTTTGTTTAGATATAAAAAGAGTGTGAGAAGTAGTTTATATTGTTGGGGAACCTCTAAAAGTGGCCATTTAAAAGTAAGCAATGTTTTTTTCTATAGCTTGAAGGGTTGGGAGGAAAGTTGTGGGGGTAGCCCTGTTTACTCTCATATTGGCTTAAGTTGAGGTAAAAAGGGATTTGAACTGCCTCTTGCTAATATTACATTATTCATCTCTTGTACTTGGCTTAGAGGCTCTTAGTAGCCCCATAAGTTGTTTTTTTTACTTTGGGGTTTTTTTGTTTTGTTTTTGTTTTGTTTTGTTTTTACCAGTTATAATGTAATGGGATGTGCAGATATTAATTTAACTTTAAATTACAAAGTGGGAATGTTTTTTTTAAAGCTTTTAGTATTCATTTCTGAACCACCTTCACTGCTTGAAACATTTAAAAAAATTACTTGTAGGAAATGATGATCACTCTCGAACAGATACTCGTCAGCAACGGAACACAAGAGATTCTAAAGGAAGAGCGGATGGATCACTTCAGGTAATTGATTGTATCTTATTTTTATTTATACTTAATTTTTTAATTAAGTTGTAAGAGATTTTATAAAAATGTACCTGCCTCACATTACGTGATGAATACATCCAAAGAGCATAAATTTTAGTTCATACCTGAGCTAGTATAATTCTTTTTCATCACTATAATTGCACTTTTATTCTTTCTTGACAAGGATAGAAAAATGTGAGAATTTTTGCAGAGAAATTACAGATACTTATATAAAGACTTGACAGCCCACAGTACTCCTGTAGCTTAATAATAAAGAAATAGACCCTTGATAACCTAATATATAACAATCACCCCTTTACAAATCTTCATTATTAGAATTTCCTTCTTGTTCTTCAAATACTCAAATTCCCAGATGGGCTTCAATAATTGTTTAGCATTACCTTTAAATCTATTTTTTTGCTGATATAGCAAAAATAGATGGTAAATGAAATTTCCTGCATTGCATTAAATTTTTCATCCTTTTCAAGAGTCATTCCAATCTGTAAGCTTTTGTTGGTAATTGTTAACATTGTAGAGTCGTATAGATCAAAGACACAGAAGCCAAAATGTTTATGTTTAAAAGAATAGTAGTCATGTTTATTTCATATTTGGGTGGTGGGGGAGATGTAGTAGGAATGAAAACAGCAGGCATATTAGTTGTAAGGGACTACATAGTTTCATAATTGGCTGTTTACCACTGACTGAAATGATTTGTCATTTCATATTCCCCTGTAATACTTAATTGTAGTCTAGCGCTTGTCTCATCCTACAAATGTTTTATTTATTTTTGCACAACTAGGAAAAAAATGCGAATTAAAAATGCAACATACTGGTGCTTCCACTGGAATAATTTACCTTCTCAGTTGAAAATTAATATGCTCCAGAAACATGCTTTTCTGGAGTATTTTTTGATGTCTTTGTGGGATGTGACAAGCTCTATTCTCATGGGAGCTCTAGGAGGTTTTAATAGTGCTTAGTTAAGTATAGGACAAAGTTGTAGGTGCTCACTGATCAGAAGGAAAGAAAGGAAAAAGAAACTTAGGGAATGAAAAGTAGGGAGAGGGATGTTTTTCTACCAGTAGCCACTTCACTGTGACAGAAATGATGTTTTATAATTCTCAGCCTCCCATTGTTTCTAGCTTACATAGTCTGTCACTGAGCTGGGTGCTAGCTTCCTGTCTGTCTTTAGGCCTCTTTAGCTCCATGCCTGAAAAGGCACTCTGGAGCCCAAGAGTGGCACTACCATTTCTTGTTTCCTCTTCTTTTCTCTCTCTAAGAACTGAGCAATGACACCACTGATGTTCTTCACTCTGCTATTCTTCCACAGCATTCATTCAACCTTGTCAGAATTAGTTCTACCAGCGTGTTTCACTTGGGCACTGGCTACTGTTCTCATATGAAAAGAAAATAGCTGGAAGAGGGATTTTGGTTAACAACTTAAACCTCCACAAGTAAATGATATGAAAAATTTGAGTGTTGAAAATCTAGTAGAATTTGTCTTGTAATATGAGAGTAAAATCAGATGGATGTTGAATTTGGATCTCATGGTTAGGGGGTAGAGTACCATAGAGGGGTCATTAGAATCTGGTCCTTAACCTTACAAATGAAAAAATTTACCCAAGGTTGGTCAAACAAATCCTTGGGGTTTAGTACTACTCAAAGTCTAAAGTGACCACACTTTAGAAACCAGGGTCCCAATTACACTATTAATTGTTTTGTCTCCCTCATTACTTTCCTTTAACCCACAGTATTTACATTTCAGGCTTAGACTCCTTGGCAGGCAAATTGGGAATTATGTTGGGAAATGCATTACATAATAAATGTGACTCGTTTTAGATCAGAATTGACTACAATAATGAAAGAAGTGTCCACACTAAAACATTACAGAATACGTCAAGCGAAGGTAGTCGGCTGCGCACGGGTAAAGAGCGTAATCAGAAGAAAGAAAAATCAGACAGCGTGGATGGGCAGCAACCGCTGGTGAATGGAGTACCCTAAACTGCATAGTTCTCGAGTCATATTTCCTATACTGTTTCAGTAATTCTTATTCCACATTAGAGAAACTTTGTTAGGCCAAAGACAAAATAGTAGGCAAGATGGCGCAGGGCATGAAATGAAGACAAAAGTTCTGTTAGCCTTTTTTGTTGTTTGGATTTTTGTTTTTTGTTTTTAAATATTGGCTGTATGCAACTGTTTTCAGGATAAGAAGTTATACAAATATTTACTTAAGAATATCTTGGACTTCTAAAATGTGCTTTCAAGTACATACTGTGTACTTCAAAACGTTTTTTTGTTTTGTTCTAAAAATATCGAGCTGTGCACTAGTATACTTTCTGTTCATTTGGACTTTTACTGCATTGGGTCAATCACTGCTAAATTTATTCTTTTTTTCTGAATAAATAGTGTTTGTGATAATCAAATTAGGCTTCTGTTTTCAATCAAACTTCAAAGTCCTTATGAAATGCTCTGTCGTTTCATGTCCTGTGTCAGTTCATGTTTTGGTCCACTTTTCAGTATCTTAGTGGACCTTGAAATATGTGATGTAACAATTGTCGTTTTCATTAGCAAAAAAAAAAAAGTTGTATGATCTGTGCCTTTTTTATATCTTGGCAAGTAGGAATATTTTATTTGGAAGCAGAAATCAGGGAAGAGAAGTTGGAAACACTAAATGTAAAATATATGTAGCAAACCCTGTCCAGACATTTAGTACTTTATAGAAGAATGCATGCTTTCCATACTTTTTTTCCTTAAACATCAGGTTAGGCAGTATAAAGAATAGGGGGTTTTGTTTTGTTTTTATTTTATTTTTGTTTTTTGCACTGAAGATTAACATAGTGTTGAGAGAAGTGTAATTTTTCTTTACACATGGGACAAGAGATCACTATCTTTCCATTTTGAAAGAGAAAAATTTATTTGGGAACAAATCTTCCTGGTTACAAGCTATTGTAAACATGCCTATTTGGCCAGATAGCTATATTGAGTAAATAGTTATAATTTCATCTTCTCAAAAATTACAGAATTGCTTTTCATAATTTTAATTTCGAGCTTATCTCAGGGGAGGTAGGAAGGTGATGTCCTTTGTGATGGATATGTGAAGCACAGGTATCCAACTTTGTAACATTGGAGGCAGGTTAAGTTGTTAAATTTGAAGTTCAAGGCCTGATCTGAAAGAAGCATCAGAAGGCATTCTAGAGTTTGATAACAAGTAATAGACAATTAGGGAATGGGGTGAGGGGTGGGCAGGTGAATTTTTGCTTTGTTTTCCCCTTTGGGATCATGAATGAAGTTCACTGGGGAAAACTGTGTTAAGGACCTTCATTTTAAAATTTTCTATTTTTCTTAAAAAATTACTCCAGTAGGGGTGCCACTGATTATGTACAGAACTGTACAAACCAAACCTGCCTCTGATGTGTTTTGTGAGTTTCATTTATCTTTGCATTTCTTTTCACTGTTACTTTAACTTGCATACAAGTAAGCATATAAAAATCGCAAGAAACTGCACATGGTTTAACAAATATTAAAATGTCTTTAAAATCTTGCCAAACATTATTGTTGATTTTTAGTTATTTATTTTGGGAATGTATAGCATTTGAGAAAAAAAAAACTGGTACCTTGCACACATCTGTAAGCTGTTTGGTTAAAATACTGTAGATAATTAACCAAGGTAGACTGACCTTGTAATGTAACTGCTCTTGGGCAATATTCTCTGTACATATTAGCTGCAACAGATTGGATTTTATGTTGACATTTGTTTGGTTATAGTGCAATATATTTTGTATGCAAGCAGTTTCAATAAAGTTTGGTCTTCCTCTGCTAACTGATGTTGACGCAATCCTTACAAATGATTGCTTTAAAACAACTTCGACTAAAGGAAAAAAAACCTATTAAAAAGTATATTCTGTCACAACACTTAACTCTTAACTATCACTTATTTCACAGGTCATAGGAAACTGTCACTTAATCTACCAATTTCTAGGAATTTGGCATTGTGTTCAGGAACATGAGAAATCAACTGAAAAAATGGTACAAAATACATTGTGGTGTTACAACATGTACTATGTGTATATTTTTTATATTCAGAGGCTGAGAATTTAGCAAGGCACTAACTAGCTTAAATGTGAATGACTGATTACTAAAATGTAATTTGATTTATCCCAGATCATTGTTTTCAGATGGAGTTGGGGCCAAGACTAATCTTTACAGTATTTGTGTGCAAAAGTTAAATGTTTGTCTTTTAGTTCAAAATCCTGATTTTTTTAAGGCTTATTTAATAATTTCAAAAATATGGGAATTGTAAATCTTAAAAGTTTTATTAAAAAAAATCTTGTTTAGAACAAAGCAAAAATAAGTCTGACAGATGCTTGATTTTTGGTTTTAAATCTTAGTTTTGAGCTTATGTTCAAATTCTCAATTTTGGTGGTATAATTATTAGAAAATTATTTGTGTGGGGGATATGTATTTCACAAATATTTGTGTGTCCTTAAGAGATGAAAGGTAAAATTGCATTGTTTACACTATTTCTAGATGTGAAAAAGTTTCAGTATGTTGTTGAGGCATTAGAACCATAGGCAACACTGTGGCCATCCCTACACCAAGAACAATCTATCGTGGTACTTGTTTACAAGGCAAAAAAATAAAATAAGCGACAATTTTGTTGTCATTACCATTAATTAGTGTCTTTGTTGTCATTACCATTAGTGTCTTTGTAATGAAACCAGTTGCTATCTTGGTCTGTTGGCAAGAATTTCAGATTGTTTTTGTCTTACACATCTCAAACCTGAAAAATAAAGTTTTTGTGCAAAGAAGATGGGCAGAGCCTCTGGTTCTGCAGCTCATTGTTTGACTCTTAAAAGGAACCAAGAATTTAGTGGAAATCCAGTTTGTAGCAGATGTTGGACCAAGAAACACCGTCCTTTATTTTATATATGTTGCTTTCTAGTGTTTACTTGTTTAGGTTATACACCATAGGATCTGCCTACCTCTTCAGATATCTGTCAGTTCTTATAAAGGGTTAAAATGTGTCTGAGAGGAGTTAGGCATGCTTTCAATAGCCAAAAAAGATGGTTTGGTACTGTCACAATTTGGCACAATTCCCATTCATTTAAAATTACTTATCTGGGTGTTCTCAAGTAACCGACAAGCTGCATTTCCACTAAATAGGCAAATAGTCTTCCTTTGAAAAAGACTTTGTTTAGCTTATAACTAAATAGACTTGTATGCCTCCAACTTGTTTAACCCAAACCCTCTACGGTGATTAGGATCATTTGCCATTAAAATGTAATCAATACAAACATACTTTGCTTACTACAAAACTTCTTTTTCCTCTTATTTAATAATGTGTCTGGGTCATCTTTAGTAGAATATGGCTAGTACACATAGTATGTATTAGCTTTCAACCTTAGTCTGGTTTCTCTGGTCATAGCCTATATATCTCTTCCACTCCATCAACCAGATCTCTTAAGAACTGTGTCATTGGAGGCTAAGGATCTTTAGTGAAAGAGTGGACGTCATGGAAATACCTACCACAACTTACTAGAAGGAAAAGTATAAATATGGTTATGTATATCTTTTTATGATCTAAATATCTTTAATTTTTTTCAGGTGCCCTATACTCACATCTCCAGCACAATTTTCTGTGAAAAATTCTAAGGGAGATATGTTTGGTAGAAAAAAAAAATATTTAGGATCTTAGTGTTAGAGTAGTAGTAAAATTCTTTCTTTATTACTTGGGTGATTAAAAATATTAAGCTTTGGGGCGGCTAGATGGCGCAATGAGTAGAGCGTCGGCCCTGGAGTCAGAAGGACCTGAGTTCCGTTCAGGCCTCTGACACTTAACACACAGAAACAAAAGCGTAGCCGTGTGACCTTGGGCAAGTTACTTAACCCCAGTTGCCCTCCAAAAAAAAAAATATTAAGCTTCAACAATTGGAAGCTGCTAAATAGCATACTGTATAGTTTTATTAAGGACTTTAACTTTTGTTTACATCTTAGTGTAGAAGGAGGGAAGAAAATAAGTGTCCAGAAAAACTAGGAGAAAATTTCCAATATGCATATGAGCACATATATCTTATATCTATGTATATATGTGTTTATATACATATATTAATAAATATTTTAATATTTAAAAGAATGTGCTTGTGCCACAAAACAGGAATTCTTATCTAAGGATTGAAAATAATTTTTATAAGAACTGGCATGTTGCTCATTTTCCCATTGGATTAGAGTCAGTCTCAAATCCCACTATTTATTACAATACCTTCATTCCCAATTTTATTATTTTCCTTTTGATTGATGAACTAAAAAATAGTATTTCATAGCTTCCGTATTTTCAAAAAACAACCAGATTTCCACGACTTAGCTGTTAATAATACTGAAAGCCTCCTGGGAATAGTATATTGCATTTCAACAATTTTGACATATTGGCCAAGGGGCAGCTAGGTGGCGCAGTGAATAGAACACTGACCCTGGAGTCAGGAGAACCTGAGTTCAAATCTGCCCTCAGACACTTAACACTTACTAGCCATGTGACCTTGGGCAAGTCACTTAACTCAAATTGCCCTATCCTTTCCCCTTCCAAAAAGAAAAAAAAAAAGAAACATTGGCCTAGCACTTGAGTAGTTCACAATCTGAATGGGATTTAAAATATTTTCCAAACATAGGCATCCTCATGACTTGGAAAGATCACTGCTCTGTTGTGGTGTGACCTCATACAAGCCATTTTACCCATCTTGTTCTTTGTTACTTCATCTGTGAAATAGGGAGTTGGATTCTAAAGTCCCCTCTAGCTCTATTATCTATAATTGTAGGAAGGAAAGAGTCTGTTTTTCACTGTTAAAACAGCCAGAAAGACCAAGTCAAGACAAATCTTCATACCTTTTGTGTCCTAGGCACTGTCCCAGGTGGTATGGTTATGAGTTCAATGAAAAATAGTCTTTCCTCTAGGGTAGTTGAAAGATCAACAGAGTTAAATCATTTTCAGTATGTATTATTCAAGTGTATTATTAATCCATTTATTGTGTATATATTAAGTCTTAGCAATATTCAGTTAAATAGAATACTAAGTGGTTGTTTACTGCGTGTTTTTATATGCAGTAAATGCTTCTCATCCACTTTCTCATGGTGAGCCCCAGGTGGCCTTCTGTGAAGTCAAGTTCAAAAGTCTTTTCCAGCTTTGGCCTGGGTCCTCCCAGAGCTTTCATTCTTCTGGTAAAACCATTGAAAATTGTCGCCTTTTGACCTTGAAAGCATCTCAGAGTAGGACTTGTTGAATAGTATTGACTTGGTTTTTTAAGTTGTGTTTAGTTATATTTATGCTTTTTTTTTTGTTCCCTGTGAATTAATGAAAAGTGAGTTAAAATACTGCTCCAGGTACTTTGTATTTTTAGTGATATTCCAAGTTCGTTTTTTATACATGAAGCTTTCTGAGTGATTTTAGACTGATGAAAAATATTAAGCAACGTTGATGTTATTGATCAAACAGTTGTCAATTCCAGTAATCCATAATGATAATGGAGTGAAGCAAAGGTGTGGATAATTTAAAATGTGATTATCCAAAAATCCTTTATATTTGGTTTTTTTTTTAAACAAATGCTTTATTAACTTCTGTTTTACATCATTCATTTCCACCAGATTTTGAGTTACAATCATTTTCCCCCCATTATTCCCCTACCCAACCTCCCAGAACAGTAATCCCACAAGATATCGCTCCCTCCAATCTGCTCTCTCCCATACCTTCTCCCATACCCCCATCGACTTTTCCATTAGAGGAAGGTGAGTCTTTGCATCCCAATGCCTGCACATCTTATCTCCCTATTACAAGCAGAAGAGTATTAATAATAGTATTTATATATATTTGAAACATTTAATGTTACGACCTCGAATTTCAGATCCATTTCCTTCCTCCCTTGTCACCCATTCCTTCTTGGGAGATAAGTAATTCAGTATATGTTGTACATGTCTAGCTATGCAAAACATTATCATAGTAGATATATTGTACAAGGCCGCTTATAATTCCCTCCCACTCATCCCACCCCCCACCTGGTCCATTCCCTACATGATCCTGTCCCTCTTTTATAGTGGGTACTTCCAACCTCCCCTCACCCCAAGGATGCCCTCCCATCCATCATCCCTCCTCCCATCCCCTTCCCCCTATCCTGCTGCAGGTTGAGATATCCCATTTACTATGTATGTCATTTTCTCCCTGAACCAAATTCACTTTGAATGTGGTTTTGCCTTTTTAGCCTTCCTTATTCTCCCCCTCTTTTGCAACCACTTCCCCTTGCTTCTTCTGCATGGGATAGTTTACCCTACCCTGTCTCTCCCCATCTCCTCTTGCCACTTTCCTCTCTCACCTCATAATTTCATCCCTTGAGTATTCTCCCTTCCCAACCAATTCAACTTATGCCCTCTATCCATATATAACTGTAACCATATACACACACATTCACATATGTATTCATATGACCACACACCCTTCTTCCATTATTTTCATAGTGAGAAAGATATCATCAGTCCCAGTTATTGCTTTTTCCATATAGGAATGTAAATAGTTCAACTTTGATAAGTTCCTTTTGATTTCTTTTCCTGATTACCTTCTCAGGCATCTCTTCCTTCTTGTGTCTGGATGTCAAATTTTCTATTCAATTCTGGTTTTTTCCTCAAGAATGCTTGAAAGTCCTCTATTCCACTGAATGACCATATTTTCTCCTGAAACAAAATACTCAGTTTTGCTGGGTAGGTGACCTGTGGGTTCATTCCCAGTTCTTTTGCCCTCTGGAATATCATATTCCATGCCCTTCGATCCCTCAGTGTAGAAGCTGCCAGGTCCTGGGCTATTCTGATTGTGTTTCACAATATTGAAATTGTTTCTTCCTGGTTGCTTGTAGTATTTTCTCTTTGATCTGGGGATTCTGGAACCTGGCTATAATATTCCTGGGAGTTTTCTTTTTGGGATCTTTTTCAGGAGGTGATCTGTGGATTCTTTCAACCTCTATTTTGCCCTCTGGATCTAAAACATCAGGCAGTTTTCCTTGAGAATTTCTTGAAGGGTGATTTCTAGGTTCTTTCCTTGATCATGGCTTTCAGGTAGTCCAATAATTTTTAAATTGTCTCTCCTGGATCTATTTTCCAGTCAGTGGTTTTTCCCATGAGATATTTCACATTGCCTTCTAATCTTTCATTTGTTTGGATCTGCTTAACAGCATCTTGATTTCTCATAAAGTCAGTAGCTTCCATTTGCTCCAGTCTAACTCTGAAGGAATGAATCTCCTCAGTGAACTTTTGAGATTCTTTTTCCATCTGGCAAATTCGACCTTTTAAGGCATTCTTCTCCTCGTTGCCCTTTTGGGCCTCCTTTGCCATTTGAGTCAGTGTTTTTTAAGGTGTTGGTTTTCTTAATTTTCCAATAAAATAAGAGTGTTGGATTGGATCAGTGAAGCATCCCCAGTCTGTAATACTTTTTTTTTGCTTTTTGGAGGGCAATTATAGGGTTAAGTTGCCTTCTGGGAGCTCTGTCATCCATTGCTCAATTCCAGATCACAGTTTCCGGGTAGAGAGGAGTGATCATGGTTACAAAAGTCAGGGGCCCTACCTATATGAGGAGCAAGGAATAAGAACCTGACCATAAAAAGCTACCATAGTGACCAGAAAGCTCAAGACACAAACACAGAAGAAGACAAATGAGTTGAAAACATCTATAAGCAAAGTCTCAAAGCTGCCAAAGTTATTTTCCTAAAATGCTGGTCTAACTATATCGCACCCTGCTTGCCCCCCCCCATTTAGTAAACCCCAGTGGCTCTCTAACATCTCCAAGATTAAATATCTATTCCTCTGTCATTCAAAGCCCTTCAGAGAACCTTACTTACTCCCCAGCCCCCCACTTTTCCAGTTTTCTTAAACCTTATGTCTAACTGACTTCCCCCATCCCTAAGTACTTTTAGATCCATTGCCACTGGCCTTCTTGCCGTTCCTCAAATAAGAAACTCCATCTCTCACCTCCAATTATTTTCTCTGACTTTATCCATGTTTTAAATAGCCTCCTTCCTCATCCCCCTCCTGGCTTCCTTCAAGACCATGCTAAAATCCTGTCTTCTACAGGAAGCCTTTCCCAGTCTGTCTTGATTCTAGTCCTTTTTGTCTGTGGATTATTTCCAGTTTATCTTATATAAAGTTTGTTTGTACATTGTTATTTGCATGTTGTTTCCCCCATTAGCTTTCAAGCTCCTCAAGGGCAGGGCCTGCCTCTTGCCTTTCTTTGTATGCCTAGCGCTTGGCACAGTGGCTGGTACATAGTAGGTATTTAATAAATGTTTATTGACTGACTCTTATTAACATAAAATACTACTCTGACCAACTGCCCCACACCCTTTTAAACCTAATATGCATCCAACTCCTCCTTAAAGGGGCAAGAACTATTTTGATTTTATTTTTTTTATTTCTTGAGCAGGTCCTTGAATATGGTAGGTGCTAAGGAGGCAAGTAGGAGTTATAATCTCCACTGACAAAGGAAGTGCCTACACCCTATGAGATCATGGCTCTATCAAAGTGTAGGAGGCTTGGTCTAGAAATATTGCAGTCTTTCTTTAAGACAGGGTGAAGCAATGGAAAAAGCTTGAGTCATAAGACCTAGACTGGAATCCTACCTCTTCCACCTACTGTGTGTGACTACTGGCAAGTCATTGAACTTCTCTGTATTTCGTTTCTCTCAGCTGTAAAATGAGGGGGGTTAGACAATATGACTTGAAATCCCTTATAACTCTAAATCTCTAACTTATGGCATCAAGTGAATTGCAGTAGAAAGAATTCTGGACTTGAAATCAGGAAGACCTGGGTTCCACTCCTGCCCCAGGTGGCAAGTCACTTACTCTCTCTGAGCATCAGTCCTTCAGTGACCCTCACCGGCCCTTCCGTGATCCTATAATCTGTAAAATGGGAATAAAGATATCACCCAGTTCACAGGGTTGTTATGGGATTAAAAGGAGAGAATTATGTCAGATGCTTTGCAAACTTTAAAGTGCTAGCTAAATGTGAGCTGCTATCAACAGCATTACTAAACAGGAAGAAATTTACCCAAAGTATTTTCCAAGATCATTCAAGATGTCTCCCTTCTCAAATGAAAGGATTCCCTATTGATGGTAAAGTACTCCAAATGCTTCTATTGGCAGATAATACTGTACTAATGGCATTAAGGTCCATAACCCCATACATCCTCCGTAGCAATGTGAAATAGGCCAGTATAGACATTCGTGCTGGAAAACTCAAGCCAGTGAAAATGTGTGAAAATGGATAAGCTGAACAGTGATGCAATGTGATGAATAGAATAACAACAAAAAGGTAGCCTGACCTTAGAATTTACAAAGTGCAGGAGTCTGGAGCCCCTGAGATTAGGGAAAACCAGTTCTAAGTACTCCAGAAGGCCATGGGTAGGCCACAGTTGAATAAGGTGACCATCACATGATGTGATGGACAGGCAGCAACTCTCTGAATAGCCCTCAATGTATTTTGGGCAAATATTTGCTGTGCATAAATAATGAGCTGGGCCAGTAATGGAGTAGGAAGGGGATAGTGAGAATGTTGTTTTCAGTGATCCTAATATGATTCCTACTAAAATTGGCAATTTTTGAGGTATTTGATTTAAGGTATTTCATACTTCCAAAGATGGAAAATTGTGAAAATGACAAATGATCCACAAAGCAATAGAAAGATGTAAATGGGCTATGTATAGCATGCTGCCAACAACTTGCTTGCAATAAGTAGTTTAAAAGGCATTCTTCTTAAGGACAGAAATAACTGAAAAAAGAGGTGAGCTTGTGTCATCCTGAGACTGAAAGGCAGCAAACAGGTTGCCAATGTAAGTGGCACGTTGGCACCCCTGCATGAGACACTAAACGACCAAAAAGAAAGCACTGAGCATGTTGTGTAGAATTTGTATGGGTCAATTATGGAATGTTGGGATGAGGATTGCACATAGTGTGAATGGGGAAGGTAGTGGGTTTTGAATAGTTTTTGTGGAATGAGAATCATTTTTTGAAGCTTTCAAAGTATCAAATGAGCTAAGTATTGTACTGGGCTCTGCTGCTAACTAGTTGTATGACCTGTGTTAAATCACTCCCATCTTCTTGATTTTGGTTTTCTTAATTTTCCAATAAAATAAGAGTGTTGGATTGGATCAGTGAAGCATCCCCAGTCCGTAATAGATTTTTTTTTTTGCTTTTTGGAGGGCAATTATAGGGTTAAGTAACTTGCCCAAGGTCACATGGCTAGGTTTTTGTTTATGTGTGCATTAAGTGTCTGAGGCTGGATCTGAACTCAGGTCCTTCTGACTCCAGGGCCGATGCTCTACTCCACCCCCTATAATAGATTTTTACTGGTTTATAATACATGACTGGCAGCTAGGATAGAGTGGAGAGTGGTGGAAGGGGGCCACTGAAGTCAGGAAGACTCATCTTCCTGAGTTCAGTTCTGGCCTCAGACACTTACTAACTGTGTGATCCAGGGCAATTCACTTCACCCTCTTTGCCTCAGTTTCCTTATACATAAAATGAGCTGGAGAAGGAAATAGGAAACCACTCCAGTATCTTTGCCAAGAAAACCCCAAATAGGGTCACAGAGTCCAACGTGACTGAACAACAAAAAATACATGACTGCCAAAGAAAATTACTTCCTGAAATTTATAAGCATATAATCTTATGGGGGCAGCTAGGTGGCACAGTGAATAGAGAACTGGCCCTGGAGTCAGGAAGACCTGGGTTCAAATCAGGCCTCAGACACTTAACACAAAAACTTGTGTGACCTTGGGCAAGTCACTTAACCCCAATTGCCCTCCCTTACTCCCTCCAAAAATAAAAAAGAAGATAAATAAACCTTATTTCTCCTCATCTTGGTATCTTACTCCTTCTGTCCCAGGATCCTTTCTCTCTCATTCCCAGTCCCACCCCCAGAGTCATTGAGAGCATCTGAGCTGTGGTTATGTGAAGTGGAATTGTCCTTATTAAGGCAGTTAGATACTTTGCCAATCTGTACTATGATCTGAGTTGAAAAACGGTAGACTGTCAGTAGTGTATTTTTTAATAATGGAATTGTTCAAATGTATTATTAACTCTCGTTGTCTTTTTAGGGTAAACAGAATATAATATTTTTTGTTTGCTAATTCACTTGGGCATACAGCTTCTCCTACCTTCTTACCTGCCTCCATCCCCAGGTCCTGAGGGGGGTGACATCTTGTTAAACAGTGGCCTTCTCAGGGCCTTCTGGATTATGTAGAACTTCCCCTACACTGTGGGCCCAGACTCCTGTGCTTTGTAAATTCTAAGGTCAGTCTATGTTTTGTTGTTGTTCTGCTCCCTCCCTCACTATTAGGCTGCCAGTCTTGACTTTCTCTGCCATCAGTGGAACTTGTCTGTATGTGAAGACAGAGTAGACAAACAGTGGATGGAGAAAAAGAAAATGAAAGAAGGTAGAAAAGTGAGTAAGTGTGAGCAGGAAAAGGTTTAGAGCACAGAGTGAGGGGATTAGTCTTGTAAAAGAGGAAGAACATGCCTTCTTCTGAAATTGGCAGAATAGATGTTAAAATATGCTTTTTGATGGGGAGGAGAGAAGTGTGCTCCACTTGGATGGCCTGGGTTTTCCTCACTGAAGCAGGAGGCAGATTTTTCTTCCAAAAGTACTTCTGATGTGAATTTCCTATAGCTAAGAGATGACCAACAACATGGAAGAGTAGGGAACCCCCTGGATTTAGAAACACGGGGTTGGTTTGGATTCAGATTTCTCTTCTATGACTTCATAACTGTGCTTTTGAGTTGGTCCCTTTAACCCCTTCGCTCAAGTTTCCTTCTCAGAAAAATGAAACGCTCAGTTGGACTTGATAATGCCACCAGCTCAAACACATAACTCAAAAACCTCTGTTCCTCCTGTCTCCAAGTTGTCAACTCATCTGCCACTTTGATAAATGACTAAGAGAAGTGTCATTTGTGACTTACAACTCTACCTTAGTTATACTGTCTTGACACTTACTAGTTGTCTGATTGTGGGCAAGTTACTTAACTTTTCTGGGCCTCATTTTTCTCCTCTTCAGATAGAGACAGGGATCCTCCCAGAGCTGTTTGGAGACCCAAATAAGAAAACAGATATAAAGCACTTTGCATACCTTTAAGTGCTGTATATATAACTGTCAGTTATTGTTGTATCAGTCTTCCCTTTAAAAAATTTTTATTATAAATTAACTAAATTAATTAATTATATTAATATAAATTATTATATTAACAATATTAATTATATATTATATATTAATATAAACTAAATTAAAATCAATATAATTTTATTATAAATTAATAAAATATAATAAAATTTATTATAAATTAATATAATATTTTATTATAAACTTAAGAGCAACAGTGAAAATAATTTTGCCTTCTGTCCTGTGTATTTGGAAATATGTTTAACTATCATAATACTCTGCTATTCAGTTTTACGCAATAGCTACCTACTGACTAGAGTAAGAGGTATTTAAACAAATATTTGAAATCTGGTATCTGTCTTAATATTATGTTTGATGCCTTCATAAAGAAAAGTAGTTACTATTAAAATGTCGTTAAAAGTAATAAATTCTTGAATATATTGGGTCCAAATAACCTAATTCTTGAGCACTTTCAGGTTTTGCAATTCCATTCAAATATTTTTTGAATACGAATTTGAAGTTTCCTGAAAAATCTAAACTGGTATTAGGAGGATCAGAAGATGATACGAGTCTGTTCTTCTATCCCAGGTGTAAGTGTCCTAAAGCACTGGACTCTATCGTTCCTGTGCCTAGTACATAGCAAGCAGTTTAAAAATGCTTATTAAATTGTTGAATTGAATTAAATATGCCCTTCTGTAGCTATCTGGCAGCATCGCTAAGTCATTCCCCAATGATTGACCTTTGGAACAGAGCCTGAGATTCAGTCAATTGTCCCAGGTTTGGGGAAATATGAGCCTTTGATGGCATTTAGCCAGGTGTTAGGAAGCCCTGATGTGAACTAGACCAGATGTTTTTTCCATCTGTCTTGCTGATCTTTTTTTTTAAAGGTCAGATTTCATCTCCCAGAGTTTCTCTGTAATACTGTACTTAGTGTGTTTCTCAGGCCTGCAACTGCCCCCTGAGAATGATTAACCACAATGAGACATTTCCCCTATTGGAACACATTTGGTGTCCCTTCAAGGAGAAGCCACATGAATTACAAACATAAATCAGTTATTTCAAATTATGCAAAGATATGCCAGAAATAATTGGGAGCCATTAGTATTTTAACAGGGCATTCCATCAATTGCTTTGTTTCTATTCCAGATGTAAACACTGTCCCAGTCTGCGACCTTGGCCTGATATATTTCATGTATCTGTGTCCCTGTTTCCTAGTCTACAAAACATCCAAGATATCACCTAGTTAGAGGGTGGGGCATGGTATATGCCAAAGTAGTGAGCAGCCTGATGCCAGAGATAGTAATAACTGGAGTCTTGCAGGCTCTGAGAGGTAGCCATGGCTATCACAGGGTTCAGGTAAATTGTCCTGCCCTGCCTTCATCAAAAAGAGCTTTGATCACAGTATTTTCACAAGAGATTGGTGCATGGAAACAGCCACTGTAAACTGGTACCCCAAATTTGGTTCTCTGGTCTAACACTAGTTTAAAATAAAATACAGCTGTTGTATCTCAAGGAAAGCATAGAATCTGCTGTGAGTCAAATCTTAAGAAATTTTTGATAATCAGATGGTTTAAGATGCCTTTCACTGTCCTAAATCGATCAAGTGTGTCCAAGGATCAAATGAGATAATTCATGTGCGATGTTCCTCATATTTTAAAGCTTATGTAAATGTATTATTATCTCCCCCTCCACAATTGACAGTATATGTAAAGGCATTTTACAAAGCTTACAGCTGTGTCAAAGTGTTGAGTTAGAATGAACAATGAACACTTTTCCCCCAGCTGCTTCTGCTGCTTCCCTTTTAATAGGCTCTTTGTCATTCTGCTGTTGCACAATTCAGCAGTCTTTTGTGGGTTAAAAAATGATCCAGTTGAGGTATAGCCTCCTTGACCTGAAAGGCAGTCTTGAGAAATCCTTCTTCTTCCCTTTGGGCAGACAACGATCTCTAAGTTTGGAAAGGCTATAGTCTTCACAGTCTTCCTTTAGCTCCCCTTTGGCATGCCATGTTTGTTTTTCCTCTAAGTCTGGGTATTCTTCTTGCTGGCGAATCCAAATTGGGATATGTAAACTGAGTTATTCCTAAAGACATGCAACTATAGCCCACACCATTCAGGTCATGTCTTTGGAAGATAACTTTATCCTTAATCTGTTGACAACCCAAGCATCTTCTGTAAGTTCATCTAGTAGCAGACATATGACCTGAGATGGCCTTCTTTTAATTTTTTCATTTGACTATTATTTCAACAATTATTTTGCTATTTTCTTTCAGTGGGCGAGATGAACTTTCCTTTCTATTTGTTTTGGCTCTGGAAGACATTTGGGTCATAATAGTTACTCAAATGGGGTATAGGAATGGGATGAGGTATTAATGACTATTGCTAAAAATCTCTTGAATTTCTATCTCTGAAAGCTTGCTGGCCAAATGATGGACAGAAGATCGAGGCATGTCGTGGAAATGAGACTCTTAATGAAACCATGTGTTTGAAATACAGCTGCTGCTATTCCCTAGAAGAAAATGATAAAATAAAATATTACTCACCTTTAGTAAACTAAGTTTATCTTCAAATAGTTGGTATGGATCTAGCTGAGAAAAATGCAGAAACTGTTTACATGATAGAAGTTTAAATTCTGGGCCCTCAGTCAGAATTTTGCACAGTCTCCCCTCAAGTCCCAAGCACATGCCATTTTTATTAATCCCATCTTAATGTACAAACTGGGAACTGGTCCAAAAGCAAGTGAAGTAGAAATCTCTATAGTATTTTGGGTGGATTAAGTAGGAACAATAGGAATAGTATGTGAGATTTTTTTCTAATGCAATGAGTTCATAAAATAAGGGCCTCTGATTTGGAAAGAAATCACCAATCTCTCTGTTTCTCTCCGTCTCTCTCGCTCTCACTCTCTTTCTCAATCTCTTTCTTCCTCCCCTCACTCCCATTCCCATGGTACTTGGGATGATACTTTATCTTGTGAGAGGAGTCTTCAGTAGAAATGCATGCAATCTCCTGGCTTGAGACAATTTGTACTTGTACTAGATATCTAGTCTCCAGTTGATCTCCTGAATCAGGACATGGCACGAGGTCAAGAATGATGTTCAAATGAGTCAGGAAACATTGGATTGAAACTAACAATTTGTACCAATTTCTATTCCCTTTTTTTCCACCTCACAGAGTTACAACAATCAAAAAGTAACCTAATTAAGTGAAGCACTTAGCGATTAGATTTGAAAGCTATTCTTTTTTTTTCTGAGGGAGTTATTTCCCTAGGAAAAAATCTCTGGATATGGATACCATGCTATGGCCTACACAGCTAAACTGTTAACCTCAACCATCCCGCTTTTTCCAAAGAGGACCCAAGAATAGCTGAGTGACTCTCAATTTCACACTTGGAGGGCAGAGAGTATCTGCATAGCCTTGGCAAAGCCTGATGTGTCCAGATACATAGTGCAGGCTGTGTGGTGAAATGGAAGGAATGCTGGATTTGGACTCTGAGGAACTGTGTTCAAATCCTGTTGCTGCCCCTTATTGCCCAAGTGACTTTGGCTGAGTTACTTTCCCTCTTCAAGCCTCAGTTCCTTTGTAAAATGAGGGTAGTTGACTCAATTATCTCCAAGGCTTCTTCCAGTTCTAAATCTTTTGTCCCCAGAAATACCCTCAGTGCATACTTGAGAGTAAGGGGATGATTTTTCTGAGATGGCTTTCCAGCCACCATTACTGGGACAACTTCTCCTTGGGTCTGTGGCTGATCAGGAATTGGAGTAATCCTTTTCTCTTGCTTTAGATTTTCCCATATTTTTTTTAAAGCAATTGGGGTTAAGTAACTTGCTCAAGGTTACATGGCTAGTCATTATTTGTGTGTGGGTGCTCATTTTCTGAGGCCGGATTCAATCCCAGGTCATCCAAACTCCGAGGCCGGCGCTCTTACTCACTGTGCTACCTAGCCACCCCGAATTTTCCCATATTTTTGTCTCAAGCTTTTTTAGACTTTTAGGAATAGAACCATTTTTGTTTTCCAGGAGTTACCATTTTTACATGCATATACAGTGTACATGTTCCATGTCTCAAAGTTGCTGTATGTCAAGCCTTGATCACTATTGGTGATTGACTTAGCTATTTCCACAGGCCTCTTTTTGGTGGGTGGAGGGGAAGAAAGGAGGTGTTTTTTTTTGGTTTAAAAAGTTTTTCCACTCAAGTTCTCTTCTGACACCTCACTGCATGTGATATGCCAGGGGAGATAGGCTTTGGTAAGCCCTGCCAACCTATACATTATCAATTCTTTTATGAGAAAACATGGCATAGTGGGTAGTACTGGACTTGGAACCAGGAGAGACCTGGATTCAAATCCTGCCTGAGACGCTTGGTAGCTTGTGATGCTGGGCTACTTACTTAACTAACTCTGATCTTCAATGTCTTCATTTGTAAAATGGAGGGAATAATAGTCTCTATCTCACAAAGTTGTTGTGAGGTTCAAATGAGAGGGGTGTCTAGGTGGCGCAGCGAGTAGAGCACCAGCCCTAGAGTCAGGAGGATTTGAGTTCAAATCTGGCCTGAGACACTTAACACAAAAACTAGCCTGTGACCTTGGGCAAGTCACTTAACCCCAATTGTCCTGCCTTCCCCCTGCAGAAAAAAAAAGTTCACAGTCACTCTTCACGTCCCAGTCCTTTGTTGACCATGTAGCATACATAATGGAAATTGTACCTTAGTCATAACTACAGGATTGCAAATTGAACACTGTCACATAATATTTATTATTCATTCATCAGTATAGTTTTTATACTTTATGGGAAAAGATATTAGGCTTTTTGTAAAAGAAAACAAGTTTTGCTGAAAGTGATAATTCCGGGGCAGCTAGGTGGCGCAGTGAGTAGAGCACTGGCCCTGGAGTCAGAAGGACCTGAGTTTGGATCTGGCCTCAGACACTTAACGCATATACAAACAAAAACCTAGCCGTGTGACCTTGGGCAAGTTACTTACCCCCAATTGCCCTCCAAAAAGCAAAAAAAAAAAAGAAAGTGATAATTCCCCAGCTCTTTTAAGAACATGCTTCAAAAAGAATGAAAGTCTAAATATTTGTAGTCAGCTGCTGCTACTTGATTCCTCGATTAATTTAATGGGGGTATAGTTTGGAAGTCAACATTTAAGAGACCATTATTTTATCAAGTTAACTGTTCAGAGATGAATTAGCTACTTGAGTGCCCTGGGATATATAGCATATGTCCAAAAAGAAAACAGACGTGTAGCCCTAGGAGGGAATGCCTACAATGGATCACAATCTGTTGACAAAAAAAATAGCCTGAATTTAAAAAAAGAAGCTTGCCTTTTTGGTGAGCCACATTTTTCCAGGGCAGCCTTGAGCTATGTACCAGAAAGTCCCTTTGCACTATTCCACTGGAACATATATTATTCCTTGTCATGAAACAAGGATGTGTCTTCCTTCAGCTCGATTAGCTAATTAGGTTTTCTCTGAAGATATGATGAAAGATGGCTCATCTTTGCTTGCTTGAGTCACAAAGGTGTTAACAGGCCCTGTCCTTTGCCCAACAGATATTCAGCTAATCCTTCACTTCTTCATCGCTGGAATTATCTGCTTGATTGTACTAGTTTGTGTTCTGTTCTGTTGCTGTATCATTGGCCAACAAAGGTACACAGGCATACAAGTATATCCTTTTTATTTCTTAGTCTTCTAGTAAGGGAAGATCTCTTTCTGTCAGGCGGAGTCACTTGTGGGCTCCAAAGCATGGGGATTGTACCTCAGTTCCTTTTTGTTCAAAAGGAAAGGCAACCTGTAGGCATTTTTGAAATCCTGGAAAGTAGTATTTCCATGATGTTTGTATAATACGCTATTCTGCTTCATTGCCTTTATGTGTCTCTCCAAGCCCAACACAGTATCTGCATTTGGAGAATGCATATTAGCTGTATTTCCAAAGGATCTATTGCAGGTCTGAGGTACATTATAATACACTGGCTATTGGGAGATGATTGAGTGCCCAAGTGGAAGGTAGAGACAACCATATGCATTTCTTCCCAGTTAGGGGGAGAGGAAGGGATTGAGGTGACTTGCAGTTGCCTGAGGAAGTTTCTTAGAAGAAGTAAGACTAGAACTGAGCCCTGAGGCCTAGGGAGGATTTTTAAGAGCAGTTGAGGAAGAGAGGGGAGAGTCTTTCCAAGAGGCATATATTTAAGCACATTTGTTTGGGGGCTTCTTCATTCATTGCAATCCCTTTAACTGTCATCTCCCTGCAGAATTTTGCTACAGAAGTCATCTGTTATTTCACCTGTGCCTTATACAATTTCACTCTGTTCTCAGGAAAATCGTGCCAGTGTGGACTCTTTGCAGAAGCAGAAAAATAGAGCCTGTTTAAATTTGATGCCAATAAAAAAAGCATGCTCAAATTGATTGAGTCTCTCTTAACTGTCCACTAACTAGGGTCAGTAAGTACCTAGCTCAGTGAGGTCCAGCCTTCCATCCCCCAGCAAGCTGAAAGCAGAGTGAGCTGATCATAGGGCAGAAGAGGGAGTAACTCCACTGATTGTCCTGGGGGCCAACTTTTGGCCAACATTTATCTGTTTTTAGATAAAGTACAACTCTTGGTACCAACTCCAAGGGCTTTGTTTGTATACAAACAAAGATACTACTTATCAAAGTATACCAACAATGGCTGCTGGGCTTTATAACTGATGCTTTTTAAATGCAAATAGAGAACTGGTTATACTTAAAAGAAATGCAGTTCCAGAATTCTGTTTTCTTCCTAGGAGACTGAATTACTAAATTCACACTAAGTGGAGAAATCAGTACTGAGTCTGGACATAACAAACCTGTCATTTTCCTTTCAAGCAGCACAAAGCAGGGATTTTCAAGATTGTACATGATCTGTTATGCTTGTAAGGAACTAGAAGACAGAACATGAATGCCCCGCCCTAAACCTGGACAATAATGGTAATGAGGTACAGGTGATGGGTTCCCAGAGCCCATACCCCATCAGTGGCACTTGTCTAGTGATGATCTATGAAACATGTCCCCTCTGAGTTTTATAACAATGTGAGTTTCTTTGTTAGAGTGTGGGAAGGCAAAGAGAGAGAGGGTTAAAAAACATTGGTAGAAAGGAGTCATAAAAAGTGGCCTAAAAATCATTAACCTTTGCATTTGGGGATAGGACACAATGTTCTTCATGTTTGTGTGTTTCACTGAACTCTGTAATATGACCAGAGATGTTCTTTGGAAACCCTGGATCTGGTCATTCACCACCTGCTGAAAGGTTTCCAGTTTCCAGCCTAGCTGTTTTTCTAAGTCTAGCTTTCAGGGAAAGAAAAGAAAATCCTCCCAATTCTCAACACAATGCTAGTTTTAGAGAAATATTGTCAAAGAACATTTTGATCACAATCTGAGTACATTGGAGCCTGGTGATAACAGTTCATGTTATAGTGTGAAATTCTTGCTTCATTTCAGGCAGTTCACTTGCTGAAGGTCAGTTTCCCATATGAGGTGGTTCCATCATGAGGCTTCTGAGAACAGCACAGGATATTCGAGTATGGTAGAAGGCCTCTTATCAGAGAGGACACTGAGGCCAGAGTCAAAAGACCTGGGTCCAAATTGAGGTTCTAGCCCTGGACTTGAAGGGAAAGGATCTGGCTTCAGACTTTAATACTTGTTAGCTCTGTGACCTTGGGCAAGTTAGGTACTTGTCTGAGCCTCAGTTTATTCATCTGTAGACAGAAAAATAATATTTATACAATGTACTTTACAACTTTGTTTTGAGGATCAAATAATTAAAACACTAAAATGTAGTCATAAAGTGACGTGGAGTAAGGAAGACCAAAATTTGAATAATACATTAGATGCCCATTATCTGTGTGATCTTGTACAAGTCATTTAACATCTGTCTGACTCAGTTTCCTCAACTGTAAAATTGGGATAATAATAGCATCTACCTGTCAAAGGTTGCTGTGAGGCTCCAATGAGATAATATCTATAACCTTAAAGCTCTGTAGAAATGGTAGTTCTTATTGCTTTTATTGTTACTACTTTTATTACTTCTGCATCCTCCCCAGCCTCTCCCATTCTGCTTTCCATCACCCTACTCATATTGCATGTGTTCTTTTTAAAGTTTCCTAATGACTCCCTAATTACTGAATCTAATGGTCTGTTCTTGGTTTTTCACTACCTTATCCTATCTAATTCCTTGGCTTCCATGATACTGTACCCTTGTGGTGCAGGATGTCTGGCTGCTCCTTTTCTGGTTCTTTTACTGAGTTTTCTTCCTCCACCTGCTGCCAAAGTGTCGGCATCCCTCCAGGTTCTGTCCTCAGCCCACCCTTTTCTCTACATTTTCTCCCTTAGTAGACTCATCTACTCCCATGGCTTCAATGATCTGCCTCTTTCTGAGACTTTGCAGGTAGTGATCTCATTGCTGTCTTTTGGTATTAGCTTCCTTGCACTAGCATGTGTTGATAAGACTATTTTCTTGATCTGATGTCTTCTTCCAGCTGCCTAGCATCTCCCCAGCTTTTGCCTATAGTGCTCTCTGCAATATTTACATGACCAGTGGGAAGCTGGTTCTTGCTCCCTCTGCATCCTGGTGAGTGATTACTGCTCTTTCAGCTGACTGTAGAGCCCTGACAACGGGACAATTGATTAGGATTCTGAATACCAGAGACTAGGGGGATTGTGCCTCCCTAGAAAGTAATTCACCATTCTTTTCTTGGAGGAGGCCCGACTAGAATGCCCTTGATGGCAGAGAGTTGGACTGAAACATTAGCTCAGCCCTACCAGGTGTTTGGGTGGGTCATCCATTCTCTAAAAGCAAGGTATCCCAATTCTCCCTCTTCTCTCTCTCTCTCTCTCTCTCTCTCTCTCTCTCTCTCTCTCTCTCTCTCTCTCTCTCTCTCTCTCTCTCTCTCTCCTCTCTCACTGGACACCAGGCCCATTAGATCATCTTGACATTTTATCAAAGCACTTTGTAAATTAAAGACTTTGTAATCACTCACTAGAATTCTTGTCCTTATTGCAAACCACCTTTACTAATTGTCTTGCTGTTTAATTTCCTGTACATTAAATGTAGAAAAATGCCACATCCTCTGATGTATTTCCTGTAAACTTTGGAACTGAATTAATGACAAGGCCATTCTGGGGCAGCTAGTCACATAAAGAAGTGGCAGCATAGCATACGGGACAGAGGGCAGGACTTGGAGTCAGGAAGACTTGAGATCAAATCCTTATTGTGATACTTAGATACTTACTAGCTGGATCACTCTGGAGAAGTTGCTTTGCTACTCTGAGCCTCTTTTTCTTCCAATGGGAACATTCATTCCTGCAGTAAGTATCTCACAGAATTGTTGTTAGTATCAAATGAAAAGATGAATATGAAGTGTTTTGTGAGGTGGTGGAAAAATGACAGCAGTTGCTAATAATGATGCTAACAAAGGAATGCATCACTGGTTATCTCTGCCCTCCCATGCTGACAGTCATTTCAGAGTTCTGTCATCGAACATTAGCATTAAGAGAGCTCTTCGTCTGTGTGCACAACTGCGGCTCCTTTGGTAATACAGGAGGTTCAGGAGAGCTAGTGGTGACCAGCATGTTGCCTGAAAGTCTCAGCCCTGAAAAAGACATTGGTACGTGTCCTTTTTTGTCTTCATTAATTTGTTTACCTTTAGTTTACAAAATTCAATTGCACAATTCCTTGAGTTTCAATTTTTCTTTCCCTCCCTCCCCATCCCCACAATGATGGCATACAATCCAGTATAGGATCTACAAATACTTTCTTTTTTTTCCAAATGCTTTATTAACTTCTGCTTTACATCATTCATTTCCATCAGATTTTGAGTTACAATTTTTTCCCCATTTTTCCCCTACTCACCACCCCAGAATAAGTCATACAGGATATCCCCCCAAGCAATATGCTCTTTCCCATCTCTTCTCCCATACCCCCTTCGACTTTTCCAGTAGGGCGAGGTGAATCCCTGAGCCCCATTGCCTGTACATCTTATCACCCAATTATATGCAAAATAGTATTAATCATAGTATTTATATATTTTTTGAAAACTTTGATTTTAAAAGGAAGTTAAGCAACTCAGTATATGCTGTACATGTGTAGCTATGCAAAACATTACCCTAGTAGATATATTATAAAAGACTGACTATATTTCCCTCCCTCCCATCCCACCTTCCACCTGGTCCACTCCCCACCTTGATCCTGTCCCTTTTCAAAAGTGGGTGCTTCTAACTTCCTTCCCCCCCAGCCCGCCCTCCCCTCCACCACCTTCCCCCATCCCCCTCCCCCCATGCTCCTGTAGGGTGGGACACCCTATTTAGTATGCATGTCATTCTCTCCCTGGTCCAAATTCAAGGAGAATAAGGTTTTGCCTTTTGCCTTCCTATTCCTCCCCTCCCCTGCAACCAACGTCCCCAAGACAGTTCACCCCACTGTCTCTCCTCATTTCCCCTCACCACATTACTCACTCACCTCTTAACCTCACCTTTTAAGTAAAATCCCTTCCTACTAAATTTGACCTGTGCCCTCTATCTGTGTATACCTGAAAACATATATACACACATTCACATATGTATTCATAGGCCCATATACCCTTCTTCAACTATTTTCATATTGAGAAAAGTTTCATCAGTTACACTTATTGTTTTTCCATATAGGAATGTAAATAGTTCAACTTTGATAAGATCATAGTGATTTCTTTTCCTTGTTTACCTTCTCAAGCATCTCTTGCTTCTTGTATCTGAATGTCAAATTTTCTATTCAACTCTGGTTTTTTCTCAAGAATGCTTGAAAGTCCTCTGGTTCCACTTAATGACCAAATTTTCCCCTGAAACATGATACTCAGTTTTGCTGGGTAGGTGATTCTTGGTTTTAATCCCAGGTCCTTTGCCCTGTGGAATATCATATTCCATGCCTTTCAATCCCTCAGTATAGAAGCTGCCAGGTCCTGTGTTATCCTGATTGTGTTTCCACAATATTGAAATTGTTTCTTCCTGGCTGCTTGTAATGTTCTCTCCTTGATCTGGAAATTCTGGAACCTGGCTACAATATTCCTAGGAGTTTTCTTTTGGGGATCTTTTTCAGGAGGTGATTATTCTTTCAACCTCTATTTTGCCCTCTGGTTCTAAAACATCAGGGCAATTTTCCTTGAGAATTTCTTGAAGGATGGTTTCTAGATTCTTTCTTTTATCATGGTTTTCAGTTAGTCCAATAATTTTTAGATTGTCTCTCCTGGATCTGTTTTCCAGGTCAGTGGTTTTTCCCATAAGATATTTCATATTGCCTTCTATTCTTTCATTTGTTTGGATCTGATTAACAGCATCTTGATTTCTCATAAAGTCACTAGCTTCCATTGGCTCCAGTCTAATTCTGAAGGAATGATTCTCCTCAGTGAGCTTTTGAGATTCTTTTTCCATCTGGCAAATTTGGCTTTTTAAGGCATTCTTCTCCTCATTGCCTTTTTGAGCCTCTTTTGCCATTTAAGTTAGTCAATTTTTTAAGGTGTTATTTTCCTCAGTCAGGCTGTTGACTCTCATTTCATACTTTTCTTGCATCTTTCTCATTTCTCTTCCCAATTTTTCCCCCACTTCTCTTATCTGCTTCTTAAGGTCCTCTATGGCCTATAGCCAGCTCATATTTTTCTTTGAAGCTTTTGGTGCAGGAGTTCTGACCTCTCAGTCCTCCTCCTGTTCCATGCTTTGATACTCTTTGCCCCCAAAATAGGAGTCTAATGTTGCATTTTTCTGTTTATATTGTTTCCTTTACCTAGGCATGTTGCCATTCAATTATTTGACTTTTGGGCTTGTTGCCACAGTAGGACTTTGCCACCAGCCAGGGGAACTTCTGTCCCAAACGTTGGGGTTTTCTCAACTTCTGGAGGTATTAATTGGGTGGCCTCTGTGAAGCCTCCACACACTCTGGGAAGTTGGTCACACACCCCAAGACCTCCACCCCAGACTGCAATCCAGATCCAAGAAGGGTAAAGCAAGAGCGCTTAACCACCCCAGACTGATTGCCGGATCTACCGACAATTCACAGGCCAAGAGCTGAAGCTGCATTGTGGAATTGTGGTGCAAGCTGGGCCGGCTCCTCAGAGGCTTCTCGCCCCCAGGGGAAGAAGCTGACGCATTCTCCCAACCAGTCCCAAAGTCCATAGGCCGCTGACCTCTCACTTTGTCCTAGGCATCTATGTGTTGATAATTCTGGAAACCCCAGAGCTGCTGGTGTTCTGGGGTCCCTCCAGCTGGCTGCTGGTCTGGCCGCCCTCAGGCTAAAACCGCAACTCACGCAGGCCTGGTCTACCAGAGCTCTGGGCTGGCCATTCCTTGCTGGGCTGCAGGACTGTCTTCAGTGGGAGGTTAGCTTCTCTGTATCATTTTGTGGGTTCTGTGGCTCCAGAGGTCATTCACAGTCCCCCTTTTACATAATTTCAAAGGGGTGTAGGCTGGAGCTCTGCAGAAGTGCTGTTTGTACTCTGCTATCTTGACTCCGCCACCTGCAAATACCTTCACATTAAACATTAGTCAGGTTACAAAGGCGGATTGTACTAGATGGAATGAAAAATGGTTAAGAGGAAATGAAACCAAACAATAAAAAGAAAAATATCAAGTAGTTTGCTTCCATCAAGATTCAAACCCAGTTCTTTCTAGTTCTTTCTCTGGATGTAGACATTTTTCCATCATGAGTCTTTTGGGATTGACTTATATCACTGCATTGCTAAGAAGAGTCCAGTCTGTCATAGTTGGTCATCACACATATGTTGTGTCTGTGATTGTATACAAATTTCTCCTGGATCTACTCTTCTCACTCAGCATCAGTTTGTATAAGCCTCTCCAGGAAAATATGAAGTCCATCTGCTCCTCATTTCTTATGGCACAATAGTATTCCATTACAAGTATATACCACAACTTGTTCAGCCATTCCACAATTGATGGATACCCCCTTAATTTCCAATTCTTTGCCACCACAAAAAGAGCTGCTATAAATATTTTTGTACATATGGGTCTTCCTCCTACTTCTATTATCTCTTTGGGACATAACCCTAGAAGTGGTATTGCTGGGTTAAAGGGTATGAAATTATTCATAGCCCTTTGGGCATAATTCCAGATTGCTCTCCAGAATGGTTGGATCAGTTTACACCTCCACCAGCAATGCATTAGTGTTCCAATTTGCCCACAACCTCTCTAGCATTTGTCATTTTCCTATTTTGTGATCTTAGCCAATCTGACTGGTGAGATGTGGTACCTCAGAGTTGTTTTGATTTGCATTTCTCTAATCAATAGTGATTTAGAGCATTTCTTCATATGCTTATAGATATCTTTAATTTCTTTCTCTGAAAATTGCCTGTTCATATCCTTTGACCATTTATCAATTGGGGAATGACTTGTATTCTTATACATTTGACTCAATTCTCTGTATATTTTAGAAATGAGTCCTTTATTAGAGACATAGGTTGTAAAAATTCTTTCCCAATTTCCTACCTCCCTCTTGATATTGGTTACATTGGCTTTGTTTGTACAGATTTTCAATTTAATGTAATCAGAATTATCCATTTTGCATTTTATAATGTTCTCTAATTCTTGTTTGGTCATAAAGTCTTTCCCTCTCCAGAAATCTGACAGGTAAACTATTTCTTGCTTTCCCAGATTGCTTATAGTATCATCCTTTGTACCTAGATCATGCACCCATTTAGACTTGATTTTGGTATATGGTGTTAGATAATGGTCTATGCCCAGTTTCTGCCATACTATATTCCAGTTTTCCCAGCAGTTTTTGTCAAATAATGCATTCTTATCCCAAAAACTGGGGTCTTTGGGTTTATCAAACAATAGATTACTATACTCATTGATTGCTGAGTCTTGTGCGCCCAATCTATTCCATTGATCCACTACTCTATTCCTCAGCTGGTACCAAGTAGTTTTGATGACTGCTGCTTTATAATACAGAGTAAAATCTGGTATAGCTAGTCCACCTTCCCTAGCATTTCTTTTCATTGATTCCCTTGATATTCTAGACTGTTTGTTCTTCCAAATAAATTTTGTTACTATTTTGTCTAACTCTATAAAGTAGTTTTTTGGTAAATTGATTTGTATGGCACTAAATATATAATTTAGTTTGGGTAAAATTGTCATTTTTATTATATTAGCTCAACCCAGCCATGAGCAATTGACATTTTTCCAATTAGTTAGATCTGACTTTATTTTGTGAGAATTGTTTTGTAGTTGTGATCATATAGGTCCTGGGTTTGTTTTGGCAGGTAGATTCCCAAATGTGTTATAATGTCTACAATAACTTTGAATGGGATTTCTCTATCTCTTGCTGTTGAATTTCATTAGAGATATGCAGGAATGCCTAAGATTTATGTGAGTTTATTTTATATCCTGCAACTTTGCCAAATCTCCCTTTGGATGGGTGAGTCTGCTGGCTGGGGCTCCTTCTCTGTCTGCTGAGTCTACCCTCTAGTCCAAGCTGCTGCAGGGCCCATGTGTTCCCCATGTCCGGACTGACGTGGGCACTTTCCTGGTTTGGATTCTGCCATGCTCTATCTCCCAGTGGATTCTTTCACTCTAGAATCCATTCAGATTTGCTTTTTAAGGTTTAGTGATGGGATTCATGGAGGAGCTTAGAAAACTTACTGTTTCTGCTCTGCCATCTTGATTCCACCCCTGGTACATGTCATGTTAAAGTGCATTTGATTTCCCTGCAACATAAAGAACCCAGAGATAAAAAGTGTTTTGTTTT
Organism: Gymnobelideus leadbeateri; assembly: GCA_011680675.1. Lineage (NCBI taxonomy): Eukaryota > Metazoa > Chordata > Mammalia > Diprotodontia > Petauridae > Gymnobelideus > Gymnobelideus leadbeateri. The sequence continues at coordinate 247,150 of WOXC01010201.1, read as the reverse complement.
CCCAGGCCTTTGCCTCATGACTTCTTTTAGATCTAGAGATGCTTCTGTTTTCTTGGGGTCATGTCTTTTTTTTGGGGGGGGGGTTTACAATCTTTTAATTGACACAAACAAAAAATGGCTCAGTGGCTCCAAGGTCGAATGTCCCTGCCTATGCTCAGTCCACTGGTGGGCATCTGTGCAATGAGGTCCGGAAGGCTGCTGCTGGCTGAGGATGGTGCTGTAGAGGGTCTGGTCCCGCCCTCCACCCAGGCCATGGGGCTGGTGGCGCAGGTCGGAGCCCCAGGCTGCTGAAGGGCCGCTGGTGTGGGGGTAGGGGAAGAGAAATGGGGGAGGTGCTGGTCCTGCCACTGAGGCCTGGGAGTAAGTAGCCTGGGGCATGGAGATGTGGGCAGTGGACAGTGAGGATGTTGATGATGGGGAAGGGCTCAGGAGGCTGCTGCTGGGCTGGTGGCCTGAGTCTGGTTCCACCCTGCCACTCCTGCCTGGAGTTCTGGAGGTCAGCAGCCAGGAGCTCAAGGTGCAGGCAGCTGGGTGCAGATGATGCCAGCTCAGGCCTTGGGGTCAGGGTCAGCAGCTGGGGCAGGGCAGATACAGATGATGGGGGGAGGGGCTTTGGAGGCTGCTGCAGGGCTGGTGGCTTGGGTCTCGGGAAGGGTCTGGTTCCACCTTGCAGCTCCTGCTTGGAGGTCAGCAGCTGGGGGCTGTGAGGATGCTGATGATGGGGGAAGGGCTTCAGAGGCTGCTGCAGGGCCGGTGGCTTGGGTCTGGTCTCACCCTCCCGCTCAGGCCTGTGGGTCAGGGTCAGCAGCCAGGAGCTCCAGAAGTGGGCAAACAGGGTGCCAATGATGCCCGCTTAGGCCTCGGGGTTAGCGGCGGCGGCAGCACCGTCGTCATCGGGGGTCATGGCGGGAGCAGCAGCTGCGGCGGTAGTGGCCTGGCCCTCGGCAGGGGTCCCCTCGGCGGGAGGCCCCTCAGCCAGCTGCCCCGCACCCGCGCCCGCGCTTCCCCGGCGCCACGCCACCTTGAGCAGGCCCTGCTGCAGCACCAGGTAGAGGCGCTGGCAGCCCTCTAGGCCAAGGCGCATGGCGCCCGCCCGGCTCTCGGCCGAGCAGGCCTTCGTCACTGCCCAGCAGGCCGGCCACCAGGTTGAGCACGGGCATGCGTGCCACGGTGAGGCTGGGGGGCGCGCGCTCCTCCTCGGGGTCCAGCTTCCAGGCGGCGTCGGCGCCCGTGCCGCGGCTCAGCGCGCAGCCCACCACCAGGTCGTACATCTCCACGCCCACGTCGGCCGTGGGCGCGGCCAGCGCCAACCCCTCCAGCTGCGCGCGCGGGTAGCGGCCCAGGTGCACCGCCGGCCCCAGCACCTCCTGCAGAGCCAGCGCCAGCTCGCGCTCTTTCGCGCCGCCGCCGCGGGCCCGAGAAGGGGGCGTGCCGGAAGTCGCAGAGCAGGCGGTCTCCCGCGCCCCTCGCTGCGCGCTCGCCCTCCACGGGCCGCGGCCCTGACACCTTGGTGAGGCCGGCCTCCAGGTAGGCCGAGTCCTTGGGCTGGCTCAGCAGCCCGGCGCGCGCGCCCACCGGCCGCAGCCCCGAGGGGTCCCGGGGCACCGCCGCCCGCCCCTCCCCGTCCCCGTCGTCGTCGGGCCCGGAGCGCACCACGTAGAGCGAGGGTGGCTGCGACTCCTCGGGCCCGCGGATGCGCTGGTGGTCCCCGGGGCATGGCTGCGGCTCCCTGGCCCCACGGAGTCCCACGCCTGGGGTTATTTCTTTATCCAGGGTATTCTGGTGGCCTTTCAGTAAAGGAATTTGGAGAGAAAGTAAGTTGCATATGGAAAACCAAAGTGTTGGATTGGGGAACAGGGTTGGCAGCCCAGTTCAGCAAGGCATGTTACCCCTCTGAGCTTCAATTTCTTCCTCTATAAAGACAGGGGTTGAATAAGATGTCCTCCATGGTCCTCGGCCCCCTTCTACCCCCTCCCCCCCCCCCCCCCCCCCACACACACACCAGCAGTTCTAAATCCTCAGATCCATCATTTTGGAGAAGAGTTCTGCCTGCCTGCCTGCCTTTCAGTCTCTGGAGTCCCAGTTTCTCTTGTGAAAATTGGCTTCTTTATGTTGCTGGGCATTGAGTGCTGGGCTTATTTTTTCCACCTGATGTGTAAATCCTTCATCCATTGTCCTTCACTAGGTTAAGTGGGTTTCTTTTTCCCCTCTCTCCTTTTCTGTGTTTTTCCTTGACCTCTGTCATGGCCACTTATCTTTTTTTTTTTCCTCTGCCGCATATACTCATTGCATCTAAAACTTCCAGATCTTTGATTACCAAGCAGCCAATCAGCAGACAACTATTGGCTTGACCACTGAGAAGGGTGGAGAGAAAGGAAGAAAATATGCTCTCTGCCTGCTGCAGAGGGCCAGCCCATCTCATCTGTGGACTATGCCATCTAGCATTTCTTTTTTTTTTTTTCAAACAAGCTTATTTTAATCGAACAAACATGTATTACCTAGTTCAGGGGGAAAAGGTCAGCACCCCAAACTTCAGAGTATACAGACAGATCAAACAGACAGGCTTCCAAACTGTCCAACCATTATATCAATACCAAATCACAGCTACCAGAGAGGGAAGCATCAACATCTGGGTTTTCAAAGGGGGGGGAGGGGGCTCTCAAGGGCTTCCCAGAGTCTCATCTGGTCAAATCACACAACACTTCTCAAAGGGAGCCCCAAAGCTAAGCCTCCCATCAGGGTTTATATAGCCTTCTCCTGGCTCAGAGATTGCAACAACCTCCTTGACCCACTGCCCAATCACAAAGTATCAAGGTGTGGGCTTTCCTGAAAAATAAGCCTCCCACCACAGGCTCCAGGTGCACTTAAGCTAGGGGCAGGGGAGATCTTTAAATCTGCATTTCCATTACATTCTGCCCCAAGATCTTTCATGCCCATAGCATATACAATTTACATTTGAATTAGCACTAAAACATCTCTTAGGTCACATTTTCCAGGTACATAATAAAATCACAATATAATCTCAAAGTACAATAGTCCAAGTCTTCCACTCATGGGGCAAATGTTAACTCAGTCACTTATCAGTAAAATCAAAAAATAGTCACTCTTAAGTTAACTCAGTCACATCAGTAATTTCTAAGTACAAGTCTTCCACTCCTGGGGCAAAGTCTTGATTAACTCAATTAGTCTCTTATCAGTAACAATATCTCAAAGTACAATCAGTAACTTGTTCAGTAAAGTCTTACTAAGTATGCCCATAGCATAGACAATTTACATTTCAATTAGCACTAACCATCTCTTAAGTCATATTTTCAAGGTACATCTAAAGTTACCAAAGTGGCCACTGGGCCTTAAAGTACATTGCATTATCACATTATTTCAGAACAAAGAGTCCAAATGAAGTTCTCTTGGGAGGAGGGGGGTGTCCTTCCCACAACACTGCTCCAGCCCCTGCTTCCAAATCCAGAGAGGGGGCTGGGCAACAAAACCAACATGGGATTCTTGGGGGTCCATGGTACTTCACCCCACCCACCATAGTCACAAGTCCATCCTCCCCCTGGGTCCCAAACTGTGGGATGCAGCAAGGAAACACATTCAGTGCCCCTGCTTTGCCACACAGTCCTTATCTTGTCCTGTGGCTGAACTCCAAACTCCTGGGTTCCTTCTCCTCCAGCAGAAGGCAGCAGCTCCAGGCTTCTCCACAGGTCTCCATGCAGGCAGCTCACCATTCCTGCTCTCAGCTCAGTGAAGTCAGCATGCAGGCTGTTCTTCTCTCCTGCTCCATGGCTCCACAAAATCACAGCTACCACAACTGGGAAACAAACAATTATCCCAGGCCCCATACTTTCCTTTTACTCAGCAGATCCCATCCCTCGTCGCCATTTTGTAGCAGCAAGCACCCCAGCATCCCCAGAGTGGCTGCCAACACAGGTTCTTAGATCTGCTTTTATAAAAAGCAACTCAAAATCAGTTAACAAGCTTACTTTAATCAAACAAACATATATTACCTAGTTCAGGGGGAAAAGGTCAGCACCCCAAACTTTAGAATGTACAGACAGATCAAACAGACAGGCTTCCAAGCTGTCCAACCATTATATCAATACCAAATCACAGTTACCAGAGAGGGAAGCATCAACATCTGGGTTTTCAAAGCCGGGGGGCTCTCAAGGGCTTCCCAGAGTCTCATCTGGTCAAATCACACAACACTTCTCAAAGTGAGCCCCCGCCATCTAGCATTTCTGATAAGTGTTTATCCACTTTCTGCTTCTAGCATTTTTTCTGAGGCTGCCCCTTCCACTTTGGGGTAGTTCCCATTGTTAGGAAATGTTTCTTTCTCTCTTTTTAAAATTTTTTTAAAAATTTTTTTGTTCATTTTTAGTTTACAAGATTGAATTCCATAGTTCCTTGAGCTTCAAATTTCCTTTCCCTCCCACCCCCCCACCCCACCCTTGACATTAGTCAAGTTACAAAGGAGTTTTGTACTAGATGGGATGAAAAATGGTAAAGAGGAAATAAAACCAAACAATGAAAAGAAAAAGATCAATTAGTTTGCTTCCATCAGGATTCAAACTCAGTTCTTTCTAGTTATTTCTATGGATGTAGCATCTCTCTCCTTCATGAGTCTTTTGGGATTGACTTATATCACTGCATTGCTGAGAAGAGTCCAGTCTGTCATAGTTGGTCATCATACATATGTTGTATCTGTGATTATATACAAATTTCTCCTGGTTCTACTCTTCTCACTCAGCATCAGTTTGTATAAGTCTCTCCAGGTAAATATGAAGTCTGTCTGCTCCTCGTTTCTTATAGCACAATAGCATTCCATTACATGCATATACCACAACTTATTCAGCCATTCCCCAATTGATGGGCATCCCCTTAATTTGCAGTTCTTTGCCACTACAAAAAGAGCTGCTATAAATATTTTTGTACATATGGGTCTTCCTCCTGATTCTTTGATCTCTTTGGGATATAACCCTAGAAGTGGTATTGCTGGGTCAAAGGGTGTTTCTTTCTCTTGAACCAAAATCTGCCTCTCTGTAACTTTTATCCATTTCTCCTGAGCCAGGCAGAACAAGTGTAATCCCCCTTCTTTGTGACATTCTATCTTCTTTTCTCCAGAGCAAGCCTACCTAGATCCTTCACTATCCTGCTTGCACTCTTCTTGACTCACCCCTTCCCTGCCATTTGTCTCTATCCTTCCTAAAATGTGGTGCTTCCATAAAAACACAGCGTTCTACGTGTGGTCATTCCAGGACATGGGATATTAAAGGCAAAATTTGTCCTGTAAAGTTTGAATTCAGTCCAAGGGCCACACTTGAGGACCTAGAGGGTTACATGTGGCTTGGAGGATTCAGGTTCCCCACATGTTAGGCACTCAGAATGACTCAATAGCAACTGAACAAATGAATAGGTACAATTCCATTCCATTCAGTACAGCCATTGTGGTGGAGTATTAGAGTAGGAGCTCCTTGGGGCAAGGGCCCCCCCGGCTAGGCACTTGAGTCAAGTTTGCCTAGATGACTAGGCACATACCCCATGACATCTGAAAGAGAATTTATAAGAAGCAGGCAGACATGTAGAAAAGGGGATGCAGGAAAAGCTGCTTTGTATGTGCTGTTTGTTGTGAGATGATGGTCTCATCTTGGGTTTTATTGTTGCAGCAAACTCACTAACAATTTACAAGAGGCAACTCCAAAGTCACCAAGATCCTGCTTGATCACAGTGACACCCTGGAAAACATCGATGATGAGATTGAGAGCTTAATCCGGGAAGATGAAAAGAGAAAGATGAAGGAGAAGAAAAAGAGTAAAAGGGGTAATCATTTTATCATTGATCACCTTAAAAAAGAAGTGATGGACTGGAGTCCCTGACTAAGTTCTGAAATACAGGGAACTGGAGGGAAGGGGCTATTTGGCCTTGCTCACTGGGGGCCCTGGCACCCTGGGAATGTTAACAAAGACAAGGAAGAGCTCTTGGGGATGCAGACAGGGGCAGAGGCAGCCTCACTCGGTTCCCCTGCTCCAAGGTACAGCTGTCCAGGGAATCAAGCCCAAGGGGGCAGCAAAAGACAAGTTCTGCCCTGGCCTGACCTGACTGACCCTTAGAGGACATTGACCCTAAGACCCCCTCTGAGATCTGACCTCAGGAACATGTGGCATTGTAGAAGCAGGTGGAAGGGGGAGGGAAGCATTCCTGAATTATACCTTAGTGAGAGCTCACTCAGCACTTTCACTGGGCAGCAAACTGACAATCATTGGCATAGTACAGTAGTGGCAGAGAACCTGGATTTGAATCCTACCTCTGCTACTCACAACCTTTATGTGATTATGAACAAGTTACTTATTTTCATATTCCGCAAAATGAGGGGCTTCTCTTAGTCCAGTGGAAAGGATAATGGATGAGCACAGTAAAGTATGGATTCAGATCACATCTCTGTTACCTGTTAGCCAGGTGACCCTATTTGTACCTCATAGTGCTCATTTTAGAATGAGGGAGTGGCACAACCTGATCTGGGAGGGCCCCTCCAGCTGAATCCAGAGATTCATGATCTCTGCAGTGACCTACTTTGATTTCCCTAACTTACCCTTTTCCTTAGAGGATATTTATTACCAGTAAGAGAATGAAAGTAAATAGTTGTATAGGGTGCAAACTCTACACCTTAAGGAAGGCAGCATGGTATGGTAGAAAGAGTAAGGAGCTAGAAATCAGGAAGCTTAAACTTGATGAAGTCCCTTATCTCCTCTGGGCTAATAGCCTAATTTTTCTTGGTTTATTTTAATATCTTTGAAGTTTAATCTTTGTCTTATTTTAAAGTAGGGTGGGCCACACTTTTCCTTCCCAGAGATGGTCTCCAGCTCTGATACTTGAGGATTCTCTTAATTGTGAAGCAAGATTTTCCCCCGGATGTGCCTTGGTTTTTGGATACGTAACAGGATCTATGTGTCTGTTTTAGCCATCTGGTATCATTTCACCTGGAGGAGACTGCTCAGTGGGAGGCCGGAGGACAAATGTCCTCAGCACATGATTAGGTTAACATATATAAAATTAGGTTATGGTTAGCAAATATTAGATGCAGAAGATTTATTAAAGTGGGGGGAAATTATTGACAATCAATCCAGTAAAATGGAAGGAGATTAGATAGAACTGAGAAGGTATACAGCTCTGAGTAATATTGTGTTCTTTAATGTAAACGATGATGCCAGGCATTTTTAAATGCAAAAAACCTCAGTGCATTCAGATCAAACTAATTTTAATTTGCAAAGAATAGGAAATGGTGTTTGTTTAAAGTTCATTTATACTTTATGTTTTGGCACAGGCAAGAGAAACTCCATTTACTTTTGTAGGAATGTCATTTTGTTAAATAAATACATTGCTAGAAAGCACATTGTCAGTCTGTAGGATCAAGGAATGAAACATCATCTTCAAAGGAGGAGAAAACATGCTTTGAACCCCATAGGAAAAAAAGGGAAAGTCACAATCTAAGCATTGCCCCACTTGTTTTCCCTTCTAGTTCTAGTGTATTGGCAGGCTGGACCATAGGATTGCAGCTGTAGAGTTGGAAGGGTCCCCACAGGTCATCTAGTCCAGCTCCCCACCTCTTTACAGATTCTGAAACCAGGCCTGAACTCGCTTAAGAGTAGCCCAAGTAGTGAGTAGCAGAGCCAGTATCCAAACTCACAGCTTCTGGCCTCACTGCAGGGCTCTTATTTTCCCATGCTGTCCCCTTAGGTTAGGGGTTAGAGGGTGTGAGGTGATATGTGTGTGAGTGCACTAAGACAGGCTTGGGTTTTGATGGGTAATTTAGACATTCAAGTGATTTTTCTTTTAAGACTGGAGGGATTTGGAAGACCAGGCCTTCCAGCCCCAGCTCAAAAGCTGTGTGCCATGGGGACATCACTACCTCTCCTTCACCAGGTCTCTGTTTTGTCCTGTAGCTGATCTCTCTGGGCCCTTCTAGCTCTTAGATTTGAAGATTCTTGTCCCTGCCTGCTATGCAAACAATATATAATAAAGTTCTTAGTTTGCTTGCTGTAGTTTTAGTTTTGGTTTTTTTAACCAGCTCAACAAAGCCCTGAGGCATGGAAATAGCTTTTGTTATATGGAACTCTTCTTTGTAAAGGTATTTGTTTTAGTGGGATCTTAGTCCTCTGGCTAAGATTTTCAGCCTCTTGTAAGGCTGATAATACCTAAGGGAGATAGCCCCTGTTCATTTTTAGTCCATGTGGTACTCTTTTTCTAAACTGACATTTGGAATTCAACTTTTCTTTCTTTATAGGGACATAAATACATTAAGTGGCCATCAATCCTTGAATTGCACAGGCAAGAGGAGCATGCCATAATCACCCAAATGCAATCAAGCATCTTAGAAGAAGAAATGTATTTTTTCTTTTCTGTTTGTTTTAAGTAGACTCATATCTTTCATAAAAAGAGGGGCTTTTGCCTCACTTAAATATATAATTTGTGACTCCTTGATTGTCTAGCTGAATAAATATAAAACATAGCTCAAGAATCCCTTACAGGCAGCATTTTGGTAGGCAAATAGTAGGTGCGTTTTTGCTCTTTGGGTTACTTTATGAATACGTTCTTTTCCCCTGCTGTGGGGCTAGAGGAAGGAGGATCCTAGCTGTAGCTCCCCAGTACATCAAAAGTAACCCAAATTAGCAACCACTTTTCATTGTGTATTATCTTTCTCTAGAGATGTGTAGGGAGTTCTGTCTTTCCTGGTAGCTTCTTTTTAAAAATATGTGCAGGGGGCGGCTAGGTGGCGCAGTGAGTAGAGCGCTGGCCCTGGAGCCAGAAGGACCTGAGTTCAGATCCGGCCTCAGACACTTAACGCACACAAACAAAAACCTAGCCGTGTGACCTTGGGCAAGTTACTTAACCCCAATTGCCCTCCAAAAGGCAAAAAAAGTGTTGCAGTTGTGATGAGGTATAGGCTCTGGGATCCCCCTCTAGCTCTCCTTGAGTCCTTGAGGTACAGGCTCTGGGAACATCCCTTGGACTCTTGATTAAATCATCCAATTTGGTGAGGTATTTGCATGAGGCAATAAGTCTTACATTGTGGCTGAGCCCAGACCCCTAGCCTAGTTACTAACTGCTAACTATTAACTCTAGCCTAGTTACTAGCCTAGCCCTCCCTTATATATCTACTTCCCACCCTTGAGCCTATCAAAATATAGATCCATCCTTCAACTGGCCTAGCCCACCATTGTCTATAGTCTCCAGGTGGCCTCCCACCCTTAATCTCTCATTGACCTCATTAGCTCCTGCTGAAGACTCTCCCCAAACTCCCACCTAGACCACCCCTAGATTCCTCCCACAACCTTCTGTATATAAGACCCCATCCTGTCTTCATGTTTGTGAGAGCGCCATAGAATGACCTAGCATGGATTTACTCTGTCTCTAATATAAGTGAATTTTTAATAAACTTTACTTTTCTTTGGCTGAGAGAAGACTTGAGTCAAATTCATTCAGCAGGACCCCTCATATTGGTATTTTGAGGTCTCCAGAGCAACCCTAACCCTCTTAGTGGGTAGCCTCTTCAGTTCCACAAGACATTTTTAACTTCCTCTGATTTTCTTGATTAGAAGAGTGCCTTTATAAACCCTAGTGATGGGGTGCTTGGGTTACACACACACACACACACACACACACACACACACACACACACACACACACACACATATATGTAACATCAGTTGGGATATATATATATATATATATATATATATATATATATATATATATATATATATGTATATGTTTCTAACATCAGTCTGTAATATCAGTTTGTAACATCAGTTTGTAAATGGGGTGCTTTGGGATCTATGTCTGTAAAATCAATTTGTAAAACCAGTCTGTAAAATCACATTTCTCCCTCCCCAGCCTCAGAGCATTAACTCTGCCCCTTTCCCCCTGCCAGCACTCTGCCCAGCAACAACTCATGAACTGTTTATCTCTGCTTGGAACAATAACAAGCTACCTATGAATCCTTCACTAAACTATCTGTAAACATTTTAGCTTAGGCAAATGTTATCTCCCCTAGTAGAGTGACCAGCTGCACCATGAATCCTTTAGTGCCCTGTCTGTGGGTTAACTCCTTAGCCAATTATACCCATATTGAGTCTCCATCAGCCTTGGTTCCCAACATCCATCTTGTCAAACATGACATTGATGGGTGGCAGACTGGGCACTCCTCAATTGGCCATGACCAATGGCTGACTTAGTGACATGTCAGGCCTAAAACCACACCTCCAGGTAGCCCCCCCACCCCCAACCTTGGGCTATTTCCCAGTGAATTACGGACAATACGCCTGCACTGTTGATATTAAAAGTGCATGGTCCTTTAAGCACTGACCACTCCTTAACTCCTTTCTGATCCCACCCTTACTCACCTAGTTAGCATAATTGACACCTGATTTACTGTCTTGACTCCTTAAAACTATACCTGTGATTTCTGTAAGTTTGCAGGTTCCATAAGAACTGTGCTGTACAGCGTAACAATAAACTTTTACAATCTCAGCTTCCAAGTTTTCTTGAGCCTGGTGAATTCTTTCCAGACTGAATTGCAGGGTTTCTGGTCACTGATGGTGATCAGGGTTCCTGGTAGAACCTATTACCCTTCCCTCATCACTAGGAGCCACAGTGAGATGAGAGCTTTCTAGAGTAAACTATCTATAGTTACCTAAGGGAGAAGGAAGCTTAGTTGATAGTTGTTTTTACTGGTCTTGGTAGTATTCTCTGTAGCTCTTTTATGTAGTATTGAGCACACTGTCTGCAAATCAATGGTCAGGGACTGGGGCAATCAGATATTATCATTGATATTCATTGAAATGCCAAGAGATACTGTACCAGTCTTAGATAGGAGGGGAAGATCTTGAGGAGAGCACAAGCTCTAACCACAGACCAGAGAGGTATGCGAGACCTGAGATCACCAGACAACCAATCTAGTGTCCAGGACAAGATTGCTTTGGAATTGAAGACCATTTTAGAGGTGTTTTGCTAGGAATTGTGGCTTGACCAAGGCATTTCTATAAGAGCAGCATGGTCTGGTGGACTTCAAGTCCTGGAAGATTTGAGTTCAAATCCTGCCTATGGTACTTGAGTTCTGTGGGCTTCAGTTTCCTCTGCTGGCTAAAAGAAGGGAGTTGAACAAAGTGACCTCTAAGTCGCCTTTATGATCCTGTCTTTGTGACTCATTACTGGTCAGCATTCAAGGAGACTATAAGATTGACTTATTTTGGAGAGTATTATGTCAAGTTTATTCGCTTTTTGAAAACTGAAAGCTACACAATGAATTGGTTCTTTGGCCCCAAAGGTGCCAGGCAGTACCTTACTAGAAACACAAGGGTTTTTCACTGGATTCATCATTCCTTCATTGTGCATGATAAATCTGTTTTCTTAGTATTCACAGTTCTGTAAATTAGCTTGCTTGTCTGGGGGAGCTGTTAGCTTCAAATATGGTATAATTTTGTACATTGCTATATGAGGACAGCTTCAAAAGTAAATGGATTATACTGCTGTATTTCCACGTATACAAATCCAGTTGAAAAATGCTAGCCTTCAACTTGCAAGACAAAGTTAAGTTCAGGTTATCAGATGCCTATCATAGATGACCTTTGACTTTACAGTTTCAGACCAAAGATGAGGAGCAAATCTGAATAATCCTAGTGTTCCCAGAATAGAATGGGTTGCCTTGTGAAGTAGTGAGTTCACCTCAAACACAGGTAGCAGCATAGTGCAGTATAAAGAGTTGAACTAGGAGCCACAAGACCTGAGTTCAAATTCTGACTTTGCTGCTTAATACCTGTGTCACCTTGGGCAAATGATATGTCCTCTATGTGATTTGGTTGATTTATTTGTAAAATGAGAAACTTGAACTAGATGGTTTTAAAGTCATTTCTAGGTCTACATATTTGATGTGATCCATCACTGCCAGCATCCCCATTGCCTTGTAGGAACCAGTGGGGATGCCTACATTGGGCAGGAGGTTGTGCAAGGCAGATTAAGAGACAAGTCTTGCCTTTATAAAACAATTCGCCATAGGATTCTCCTAGTATATTTTGCAAAATTTTCACTTGTAATTTCTCAGAAATGTATCTTTATAGATGGCCTTCCCCTTTTCTTTCCTTGCCTCCTTTGGATCAGGGCTGCTTAATCTGCTCTCTTTGAATGCTTTTTTTAAAAAATATTTTGATAACTTTAGTTTCTTTTCTAATTCTTTATCATCTAAATGGTGCAATGGTTACAATGTTGGGCCTGTAGTCAGGAAGACATAAGTTTAAATTCAGCCTTGGACACTTACCAGTTATGTGACCTTGAGAAAGTCACTTAACTTCTGCTTCTTTTTTTCTCAAATGTTACAGTGGGGAATAATAGTAGCACTTACCTCCTGCTGTGGGCTGCTCAGTGTCCAGTACTTAGCATGATCCGGAGATGTGAACAAAAAATGATTTTTGAGACCATGTAGGTAGTTCAAGGAAGAATGATGAACTCCATTTATTGATTCTCAGGACAAGGTTTTTATAGAGCAAAGAGACAAAGGAAGGGATGGAAGGGATCTCAAATATTCATATCATTATCTTAGTCTGTCATATCCTGGAAGTAGCATGGCAGTAAGGCCTTTTGTTCTCTAGGTGCCAGAAAGTCTTAGGAAAAGTCAGTTACCTTCTTTCATATGCAGTGACATTACAAAGGATGCTCTTAAGAGCTGGCTTCAAGACCTGAAGCCAAAGCCAGCCACATCATCAAGTACATCTGCATAGGAACTGATCACCTAAGAATTCAAATATTTATGTTTTGAACAACTAAAGTTTTGGGGCAGAGCCTTAGATCTAGGCCTCAGGTACCTCTTAATGCAGCCGCAGTCATAAACCAATACAATTGAGAGCAGACTTCAAAGCTGAAGCTCAATCCTCAAAACATATCACATTTAGAGCTGGCCACCCATAGATACCTGAGTGCAGAATCGCATATAAGTCCTGGTTCAGGCCTCTTTGGCTCCCAACATTTTCCCCCTTTTTTAAGGAGAAGTTTAAAGGCATGTAATTCAGTGCCTAAAGTTTTAAAATTGCGTATAATGCAAGGTCCAAATGTACAACAGACTATTATAATGATTAATATGGGAAGTAGATACATAGAGATTTTTTCAATGTATCAGTAATTGTTTTTGTAATTCCTACTGGGTCAATCCCAGGAATCTCACTATGTTCAATATCTTAATAATTTGATTGAAAGCTTTTTATTTCCAAGGTGATATTGAAATTATGCCATGCTCCCAATAAGCAGGCTCTGATCCTCTCCCATGTGATACTGGGATGAGAGGAACTATATAAGCTAGTGGTAACAGAAATATATGTGTATTTATAATCACATCTGAGTAACAGTTGAGTTTTTAATGCTTTTAACTCATATCTAAGCATAATATTAATTGTTGTAATAAATTGATCTTATACAAAATATCCTTATCATGTTGTGTCTTAAAGGCTGAAGAAACATTTTTTGACAATTCATTAACCTATTGTGCAGTTTAGATTGCAAACACAGCAGTTGGAACCATTAACAATATCAGGACAGTGAATATAGTAACAGGAAATCTGACATACCTTTTCCCCCCTTTTAAAAGATATCAGATATGTATATACCCTCGATGTTTGATATCAAGCATAAGTGAAATTAGTTGGTAAAAAGCAAAATAAAGATTGTTCAACAAGATCTGTACTAGATATACATTGAGCAAAAGTAAAATCAATGCAATTAAAAGTTCATACATAGATAGGTGTATCCACAATTACATTGGAGAGGGAGTCTTCTTGGAGAACTGGTCTTGAGTGTTCAAAGGCAAGGTAACATTCTTTGTAAATTCATTCACAAATGGAGCATTTGCATCCCACTTAAAATAGAAGACACAGATGCTGACATTAAGAGGGAGGCAATTAGTCCTGTGATTTAAAAAGTTCAAAAGTCAGTTCTTATTAGAAAATCAGATATTTCTTGAAGTGCAGGCTTCTCTGAAGTCTGTCACTGTGTAATGTTCTATTAGAAGGCTGTATCATTCAGTAAAAAGGTGGGACGCCAAGTCATTTCTTCTGGGATGGTTCTTGTGAGGGATCCTCTGATCCTCTTCTCTGTTTCTGCATCTGGTGGAACACACCTGGACATTCTGTGTTGGCATCTTCAGTGGTCGTTCAGTATCTAAAAAAATATAAGCACAACCTTGCCTCTACATAATTAAGGGGCAAGTCTTTTCCATTACTTTATTTGTGAATATGTACTTTTTCAAATTGTTATTCTTCTGGTTTATACCCTTTTTTAGTGATGCTTAAAGAATTTAGGGTATATTAGGCAGTAGCTAATTGCCCTTGTGATATATAGGTCCAAATCCAAATCACCTTATCATTTTTGTCAATAGGTTTTACAGAAAGATTGAAATGATTTGCCAGTGTAGGCAAGGGCATTATCAGTTTTTGTTTCTTTAGGAGTACCTAAGAATGAAGAACAATGGAAATGGAGTGAAAAAAACAATGCTTCTCCTTATAGAAGTATAGCTAGAGGGGTAATCATATAATATTGAAGGACAATAATTTTTGCTCTGTCCATGTAACGTAGCTTTATTAAGTTAAATGAATGGGAGGTTTCACAGTAACAGAAAATGATAAAAATGTTTTTAAGTTTAAAATTTTTTGAATGGAAATATAGTCATTGACTGCTGCCTTTTCATTTCTGAGGGATGTTACAGAGAGAGGCCTCTCCATTATTTAAATACACAATTACATAGTATCTTATATCAGGGGAAAATATCATTCTGAAAAAGTCAATTCTTGAAGAAATGGCTATAATAAAAATTAAATCAGAGGCTTCTTGTAATACACTGAAAGTTTTCTTTCCCATTTCTCATTCACCTTAAATAGGTATGTGAGTCACAGTTATGATAAATTGTACATCTTCAACCTAAAAAACTATAATGCTGACATATGACTCAAAAAATTAAATTTAAGTTTTAGATTCAAGAAAACTCAACTTTCATGTTCCAATTGTTTAGATCACAAATTTAAACTGTGTTACTTGTTACTTGTTACTTGTCTCACTCCAAATATCAGTATGTGCAAATTCTTATCAATGTAAATATTTGGTAGTTGATATTCTCAGTTCTTATTTAGCTTTAAACAGCAAAGATTATCTAACCTTTAAAGTTACCAAAACAAAAGTGTATGAGAAAAAAATGTTCATTGTCACTTGGATATATTGTAAGTTTCTAAAGAAGTGGCATCCATTTGCCAAATTAGGTTTGAAACTTGTAGGATTAATAGAGGTGGAAGAGGGAGAAGGTATGTGAGGAAGGCATTTTGTGCATGATTTAACTATTTGTCTGGTCTGTTCTCAAGTAAATGTGAGATTACTTATTAACATCCTTGCATTTTGAATGCAGAGATAAAAGGACTGACTAAGTGTTGGGTAAGTTTGTATTGTTAATTTATCAGCTAAAGCATTGCCTTGTTGAATGGGCTCAGGCAAAGATGTATGAGAGTAAACATGAGAAATCCAAACCACTTGTTGCAACTGAAAAAAAAATAATTGACATAACTTTTGATTATTGAAACCTGTCTCAATGTTCCTTACAGTATAAAAATAATATTTACTATCCATATAAATGTTAAGAGGTTGAAATTTTTCCTTAAAAAGACATATAATAAATGTTTCATTCTTTTGGGTAAATGATAAAGAGTAGAAATTACTTCTGTTAGCTGTGTTTGTTTCAGGCCTCAGTAAAAAGCCTGATCTGCTGGTAAGAGAGGAGAAAAAGATGGTATTTTGGAAATGACTCATTGTTGATTGGAAATAGTATATTTGTATTGTCCCCAGTTCCTTGTTACACAGTCAATAGGATCTGCCAGGAAGGGTCTGCCTTAATTAGCATTTCAATTTGGGCTTTAACTTAAGGTTACTGAATATGTACAGGGAGGGAGCTTGTAGGTTGTTATACATTAGTATAGCTACTAATTGAGGGTAGGTAACACTGATTTTTTGGCTTTGATGAGGGAGATGAGTACACTCTTAAGATGTTTTGTTGCCTATGTATGGCCCCAAAGAGAATTCAGGTATCCTCAGTACACTGATTTCTATAGGCCCATTACTATCTATCCTATAGATTTGGCACTGCTGAATGGCATTTTCAATAATTTTAAGTTGTTCTGCTTGTTTTGTTAAGGTTCAAAGAGAATGGAGGTTTGGGGCTCCTCTTAGGGTATTAAATAAGTGAGTGAGCTGATGTATTCTTTACCCAATTTATCTCTCTCTCTCTCTCTTTTTTTAAAGCGATTGGGGTTAAATAACTTGCTCAAGGTTACACGGCTAGTCATTATTTATCTGTGGGTGCTCATTTTCTGAGGCCAGATTCGATCCCGGGTCATCCCAACTCCGAGGCCGGCGTTCTTACTCACTGCGCCACCTAGCCGCCCCCAATTTATATCTCTTAATAATTTTTGAAAATCATGTAAAGTTTTCACATTATCTCTTGAATTACTCAATTTTTGAGGCTCAACAATTTTTCTCTTATTTTATGTCCTAAATAATTGTATGGGGTGACAACTAAATTTTATGACTAACCCATAATAAGATAAACTAACCTGAGTGGCTTGAAGTATTTATTGCTAGCTTTACTACTTGTACCTGAGGTGCACAACTAGAGTCCTGACTGAGGAACAAAAAGATAAGAGAGCTTAAGTACATCCTAAGAACATCCCAATTAGGGATGGCTGGGTTACACAAATTTATGATTCCCATAATGGTTTAATCATTGTATGAGAAAGAAATTTTCTTAATTGGGTAAATGGTAAATACAATAAAACAAGAAAGATGACAAAGTGTCGATTGAAATTGTGATCCAGCATATCTGTGTTTTCTTTATCATTAACAATCTATAACATGATATATGCCCAGAAAATCATAAGATAAGAAAAAGTTTCATTACTTAAGTTAGTACCTCAAATTGAGGGTCTTGTCCTTAAGGGCTATAAAGTAGGCTTTGTTAACATGAGGACAGGTATTCTCAGAGACAAATCTGGGTCTCTTTGGAAATAATAATTTCTGGATGCCTGTTTTAAATCCTACTGCCAGCCTCTTCTGGGCTCTGGAGTGGCTGATATAGAAAGACCTTTTTTTTTGTAAAATGAGGCAGAGTAGCCTATTTGATTAATTCAGATTTTAGCCAAAATAAGGTATTAAATGATTATCAGAGGTCAGTGAGCATTCTCTGACTATTTTCCTGACTTATTACTTAACAAAACTAATTTAAGTATCACAAAGTGTTTTAGCCAAAGGAGAGAAGAAAATATATATAATAATTGCATCTCAAATGATTAAAAGCTGATCACCATATTTTTTAGAAAGCTATTAGTTCCAAAATTTCTTTAGTCAATGGGAATATCTTAAGGTGAATTTTAAGTGGTTTGTATAAACTTCTGTACATTTTCTAATTTTAGGTAAAGATATTAAATTTTCCAATAAGCTAACATAAAAAGAGTTCATATCCTTTACTGATTACTTAGTCTGATCATAGGAATCAGGCCTAAGCAAAAAAAAAAAAAATAGAATTATGTGAATATGGTCTTAAATGCTTTTTTATCTTAAACAGCAATTTTTACCAATCACAACTTAGAGCTAATTACAGTTAATTTTATTCTCATATAGCTGTAATAAACAAGAAAGATCTACTAGGTCTTTTAATACATAAGGGATATTATTTAACATTATTCTTTCTCAAATTTAGATGTAATAGCCAATTGTTATTAATCTTTTGCAACTTTTTAGCAGGTTAGGTTCATTATTTAAAAATTGCATTACTAAAACAAGTTCCTAACCTAGTCTGATGATTTTTCCTATAGAGATAGTTTCCAGGGGTCTTGACATTATTAAAAAATAAGAAGAATTGATATAGACCAGGGGCTTTAAGTAGTGCTCCTGTTTTGCTAAATCTCATACATGCAAGAGGAAAGTAATAAAGTTTTTACCTAGTTTCCTCTTTTCCACATATGGTAATCAATTAACAATTCTAGGTTTTAACAGTGACACTAAAATGATCAATTTTACAAGTTCCATAAGTGACAGCCAAATTATTTTAGCTGTAGCAAAAACATTAAACTTCAGATGAAGTCAGTTGTATTCCTAGATCATATAAAATCATTGATAAAAAGGATGAATTGTCTTATCCAGTAGAGTATTGGTTTCTTATCAGTGACAGGGCTCCGAATTTTTAACAGCCCCCACTATACCTGAGTTACCCCAAGGTAACTGAGGTCCCTTTCCACTCCTTCCTTTGCCCAGTGGGGGAAGGTGAAGTTTGCAAATGTGGGGGAAAGGTGGAACTAACTCTCTTTTCCTAGTCTGATCTAGGATGAAAGAAGTTAATACAATTGTATTGAGGTACCCTCTAGACTTGAGGGGAGAGGAACTAACCCCCTGTTGTAATTACAGGTAAGTTTGTGACTACCTGGTTTTCTTTATGGCAGATATAAACATTATGAGACAGGGTTTAGCAGAACTGACAAAGTCACATGACTGTTTCTACACAAATTTCTTTCCTCTATCTTTTTAGTTTCACCAAAATTCATATAAAATTTTTATTTTATCTAACATTATTTCTGTCTAACAATGATTATCCAATCTTTACTATATAATAGAATTTTACCACAACTCAGGAAGACCACAATAACACAATGATGTCATGATATTAGTTGAATTTTCAAATCATCACACGCAAAATTTATTGATGGAGAATTTAGGCTTTTTACTCCTCTTTTCACAGTTGCAGAGGTTTTTGTCTCCTCTTTTCAGAGTTGAAAAGTCTTAATTGTGCATTCAGGTTGCCTAATAAGTGTGGGGCAGCATACTCTGCCCCAGGGCTGCTGTTTGTAGAGCCCTTTATCATGCATCCTCCCTTTATCTAGATTGAGGAGGGCGATTTAAAATCCTTCAGCACTCTCTCCTCTAGTGATGAGAGACTTCTAAAGAAAGTTTTCAACTAATTTAACCTATACTGTGACCTTCAGTGGTATCTAATATTTTTTTGAAAGCGAAAGGCTTTTAACATCCAGGTACAGTATGGAAAAGCTAGACAAAGTCCAGTGGTGCCAATTTTCCAGACTATACTAGATTCAAAACCCTTTACTCCTAAAGTTTTTCAGATCTTTATATGTTCTAATTTTGCCTTGGGGCCAAATGAAATTAACCTTTGGTTGCATCCCGATACACAACACTTTTCTCTTTAGATGAGGCAGGAGAATGGTTAAATGCTTGCTACTCTTGACTCTTTAATCTGAGGGAAAAAATTCCCTTTTTACTTTTTATTATTTTGATTAATATTATTTTAATAATATATTTTATTAATAGTATCACTATTAGTTATATTAATATTATTAATTTTAATAAATATTATATTATAATATTTATATTGTATTAATATTATTTCCCACAATCAAACTTGGCCTGAGTTGGACTGGAGGAAAGGAGGCCCTTAAATCTTAAAACTTCTGTTCACATTTTTCATGCAAGTAATTTTTTTCTAATTTTTATCCTCATATATTTTTTTGTACTTTTTTGACTTGCTATAAATACTGTATAAAGACAGCTGCATTACACTTTAATTGTTTGTGCTACCTTTGGCACTTTCATTCCTTATGTTAAACATATCTTTAATATATTCCATAGGAAAAAAAGCAGAAATTGGGAAATGCTGGGTTCCTTCTTTTCCTAGTTTCTCAGTTTTCTGTTTTCCTTCTATTTCCCATTCTATTACACCACTCTTTGGAAACCCAGGGCTACACCATTCCAAACACACTAAATAATATTCCTCTAACTGTTCCTTCATAATAACAAACCCTCTTTCTTTCATTACTTTCTTTTTTTTTAATCTTTTTTTTTTCTTTTTGGAGGGCAATTGGGGTTAAGTAACTTGCCCAAGGTCACATGGCTAGGTTTTTGTTTGGGTGTGCGTTAAGTGTCTGAGGCCAGATCCGAACTCAGGTCCTTCTGACTCCAGGGCCGGTGCTCTACTCACTGCGCCATCTAGCCACCCCCATTACTTTTTTAATACTTGAAAATATTGTTCCTGATCTTTGAACTGTACCCTATGCATTTTACCCATGGTGATAGAAAGCTTGAAAATCCCTGTATCAGCCTGGTGAAATAGAATGACCAAGAATTGATTGAAAAATGTTCCCTTACCCTGTGACTTGTGATTTTTGGATCTCCTTCTGCTTGTAAGGGCCATCTCCACTGTGGACCTTCCTTTCAGGTTCCTATGTGTCCCGGGTGGGCACCATTTGCCATGGGCTGCTCAGTGTCCAGCACTCAGCATGATCCGGAGACGTGAATAAGAAATGACCAGGCCATGTAGGTAGTTCAAGGAAGAACCATGAACTCCATTTATTGATTCTTAGGATAAGGTTTTTATAGAGCAAGGAGACAAAGGGAAGGAAGGGATCTCAAGTATTCATATCATTATCTTAGTCTGTCATATCCTGGAAATAGCATGGCAGTAAGGCCTTTTGTTCTCTAAGTGCCAGAAAGTCTTAGGAAAAGTCAGTTACATCCTTTCATATGCAGCGACATCACAAAGGATGCTCTTGAGAGCTGGCTTCAAGGCCTGATGCCAAAGCCGCTTCATCAAGTACATCTGCATAGGAACTGACCACTTAAGAATTCAAATATTTAGGTTTTGAACAACTAAAGTTTAGGGGCAGAGCCTTAGATCTAGGCCTCAGGTACCTCTTAATGCAGCCGCAGTCATAAACCGATACAATTGAGAGCAGACTTCAAAGCTGAAGTGCAATCCTCCAAAGACATCACATTTAGAGCTGGCCACCCAAAGATACCTGAGTACAGAATCAGATATAAGTCCTGGCTCAGGCCTCTGGCTTCCAAAAGGAAACTAGGTCTGGAGAGGAGATGTGACTTACCTAAGGAACTACAGTGGTAGAGGCAGGTCCTAAGCCCCCTCCTGTCCAGGTCCTTTGACTCCAGATTCAGTGTTCTTTGTACTGTGCCCCACCACCACCCAACAACAGCCATATGTATAGAGGTCTTAAAGGCTGGCAAGCCCTTTTCACAATTTGATCCTCCCAGTAACCCTGTGAATTAGCTGTACTTATTAGTCCCATTTTTCTGATAAGGAAACTGAGGCTCAGGGAATTGAAGTGACTTTAGCAGGGTTACACAGCAGAAGCAAGGTTGGAAGTCAGATCTTTCTAATACTATGGTCCAGCATGCCGTTCACTAGTATGTTTTGTCTAAGTTCCCTTCCAGTGCTAACATTCTCTCTTGTTATTTTACTCCAAAGCCTTTCTGTGGACTACCACCCAGTAAATGATCCCACACACAATACATTTGTCAAAGCTAGACTGCCAGTGCATAGGCATCCAATTCTTTCTCCTAATTTGGTATTGCAGTTTGAGGTTAACCATTGAGCCATACCGTGATGCCTCCTTTTCCCGTGCCTGTTAGGAAGTCATCATTTAGAGGTGATAAAAATGTTCTTTCTCTAGGGCAGAGAAAAATTCTCCAGAAATTCATCCCAGATTTCAGTTTCTTAGTCCTCTGTGTTCTCAGTGATAAATGCAGACAAATGGGTAGCTATGTTGTTGAGTTTCTCCTTTAGGGTATGAGTCCATGGCAGTGACATTCTCCAGCTTCATGGGAAGTGAGATGCCAAACAGGGCTTTGCTAGTAGTGTTGTCCAAACATGGCCCTCAGTAGGGGGGCCTTCAGCTCAGTAGCCTGTGAGTCATGAGGGTCTTTCTCTTCTCAGTCTCTTTGGCTCCTAACCATGTAGATAGACAGATTTTTCCACAGCCTAGTTGAATATAAATGCCATCTCTCTGTTACCTGTGCATTTTGTTACTCATCTTATATCTCCTTTTGAAATGGGGCATGAAGTACCTATTTTAGGACATCATAGCTGCCATAAGCACTTGTGACTTCCCATACATTGCAAAATAATCCCTGCCTTAGAATAGGGCCCTGAAAGATAAAACCATTTCAGCTATCACTTCTGTTCACTGTTCAGTTGGTCATTCAGTCAACAAGCCTTTATTAAACTGTTACTATGAGCCAGACATTGTGCTAAGCATTAGGGATACAAAGAATGGCAAAAAACAAACCAAACAGAAATAAAAATAAACGCAGTTTCCTTCCTTCAAGAAGCTTACACTTTTTTTTTAAGCAATTGGGGTTAAGTAACTTGCTCAAGGTTACACGGCTAGTCATTATTTATGTGTGGGTGCTCATTTTCTGAGGCCGGATTTGATCTCAGGTCATCCCAGCTCTGAGGCTGGCGCTGTTACTCACTGCGCCACCTAGCCACCCCGAAGCTTACACTTTTAATGGAGAAAAAAGACATATGTTACTAAAGGTACATAGAAAATATATACAAAGTAGATGGCAAGTGTCAACCTCACAGAGTTTGATTAAGAAAGACAAACAAAATTAGGTTGTGTCCATGTTTTTAATTTCTCTCAAAGCAAGTGGTCATGTGTTACATGGAAGCTAACAGTTTGGAACTGAGAGACAAATTTGGGGGTTGGGGTTCATACATAGTTTATGTCTCCTTTGAAGAGTAAGTGTTCCTGAGGGGTTCCAATCAACTCTGATTGGTTAATACATTGGGAGGTGGGCTATATTAAAGTGAGGGTCTTGAGGTATGTAACTTAGGTCACCTAAATCTTGGTCAGAGAGACGTCAATTTCCATATCACCTGTCTTGAAGATAGGGAGAATCTACATTTTCCCAGACCTGTCTGAGCAACACAGTGAGCAGGAATACACCCATTAAATTAGCTCTTGGCCTGGGTTGGTTTCTCAATATAAATAGCTTGGGTTGGGGGGTTCACCAGGATAAGGAGACTCAATGCAATTGCATTATCAATGATGTCCTTCTGAAGAAGAAACTGAACTTTGGAAGAAGGGGATGGGGGAAATTATGAGTCTCCAAGATAATGATACTTAAGAAAAATAATTTTTCACAAAAGTAATATCACAGGGGGGAAGGAAGTAGTAGGGAAGGATGGGGGGAAGGTCAGAAAAGGCCTCTAAGATTTGAGCTGAGTCTTTAATGAAGCTAAACATTATGAGACAGACTATTCCAGGTATGGAGTACAGCCACTGCAAAGGCATGGAGATGGGAGATGGAGGGTGCTAGGTGGAAGTGCAGCAGGTGGAGTTGGATCATTAAATGGATGGAGGAAAGGCTAGAAAAGTCTGAAAGTTCTGAATGCCAGAGGAGTTTGTACTTGATCCTGGGGGAGCCACTAGAATTTAGTGAGCCAGGAGATCTAACATAAGCCATCAAAATATGTGGAGAATAGATTGAAGTGGAGGGAGACTTCAGACAGGGCCACCAGGTGCCATAGGGTTGTGACTGTGTAAGGGAAGAGAGTTGCTGTGAAGGTAGAAATGACAGGATTTGATAATGGATTGCATGTGTGGGGTGAATGAGAATGAAAAGTCAGGAATGATGCCAGCGTGGCACATCTGGGTGACTGGGAGGATGGATAGTACCCCCAAAAGTAAATAATAGGAGAGTTGGGGAAAAAGAAGGGTTTGGGAAAATATTTGAATGAATCCTGTTTTAGACTTTGAGTCTGAGATGTCCAGAAAGCATGTGATGATATAAGACTAGCTCAGGAGAAAAGTTACGACTAGATAATACAGATATGAGAATATTTGCATAGAGATCATTAAATCCATGGAAAAGCAAAGTACACTCAAAATTCTTCCCTCAGTGGGAGATGAACCAAATGCACACTATATTCTCAAAGATTCTTTCTTTTTGTTCATTATCTGGCCTTTGGTGGTCACTTAAAGTGAACACATTCCTCCTGGTTTGTTTGGCAGTCTGTCAAAATCTTCTATTATATTTCAGATATAATATAATACTAAATATAAATAAATAATAAATTATTTATTAATTAGATAAATAATAATTTATTTATTAATTAGATAAATTAAATAAATATTATAATAAATATAAATATAATAATTTCAGTATATTTGATACTTTACTTGTCTTCTAATGGAATGCCACAAGATGGCACTGTAGGGAAACAGTTTGTGGCATGTTTATCTGTGGACCACTTAGATTCTGTATGTTACAGGCAACATATAGAAGGAAGAGCACCACCCAACCTGGCATTCTTTAGAAAATGTGGTTATAGAATACAAATTCATCATAATACATGCTGCTGTTATTATAATAATTCACATGTATGTGTGTATGTGTAACTTTAAACATTTAAATGTGTATATATCTCTATATGTCTGCTAAAGTTGGCACTGTTTCCTT
Source organism: Gymnobelideus leadbeateri (assembly GCA_011680675.1). Taxonomy (NCBI): domain Eukaryota; kingdom Metazoa; phylum Chordata; class Mammalia; order Diprotodontia; family Petauridae; genus Gymnobelideus; species Gymnobelideus leadbeateri. Next base: position 222,814 of record WOXC01010201.1, on the reverse strand, counting down.
GATAAGATCTACTATGACCCTTCATCAAGATTTGAAATGATAAATTCTGAAGCCTGACTTGCTTCTTGAAGTATATAGAGGGTACCACCATCCTTTTAGTCTCCTGTGCTCAGTGTTTGGGAGGCTTTGAAGGAAAGTGTGGAAGAGATGTATCAGACTGAAGGTAGACAGAGCCGTTGGGTTAACCTCATTACTGTATGCCTGTGAAATCTGGGTAGTCGACCAGTGCCACGCCAGGAAACTGAATTGCTTCCATTTGAGTTGTCTTAGGAAGATTTTGAAGGTCACCTGGCAAGATAAGGGACTAGAAACTGAGGTTCTTTCTCAAGTTGAACTGTCAAACATTCAAACTCTTCTGCAGAGAGTGCAACTCCAATGGACTGGCTACGTTGTTTGAATGCCAAACACACGGTTGCCTAAAAGACTTTTCCAGAGAACTCATATTAGACAAGTGCTCACAAAGAGGTCAGAAGAAGTGATACAAGGATATTCTCAGTGTCTCTCTGAAGAATTTTGGAATTGATTGTGAGATATGTGAGACACTGGGTACAGGACTGCCCGGCGTGGTATGCCGATATCAAAGGAGATGCTTGCTCTATGAGCAAAGCAGAATCGCAGTGGCTCAAAAGAAACATGAGATGTGCAAATTTCGAGATATCTCCACTCCAGATGTTCACATGGCTTATTTGTGCCCGACCTGTGATAGAACCTTCTGAGCTTGTATTGGTCTGATTGGTCATTGTCAGACACACTCTACATTAACATCAACATAGTGGTGCCATTTGGGTGTTCTCTGAATATGAAGGACAGCAACCAATGTTCATAACTTTGATATCTCTTCATTCTACCTCACTCATGTAGGCAACCAGTTACCAAATTTCACCATTTCCACCTCTACTATAGGTCTCCCATCTGACTTCTCTTTACTTACACCTTAGTGATGGCCTTACACCTCCCTTAGACTATTGTACTTATCTTCTGATTGATCTCCTTGCCTCAAGTCTCTCTCCCTCTTCTACTCAGCTACCAAAGTGATTTTCCTTAGGTACACATCTGACCATGTAATGCCCTACTTAATAACCTCAATGGCTTTAGGATCAAATATAAAATCACCTGGTTGGCTTTTGCCCTTCACAACCAATCCCCAGTCTACCTCCCTGCCTCATTACATATTACTCCCCTTCATGCTTTCTGCAGTCCATCCAAACTAGCTTTCTCTCCATTCCTCACTCATGGGACTTTATCTTCTGTCTTCATGCCTTTTCATTGGCCATCTCTTATGACTGGAACGGCTTCCTTCCTTAACCTCCACCTCACAGATTCCCTCTCTTCCTTTACAACACAGCGCAAGCACTACCCTCTACACTAACCTTTCATTATTCCTCTTTCCCTGTCTTGCATTCAACTACCTTATTTATTCTGGATTTACAGTTCTATATGTACATGTTATCACTTCTGGTAGATTGTAAGTTCCTTGAGGGCAGGAATTATTTCATTTTTTGCCTCTGTATTCCTATCACAGTACTTATCACGGTATGTGGCACATTATAGGCAGTTAATAAATGCTTGTTGGTTGATAGATGGATTGATATATAAGATCCTATTTATAAGATGGGGTCATCTAACTCAACCACTTCTATTTGAGAAGGAATGTTCCAAGGTGAGAGAGATAGAGTATTTACCCAAGGTCACACATGTAGTAGGAAATAAGCAATTTGAAACACCTGCTTTATGTCAGGCACTAAGCTAAGTGCTTTTTACAAATAGTGATTCATTTGATCCTCACAACAACCCTGGGAGGTAGGTACTGTTATTATCTCCAGCTTACAGTTGAGCAAATTGAGGCAAACAAAGGTTAAGTGACTTTCCCAAGTGTCTGAGGCTAGATTTGAACTCAGGTCTTCCCTACTCCAAGCCTAGCATTCTATCTACTATACCACCTCTAAGTAACAGAACTGGAATTCATACCAAAGTATTTTGAACTCAGAGCCTTTAACTCCAAATCTAGCTCTTTTTCCAGTGTACCATGTTGCTTCCCATAAAAATCAGGATAGACATGAGTTTGAATCCTATGACTGATCCTAAGGCACCATATAACCTTGAACAAGTCACTGAATCTTGCTATGCCTCAGTTTCCTCATCTGTAAAAGAGGAATATGTAATGCCTATAGTACCAGTCTCACAAGGTTATTGTGAGGCTCAAAGAAGATAATGAATGCAAAGAATTTTCCAAGTCTTTCCAGTTACATGTCTGTTTCCTAAAGAAACCCATTACTTTCCCTGTGCTTTTGAAGTGAGTCAGCTCCTGCACATGACTTGAAAATTCTTTCAGTCATGAGTTCACCACCATTCATTTTTAAAATTCTCAACGAAACAAGTATTTATTAAAAGTCTAGTATGTGTGAGACACTGTGCTGGTGATACAAACATTAAAAAAATGAAGCAGCTTCTCCCTGTGCGAACTTTTATTCTGCATGTACCCATGAGAAAATATTATTTCTATATACACATCTATATCTACCTTGTCATACATTTTTTCAGGAGGAAGTATGGAGGTGGAGGATGGGGGGAAGTACTAACCAGGAGAATCAGGAACAGTCCTGGAGGAAGAAGGTGGCACTTTAGTTGAGTTTTAAGGGTAACTAGGGATGTGAAGAGATGGAGGTGAGGAAGGAAAGCATTCTAGGCACTGAGAGGACAGCTAATACAAAGGCATGGAGGTGGGAGATGGAATATCATGTATGGGGAATAGCAAATAGGTCCATTTGTCTGGAATATAGAGTGCATGAGTAAAATGAAACCAGCTTAAAAAGATAGGTGGAAACCAGATTATGAAGGACTTAAAATGTCAAACAGGGGAGTTTCTGTTTTCTCCTAGAGGCAGTAGGGAAATGGTGACACATGTTCAGCAGGTGAACAATGTGGTCTGAGCTGTGTTTTAAGAATCTCCCCTTGGCATCTGAGTTGAGGAAGGAGAGGGGAAGAGACTTAAGGCAGGGATGCTGATAAGGAAAATATTGCAGTAGTCCAGATGAGGGATGATGAGGGCCTGAATTGGGATGGTGGCAGTGTAAGTAGATGAAAGAGGTCAGATGAAGAAATTTGGAGTTAGAATCAACAAGACATTGCAACCAAGTGGATGTGTGTGAGGTGAGGGATGGGATCTTTCTTTTAGGAAAAAATGTTATTTTTATTTGTGCCTTTTGTTTTTATATCACATCATTTCCAAATACGTCTTTTCCTTTCCCCTATCCAGTAAGCCATCAGTTGTAACCAAGTTTAAAAAGGAAAAAAAAACAACCTTAGCACAATGCCTAGCATGTAGTAGGTGCTTAATAAATATTTATTGCTTGATTGGTTATTGATCTTGTCAGTATATGCAATATTCCATGGCCAGTTTCCTACTGTTGCTGTAGATAGGGGAACTGCATTTACTCATCTCTTTGGGATCCAACCTTGGTTATTATAATTACTTAGTGTTCAGTTTATCTTGTTATTTCTGGTTAAATTGTTGTAGTCATTGTTTTTCTGATTCTACTTACCTAATTTAGTCTTCTCAGAAAATCAGCCCATTGAGACAGTTGAAATCTCAAGATCATAGAGAACATGTAGTACAACCTGAAGCTCTGTGAGGTGAGAAAGGTAGTAAATGGCAGAGTCAGGACTGAGGGGATCATAGTCCAATATTGGCTTCTTCTGGCAGGAAATGGTTTATCATTGTGTTAGCATTGTATTCTTCCCCCATCTCTCTCTTCCCCAAGTTCAGATTTTCTTCAGGGGCTTCATCTCATTCTACTTTTCAATCTAGTATGAACTCACCACGTGAGTAATCCAGTAATCATTAGCAGGAATTCTGGTCATACTATATCTGGTGTGTGTGGAGCTCAGTTCTGTGTTATCAAACCAGGGGAGCCCTGGAAAAGGGCATCCAAGATGGAGAGAAGACTTGGTTAAAAGAACAGATGGCATTTGGCCAGAAGGGAGTTCTGTTCTTTTGGTTTTTTTTGGAGAGGGGAGGGCAGGGCAATTGGGGTTAAGTGACTTGCCAAGGTCACACCTAGTAAGTGTTAAGTATCTGAGGCTGGATTTGAATTCACACCCTCCTGACTCCAGGGCCAGTACTCTATTCACTGTGCCACCTAGTCACCCCAGAAGGCAGTTCTTAGTGGAGAATGGGCTAACTGTTCTTGAGGATTTTAAAGGGCTGGTAGATGAAAGAGGGATTACACTTGTTTCACTCAGGTTCAGAGAGGAGAGCCAATGAGTGGGCACGTGAAAGGTGCAGAGAAGCAGATTTGGATACTGTGAATAATGAAATATAAAAAATATTTAAAATAAAAAGTATAAAAATAAAAAAATACTGTGAATAATGAAAATTTTCCAAAAGTAGAATGTGCTGCCTCAAGAGCTATTAGATTTCCCATTAGTGAAGGTCTTCAAGTCAAGCCGAGCTAAGCATTTGTCAGGGGTGTGGCCGAGGGCATTCCTCCTTGGGTTAGAGGAGGTGGTCTCTGGGATCTCTTTGGACACTCAGTCTGTGATTCCTTGAAGAGTACCACAGCATTTGAAATCATTGCCCACCCTCTTCTTCTCGATACCCTGCCCTTGATTTTTCATAGCTCTGTCCTCTCCTTGTTCCCCTTCTCCCTGTCTGACTGTTCCTTCTCAGCTTCTTTTGCTAGATGATCATCTAGATCTCCTCTCCTATGCTCTGGTATGTTCTTGGGGGTCTCTCCTTGGCTTCCTTCTTTTCTTCCCTCCATTTTTTGCCCCCTCATATGGCTCAGTACATTTGCCACCTCCTACAAGAGGCCTTCCCTGATTTTACCCAGTGTTATTGCCCTCTATCCTGGCCTCTAAAATATTTCATATTTTGTCTGTATTTTGTATTTATTTGTATACTTTTTATCACAATAGAAGATAAGCCCCTTTAGGACAAGGACCAAGTAATCGTTAATGCTTAGCATCATGTCCTACACATTAGGCACACAATAGATGCTTGTTGAGTTGAACTGAATTGAACTGAATGATGGAGGTGAAATGTGTTTAAGAATATATCAAGGGGCAGCTAGGTGGCGCAGTGAGTAAGAGCACCGGGCAGAGTCGGGAGGACTGGGATGGTAAGTAACCTTGGGCAAGTTACTTAACCCCAATTGCTTTAAAAAAAAAAGAACATATCAAGTGGTGGCGGGGAGGTGGCGGGGGGGAGAGTGGGCATTAGGTAGCACAATGAATAGAGCACTGGCCCTGGAGTCAGGAGGACCTGAGTTCAAATCTGGCCTCAGACACTTAACACAAAACTAGCTGAGTGACCTTGGGCAAATCACTTAACCCCAATTGCCCTACCTTCCCCCCTCCAAAAAGAAAAGCAAAAAAAAAAAAAAAAGAATATATCAAGTGATCCATGAGTGGAAAGGGGTGGCAGCTTAATACAGTATCTAGTATAGGTATAGGGAACCTGTGGCCTTGTAGGTCCTCAGGTGCAGCCCTTTGACTGAGTCCAAGTTTTACAGAACAAATACATTTATTATGGGGATTTGTTCTGTAAAATTTGGACTCAGTCAAAGAGCCACACTGGAGGATCTAGAGGACCACATGTGGCCTCAAGGCCACAGGTTCCCCATCCCTGACCTAGCCCATAGTAGGATCTTAATAAATGTTCACTGACTGACTTCAGTCTTTTCTTGAAGGGTAAACAAAACTGTTTCAATAATATTTCATCCCATCTGTTGCAGATTAGTCTGTTGATCCCAGTTGTCAATGTGCAGTTGTCATGGCTAATCACAAGAGGGGGCTACAGGCAAAATATAATAAAGGAAAAGGCCTAGCTGGGAAAGGATTTTTTTTCCTTCCTGAAATAACTGGCAGCCTTGCCTGACTTGATTTCTTCCTTGCACTTACAGCCTCAGGGAGGTAAGAGACTTCTCCCTGAACTAAAATGAAAGGCCACATTCACCTGGCAGGGTGGGAGAGAGGATTAACCAGCTTTTAAATTAGTTTTCTGGGGAAAAAAGGAAGATAAAAATAAAAAAAGTACATGTCCCTTTTCCTAGGTGAATCAAAACAGAAAACCACTGTTTCACAGCAATGGTCTGGGCAGCTGGAGGGATCAGAGGATTTGAGACTTAAAGCCAGAAAGGTCCTTAGGGGCCATGTAGTCTAACCCATCATTTTACAGAAGAAGAAACTGAGGCCCAGGGAAGGGAAGGAACTTGCCCAATGTCATCCAACTAGTGTGTAGTGAGGGCTGGGAAGTGGAGCTCCAAATCCAGCTATTTTCCTAATGTAAGTCAGGCCTTAGAGACAGAAGAAATCTTAACCATCATTTAGGCCATCTAGAGCTCCTTGTTTTTACAGAAGAGAAAATTGAATCCCAGAGAGGGGAAGCTACTAGCAGGTCACACAGATAGAGTAATGACTGCATTCTGAGGCAGTCCAGCTGAGAATACTGCAAAGGAAAAAAATCCCAATTTGCCTGATAGGCTGGTTGGTAGGATTCTTTTGTCTTTGTCCAGCCCTTCCCTATTTCGGGATATTTTGCAGTCATTACCAGTGAATGCAAGTCGGCTTCTTCCCCCCAAATCCTGTATGGTTGCTTGACCAGAACTCCAGAGAAGCATCCTAGGGGATAATTTCCCCCAGCCACGGACTGGATAATTTCCCCCTTGCCTCAGGTTCACCTACCAATATTAATCATGGAGCCTAGATTGCCCAGGTGAAGTGCCCCCTTCTCCCACACAAAGGTGTACACACACACACACACACACACACACACACACCCCAACACAGATATACATACACACTCACATAGTCACACACACACACACACACACACACACACACACACAGAGTCATCTGCACTGATTAAGCTGCTGGAAATTACAAACGACCTCTCCCTGTTCCCCTAAAAAACAACTTGCTCATAGTTTCAGATGTTACCAGGGTAGAGGCAATTTGTTCAAATGGCTTTTGCCCATGTGATGGCTTCACCCAGTGCCAGGCATCTTTGCCAACCACTGATACTCAACATTTGCTGCCTTGTGCCCTCCCCCCAAACACCATGATTAACTGCTGAGAGAGAGAGAGGGCCTCACAACTTCATCTGCTGGCACTGCAGGAATGCAGCAGCCAAATAGCAGCAGGGAGAAAAACACTTTGGAAATTATCCATTTTAAAGGCTTGCCTCACATTGGCAATGAAAGAGGGGGTGGAAGGAATTTGCCTCCAAAGTCAAAGGGCCAACCAAGACCTGAGTGAGAAGAAACCTTTCTTGGGGACCCAGGCAAACCCGGTCATGCTTATTTCCAACCACTTTTCTGTCTCATTTACTAGCAGGCTGGCCCCTTGACAGTCGGCGTTTGAAGTGCCGCTGTGCCAGTGAGGTCTCTTTGCTCAAGTCTACCTGTTAAAAGTTGAGCATGGGTGCTTTAAAGAATCTTAGGAGAGAAGGCCTAGTTAGATCTGTAGTATGAATCGTAGAAGCAGTGTTGTAGATTTCTGGGTCAGAGGCTTCCTGGGCTCAATTACTGAATCTGGTGTTTACGTCCCTGGGCCTCAGTTTCCTCATATCAAAAATGAAGGGGTAGGATTAGATGAACCATAAGATCTTTTCTAGCTCTGATTCAATAATTCTATGATATCTCAAGATCTTATCAAATATTAGAGTTGGAAGGTACCTTAGTAGCCCAGTGGAATGGATTGAGCCCTGGACCTGGAATCAGGAAGACCTGGGTTCCAAAATCCTACCTTTGACATTAGCTTTGTAATCATAGGCCAAGACTCAGTTTCCTCAGCTGTAAAAATAGTGCATACTTTCTAGGCTTGTGAGGCTTGGCTGAGATCTTACATCTGCAGCAGTTCACTGTGCTTAGAATGACATAGGAATGTGAGCTGTTTCTCTTGTTATCATCTGTCTTATCCAACAATCATTTTACAGATGGGGAAATTTATTTATTTATTTTTTAAAGCAATTGGGGTTAAGTAACTTGCTCAAGGTTACATGCCAGTCATTATTTATGTGCGGGTGTTAAGGAACAGTCCCGGGTCCTTCTGACTCCAGGGCGGCGCTCTTACTCACTGTGCCACCTAGCCACCCCAAGATGGGGGAAATTTATTAAAGGAGCAGCATGATATATTAGAAATAATTATTTAACTGATATTCATGTAGTACTTGAAAACTGGCAAATTTATTAAGCCTCATGACAACCCTGTGAGGTATATACTATTGTAGCCATTTTTACAGATGAGGAAATTGAGGCTCAGGATATTTAAACCAACCTCTTCATTTTTTATATGTAGAAACTGAGGCCTAGGAAGGTTAAATGCCTTACCAGAAACAAGTAACTGTCAGAAGTGGAATTTGGATTCAGGTCTTATTGACTCCATGTTCAGCACTCAATCCAGTAAGATTCAGGGTTGGAAAGAGAGCTGAAATTGGAGTCAGTAAGACCTAGGTTTGAGTTCTGTCTCAGTGACTCATAGGCCTCAGTTACATCCTTTGTTAAAATGGAGTAATAATAATAATAATACTTTCTATACTAATGCAGTCATTCACTCAGTCAACAAGTATTTATTAAACACTGTGTAACAGGCACTTTGCTAAGCACTTTGTAAAGAAAGGCAAAAACATTGTTGCTGCCCTCAAAGAGCTCCCATTCTAATGGGAGAGATAATATGCAAATATATACATGTACAAGAGATTTAGAGTAGATTGATGGTAATCACTGAAGGAAGGCACTAGCAGTGAGCTGGTGGTGGAATGAGAAAGGTTTCTTGCAGAAGGTAGGATTTGTGCTGAGTCTTGAAGGAAGCCAGAGCATCCAGGAGGTGGAAATGAGGAGGGAGTGCATTCCATGCATGGGGGACAACTAGTACAAAGGCATGGAGATGGGAGATGGAGTATTTTGTTCTAGGAAGACCAAGAAGGCCAATGTCACTGGATTCTAGGGTACGTGGAGGGGAATAAAATGAAAGAAGACAGGAAAAGTAGGAAGGGGTCAAATTTTGAAAGGTTATAAATGCTGAAGAGACAACTTTATATATGATGTCTCTGAAGTCTTTGTACAGTCTTAAGCTTGAATAGCTCAAAACTGCACTAAAACTCTTGGGACCCTTGTATATGATCCTGGAGGTAATAGGGAGTCATTGGTATTTGTTATGTAGGGAGGTGACAGGGTTAGACCTGTCTTTTCAGAAGATCACTTTGGCATCCGAGAGGATAGATCTGAGTGGGGAGAGAGGAAAGGCAGGGCAACCAACTCTGTAGGCTCCTGTGACAGTCTGAGAGATACTGAGGACCTGAATTAGAGTTGTGGCTATGTGAGTAGACAGAAGGGCATACATATGGGAGATGTAACGGTAGGTATGACAAGACTCAGCAACAGTTTCAGTATAAGGAAGGAGAGTAGTAAGAGTGAGGAGCTGGGGTTGACGTTAAGCCTATGTGAGAGGATGGTAGTACTGTTGACAGTAATATGGAAGTTCAGAAGAGAAAAGTTTTGGCGGGGAATGGTAATGAGTTCTGTTTTGGAAAGGATGAATTTGAGATATCAACAGGTCATCCTGTTACAGATATTCAAGAGGTATTTGGTGATTTGATATGAGAGGTCAGGAGAGAGGTTAGGGCTGGATCTGGGAATCATTTGCATGCATGTTTGTCAAACCCATGGAAGCTGATAAGATCACCAAAAGAAATAATATAAAGGAAGAAAAGGAGAGGACTCAGGACACCTACAGTTACTAGATGTGACCTAAAGGAAGATCCAACAAAGAAGACTGAAAAGGAGTTGGCCAAACAAGTAGGGGGAGAGCCAGGAGAGAACAGTGTCAAAAAAACCTAGGGAGGAGAGAGTATTTAGAAGAGCGTGATTGACAGTGTCAAAGGCTCAGTGATGGTTGAGGAATGAAAAAAGGTCATTAGATTTGACAATTAAGAGAGATCATTGGTGACTTTAGAGAGAGCAGTCTTAGTTGGTTAATAAGACTAGAAGCCTTATTGGAAAGTGTTTAGAGAGGAGAGGAAGTAGAGGCAGCAGTTGTAGATTGCTTTCATAAGTAATTTAGATCAAAAAGGAGAGGAAAATAGTAATATAGTTAGTGGGGATGGTAGGGTCAAGTGAGGTTATTTTTAAGGATTAGAGAGACATGGATATATGTAGGTAGCAGGGAAACAGTTGGTGGATAGGGAGGCATTGAAGATGAGTGATCTTTACCAATATGATAGATGCAAGGTTCAACCTTAAATTTCTCTTATTTTTAGTGATTTAAAGCAAACTTTCTATGGTTAGTAGCTCATAATTCTTCCTTCAGGAATTGCTTGCTCCTGTCAGTTGACCACATATCTAGAGGGAAATGGCTCATGATCTTATATATTTGTGTTAATTCTCTCATGTATCTTGGATATCAGACCTTTATCAAAGATATTTGATGCACAGATGTTTCCTACAGGACAATTTCCTGTCTTATCTAAACTGCATTGACTTTTCTTTTGTAAAAGCTTTTCAATTTTATGTAATTTATATTTTTACCTTATATTTTTAAAATCTCCACATTTTGATTTGGAATTTTCCCCTCAGTCATAGTTCTAAAATGTGTCTACATCCATTTTCCTAATTTTGCTTTTTAGATGGCATCTTTTATACTTAGGTTGCTAATCCATTTGAAATTTATTATCATGTGTGGTATCAGATGCTAGTCTGAGCCTATTTTTTTTGGACAAACTGCTTTCTAGTTTTCCCAGCAGTTCTTGTCTAGTAGAAGGTCTTTTTGTAATTAGTTTATAATTTTGGATTTATTGAACACTAAATTATTGATTATTAAGTTGTTTCTGATTCTTACTGATCTCCTTTTTTAACTAATACTAAATAATTTTTGATGAATATTGATTGCTTCATAATGTACTTAGAAGTCTAGAAGAGCTACCTCATCTTCCTTCTTACTTTTTCCATTATTTACTTGAGATTCTTGACCTTTTGTTTCTACAAATGAATTTTGTTATTTTTTTTTTTAGTTTTAGAAATAATCCTTGGGAGTTCAGTAGGAATGCATTATCCATTTGTAGTTGCTTTAAATGGTATTTCTTTCTCTCATTTCCACCTGGTTTTTGTTACTGCCTCTAGATCTTTCTCACATGAACTTTCTTCTAGCCATGCATTCCCCATCCCCTATTTGTGCCACGGATTATTTTTTGGATGTAGCTATAAGACTTTACATTTAGTGGCATCATGGTATAGTGAAAATCATTCTAGACCTACCTAGAATCATGACTGCTTGGCAATGAATCTCACCTTGAATGCTTATTTACTTTTGTGAGTATAGGCAAGTGACTTCACCTCTATTTCCCTCAATTTCCTCCTCTTTAAAATGGGAATAAGAATAAAACATATGTCCAAGGTGGTTCTGAAGAAAGCACTTTGCAAACCTTAACATTCTTTGTAGTACTTGAAAACTTATTATTGCCTTTTAAAATATTCCCTACCTTTCCAAAATAAGCAAGAAGAATTGAGGGCTGAATATAGGTATGTTAGAGCTTTAGAATCATGATCTAATATTGAAATTCCATATTTACACAAACACAACAGCTTGAGTTTCTTCCTCCTTCCCCCAAAGAAAAGGGAGCATTTTTTCTGTCCCTCCCTGTTTCTCCCCATCTCAGCACATCATTTCTCCCTGTCTTTGGCAGCCTGAAAATAGGTCAGAATCAGTGATGGAAATTCTTAGACTTTCCCTTTATTCAAATTCATGTGTTCACAGTCTGACCTCTTCCTAAAATCTAGCTTCTTTCGTGCCTGCAGCCCAATTTACTTTGTGGCTGCAGCTCTATTTTTCTCCATTCCCTGAAAGTAATCCATTCCATGCTCACAAAGTGGATTCTTCTGTGTCTAACATCTGGCTTCTTTCATGTTCATAGCCTTGTTTCTTCTTATCACAGTCCCCCTTTTCTTTTGAGGTCATAGCCTCCTTCTCCCATGACTGCAACTCACATTTAACTCATGCCTTGGGTCTATTGTCTTCCGTCATTGGAGCCTAAATTTTTTCATGGTTTTTTGTTGGTTGTGTCAGTGTCTCTTTATGTATATATTATGATCATTTTCAGGACTGGAAAAACTTAAGGAAATAAGTTGAGACTCATCCCACCCCTGTATGGATCCCGCCGTACCGGACTAACGCCTATACATACCTCTCCAATCACCTCTACGACTCTGGTTGCCTCCACGAATCCCAGTCGCCTCAACGAACCCCGGTCGTCCCCACAACCCTTGGGAGTTTGCTTCTTCTGAATAGACAAAGGAGTCCTACACCAAGGTGTAATGTATAGCCTTGTTGTTTATTCTTTTCCTCCTTCATAACCTCCTCTCTTCTCCTTTTCCTCACCCCCTGTTCACCTCACCTCTCCCTTTTATCCCCTTTCCCTGACTCTGTTCCCCCATGTGCCTCAGCAACAGGCTCCTCACGGGAAGGGAGTAATCCCCTATTAGCGGTGGGTGCTCAATACCCCGCAATCCTTGAACCTGTGTAACAGGACGTGGTTCACGGGGGAGGGGGGGGGGGCAGAAACATATGCTTCAGGCGCCTCTTGGACCCAGCCTGAGTTGCACTGTCATCCTGAGTTCTCTGTGAGTTCTCAGAGTTCAGGTAAAGTCTTAAAGTCTTACACACCTCCAATTTGGCAAGATGATAATGACAGAACAGAGACAGTCCCCTTGTCATAGCTCCCTTCCTTATTCCTTTTCCATCCCCAGGGACATCACAGAGGTCACCCCCAATCCCTGGACAATCTCACTCATTGTAAAGACATCTGAGGATAGCACCAATACCACCAGCCCCTATGTATCCATTTACCCTACCCTATTAACTATCTCTCCCATTCCCCAAATCTCATTTCTTTTTCTTGTCCAGGTGCTTTCCCTTATTCCCTCCATGCTGCATTCTGTCCAAGTCTAAATGGAAGAAGAGAGGTCTTCTAAATGTTCCTGTTTGCAAGGTAACTCAAGTCCAAGAAGAGTACACAGCTTCTCCAATGAGATCCATGTAGTATACTCCCACAGTGACTCACATTTCTCTCTCCATTGATTATTTCCGTTCTGCTTTCTGGATTTCTTTGTTTGGTTTAAGCATCTTGAAATATTAATGCTGCTTTATGCACCTATCCTTTTATGTATTTGGTACTTTTTTTGAAAATGGTATATACTTTTGAAAAACTTTACATTTTTTTAATGCTTTTTGGAGGGCAATTGGGGTTAAGTAACTTGCCCAAGGTCACATGGCTAGGTTTTTTTGTTTGTGTGGGCGTTAAGTGTCTGAGGCCAGAACCGAACTCAGGTCCTTCTGACTCCAGGGCTGACACTGTACTCACTGCGCCACCTAGTCTCCCCAACTTTACATATTTTTTTAAACAAATGATTTATTAATTTCTGTTTTACACAACTTTACATATTTAAAAATTTTTTTCTCCATTACATGTAAAAATTCTTAATGTTTATTTTTTTTTTTAAATTGAGTTCCACCAACTATGAGACTGGACTCTTCTCAGCAAAGCAGTGATATAAGTCAATCCCAAAAGACTCATGAAGGAGACAGATGCCTATACCCAGAGAAATAACTAGAAAGAACTGAGTTTGAATCCTGATGGACACAAACTAATTGATCTTTTTCTTTTCATTGTTTGCTTTTATTTCCTCTTTACCATTTTTTCATTCCATCTAGTACAATATGCCTTTGTAACCTGACTATGTCTAATGTGAAAGTATTTGTAGATCCTATACTGGACTATATGCCATCGTGGGGGGTAGGGGAAGGGAGGGAAGGGAAATTTGAAACTCAAGGAGCTATGGAATTGAATCCTGTAAAATAAACAAATGAATAAAAAAATTGAGTTCCACATCATCTCCTTCCCCTCCCTCCTCATTGAGAAGTCATGCAATTTGCTATATATTATACATATGTAGTCATGCAAAACATTTCCACATTATCCATGTTGCAAAAGAAAACACAGACAAAAACCCCCAAGAATAATAAGGAAAGTTTAAAAAGTCTGCTTCAATCTGCATTCAGACTCCATTAGTTCTTTCTCTGGTGGTAGAGAACATTTTTCACCATGAGTCCTTCAGAATTGTCTTGGATCATTGTCTTGCTGAGAATAGCTAAGTCATTCACAGTTGATCATTGTACAATATTGCTGTTACTATGCCTTAGTCTGTATAATAGACATTTTTAGCATCCAGTCTTAGGATCATATATTTGTAGCTGGAATGGACTACCTAGTCCAACCTTCACTTTGGGGGCTCAGTTAGCTACAATAACTTGGGCCAAGGTCACATAAGAAGCAAGTGGCAGAATGAGGATTTGAATTCAGTTGGTATAGCTCTATATTCTGTGCTCTGTCAAATGCTGTGCGATGCTACCCCTTCCCACCATCAGTTTAATTTTTTTTCCATGTGAATCACCAAGCTAATCTTTGTGGTATAGTCATGGATCTCATTGGAGAAGCTGTGTACTCTTCTTGGACTTGAGTTACCTTGCAAACAGGAACATTTAGAAGACCTCTCTTCTTCCATTTAGAATCGACTCTAGACATCCTTGAGGACCGTGCAGACACCCTTGATCAACAGTCATCTTCTATTTTGTGCTTCACTTGGTATTAAAGATCAAAGGCTCATCCATAAAAGTTCTTTCTCATTTTCCATAGGTTCATAGATCTAGAGATCATAGGGTCCTCAGAGGCTATTTAGTCTAATTCCCTTATTTTACAGAAGAAGTAACTGAAGATTATGGAAGTTATGTGACTTATGCAAGGTCCCTTAGCATCTGAGGTAGAATTTTAACTCAGGCTCTCTGACTCCAGTTTTCTTTCCACTGTACCACACTTCTTCATCTTTGAAAGAATTTTATATATTGTTTCTAACATAGGCATTGGAAACACCTGGCTGGAATAGGATCCTTAAAATGATGTTTTTCTGAACTCAATTAATCAGATTCTTTTACTGTCAATAAACAGTAAGCACAGTAGGATCTTCTATTCTCTTTCTTCCTGTCAATGATATGACTGTAAAGATATAATCTCCTATGCTTAATGATGCCTTTGGTAGTTATGTAGATGATTCTTATAAAGATTTTAAAAGGATGGGGAAGTACGAATGTGGGTCAGACATTTTGGATATGGTCTCAGTTGTCTTTTTTGGAGTATTGATGTTCGTGATTTTTTCCAAGTGTTTAATATCTTTCTTTCCAATTTCTTGGGAACTGATCCAGTAAAATCTAAGCTCCTTGAGAGATGATTTCATTTTGTTCTTTTTATCTTCAATGCCTGACACAAAGTAGATACTTAATTTAATAAGTATATATTAAGTTGAATTGATCTTTCAAAGTCCTCAAAATGATGTTGTCTTCAGCATGGACTTCATCTGTAACGTACATAATTGATCTGGTCCAGCTGTTCTTCCTATCTTTGCTTAAGAGAATATCTGCTGCATTATACAGCTTGTTGGGTACTATTATATTAATTGAAATGTGGTGAATTCATGACTAGTGATGAAGAAAATAATTTGTTTTAGAAATTTTGATAGATCTTTTCATTGTTTTAACTTCTTGTAATCCTAGTTCTATCTTTAATGTTCTTGAGAAAATGTGGCATAAGTGGGTTTATCCCAAACTTTTAAAAATTTGTTTTTTTCTCTACCACTTCTTGCTGATTTATGAAATAATATTGCTTCTAGTCTTCTACCATATTTCATAAGATTTTGCCAATAAATTTGAATTCTAGACTATTGCTCTTGGCTGCCCTTTCTCTCCATTCAGCAAGGAGATCCACTGTTTGTTGGCAGAGGCAGTTTTTAGGTTCTTTTGGCCTCTCCATTATGGTGATTAAATAAAATTTCTTGGGAAACAGTCACAGTCTGTCAGCATCTGTTATTTTATTCATTTCCAATTTTCCAATATTAACAGCTTGTTTAAAAAGAGTTCCTATCTATTCATATATAGTCAGCTTTATTTTTGTGATATTATTCCATGCTTACTATGTTCAGAACCTCTCAATAGTCTTCTTAAAGGAGGTTTTTGGGATATAAATGTGTAAGGCTTTTGTATAGTCTATAAAATTGGGCCTATTGTGTTTCTTAATCTCGACACTTATTTTATATTACATATATTTTTGTTGGATGGCCCTGTGTGCCCATATTTGAAATCACTGAATACTAACAGTTTGGAATCTTAATGAATTCTTCATGAATTTTTTTCTATCTCCTATCTTCTGCAAGAGATACTGTTAGTTCATAAGCCACAGTTATTTTCATGGTAATTTTTTTGCAAATGCTCATCTTGGGCACTGCCATAGGAGATGACCAACTGCTTCATGAAATGATGTTTCTTCCTGCCTTTGGCTTCCCAGTAAAGCTAGCTCCACTAGCTCCTTTACTTTCCTCTCCAAGGAGAACCTGTGAGTCATCCTATTTAGCTTAAACTTCATTTTTCCTCTGGTTTCATTTTTTAGTAAGAATGTCAAGATTAATATTGTTTACTCCATCCAGAATGTTGACCCATGTTTTAAAAATAATGATTCCTAGGCCCCTCTGTCTACTTTTTCTGTCATTCTGCTATTGTCATCTAGACAGAATAAGGGTTTACAGACTTAGGGTCATTTTGCAATTGCTGTGAAAGGCCACTGAGGTATATAATAATTACCGTAGCTCCTGAAGGACATTCATGTTACTTACACTGTTTTGATACATTTTGCTCCCAGGAGATCTTGATCCAGGTAATCCAAGTTTAGCTGTTAGTTCAATATGGCCATGAATGTTTGATTGCAAATTCAAATTGATTCATTGAATGAAAAAGCATTTATTAAGTGCTTACTATATTCCAGGTTCTGTGCTAACCATTGGGGATGCAAATACAAATACAAAAAGCAAGATAGTTTCTGACCTTAGAACCTTGCATTTTTTAAATTAAAAAAATTCTAAACGTAAAACACCCCCCAAAAAGCATTTCCATACACTTAACAGAGTACAGAAATAGGATTCTATATGAAAAGATGAATATCCATTTAATACCATTTGCTTTTTTTCGGGTATAGGAAAACTTTTTTTTTTCATCTTCCATAGGAAATGCATAAGATGCAAAGGACTGGGGAATTCACGAACAACTCCTGAAACATAAAGCACTAAAACAGCCCATCAGGCTCCTCTCCTTTGGAAGGTAAAGACACTTTTTGGCTGCTGAATGGTTCTCTCTTAATCTCAGACCTGTGCTGTCTGGGGAACCCCCAGACTTACACATAAAGTGCTTTTTAGGATCTCTCTCTTAAAGACACACTTGTGTTAAGAAAAGAAACCACAAAGTCAGAAAAGACATTTGAGAACCTGAGGCTCATGAATTTGGGGCCACCTGGGCAAACACAAAGAACTAGCCATGCCCTTCTCCCGCACGCTGCCATTTTTTCCTTAGGAGGAAAGGGAAAAAAAATTCTCTTTGCAAATCTTACTGCATTTTGGTTTAGCAGCAGTCACTGACGACCAATCAAAGGAGTTCCTTATGACGCCTCAGAAAGATACTATGGCCACATGTTTACCTTCATGGGAAGATGCCCCTCACGCAAAAGTCCTTCCATCAGAGTTAGTGGGAGAACTCATTAAACATATATAAGGATCATTCCACTTATATATACTTTGTTTTTTAAATTTAAATTCCGTTTTATTTTGAATTCTGAATTCTCTCCCTCCCACTTCCCTCTCTTCCGCCCACTGAAAAGACAAGAAAAATGAAATCTGTATTAGCCTTGTCAAAAAGAGCAGAAAAAAAAAAAGAAATTGTACTTTGGTCTGCATTCTGAGTCCATCAGCTTTCCATCTAGAAGAAGATAGCATGTTTCATTACGTATATGTACTTTATAGTTACCTTTCTTTTAAAAAATATGTTACAAAAAACCACCAAGAAGATAGCAGATTATGAATAGGGGTTTTTGATGAAATCACAAATCTCAATAATTTCATACTGCTTTCATCTTTTAAAGTATATAATCAGTTACCCATGTTACTTTAAAAACTGTCCTGCTTTTCTATATTTCATTTTGAACTTTCTTGTATTTTCTTTTGTACATTTAAAAATGTTACAATGGCCCTCTTTTTTGAGGGGAGAGGAATTACATTGCTAAGCCCCTCTTCCAATTATAAACCAGGAAGAAGAAAGGAAACATAATCTTTCGTAACAAATAGGCATAGTCAGGCAAAATGAATCCACACACAGTAACCATGTCCAAAAATGCATGTCTCTTTCTGCATCTTGTGTGTGTCACCTCTCTGTCAGAAATTGGGTAACATGCTTCATCACTGGTGCTCTGGAGAAATTGTCAGTCACTGCAGTGATCCGTGGGCTTAAATTTTTTTAACAGGGTTTTTCTTTCTTTCTTTTTTTCTTTGGAGGGGGGAAGGCAGGGCAATTGGGGTTAAGTGACTTGCCCAAGGTCACACAGCTAGTAAGTGTCAAGTGTTTGAGGTCAAATTTGAATTTATGTCCTCCTGACTCCAGGGCTGGTGCTTTATTCACTGTGCTACCTGGTTCCCCCCAACAGTGTTTTTCTTTACAATGTTGCTCTCCTTATATAAATTGTTCTGGTTCTGGTCACTTCACTTTGCATCAATTCATACTACCCAGAATTCTATAAAATAATTCATTTTGTCAGTTCTTACAGATTAAATGCAAATACAACAGTTTGTTCAACCATTCCCCAGTTGTCTAAGAGGCAGTCTGAGGCACTCCCATTTATTATAGTTCTTTTCTCTGCTCCTCAGTTTAATTTCTCTTCAGGGTCAGCAAGTTTATTTTGTTTGAGACTATTCCATTCCTGATATTGTCCTCCCTCTTAAGCCCCTCCCCTCTATCACTGCTTGTTTCCTGATTGTGTATGTATTCTATCTTCCTTTGTCAGTTTCAGATAAGAGGTTCCGGAGTGCTGGCCTTGGATTCAGGAAGGTATGGGTTCAATCAATCAATCAGTCAATATTTATTTATTTATTTTTGGATGGTTGACAAAAGGAGGTTTACTTTTCTACAACACAGTAAAGTTATGTACCAAGGACACAGTGGCACTTAGGTTCTCTGGGCTTGATCCCCTTCATATATAAAAACGTATCTGGTCATCAGGGTAATATATTAGAACACATGGAAACTTGAGGGGTCTTCAGATATATATCAAATCTAAGAGGCCTAGACTCCTTGTGGGGGGATTTTTTCTTTTTCTTTCCCCATTTAATAGTATTTTATTTTTCCTAGTTACATATGAAGATAGTTTTAGCATTTGCTTTTATAAGATTTTGTATTCCAAATTTTTTTCTCCCTCCCTCCCCTCTCCCTTTCCCAAGATAGCATGCAATCTGATATAGACGATACATGTACAATCGTATTAAATATATTTCCACATTAGTCATGTTGTGAAAAAAGAATCAGAACAAAAAGGGAAAACCACAAGAAAGAAAAAACAACAAAAGTGAAAATAGTATGCTTTGATCTGCATTCAGAAACCATAGCTTTTTCTCTGGAGGTAGATAGCATTTTCCAATAAGAGTCTTCTGGAATTGTCTTAGATCATTGCATTGCTGAGAAGAGCTAAGTCTTTTACAGTTGATCATCCTTAGTATATTCATGTTACTATGTACAGATTTCTTCTGGTTCTTCTCCCCTCACTCAGCATCAGTTCGTATAAGCCTCTCCAGGTAAATATGAAGTCCATCTGCTCCTTGTTTCTTTCTTTCTTTCTTTTTGCTTTTTAGAGGGCAATTGGGGTTAAGTAACTTGCCCAAGGTCACATGGCTAAGTTTTTTTGTTTGTGTGTGCGTTAAGTGTCTGAGGCCAGATCCGAACTCAGGTCCTTCTGGCTCCAGGGCTGGCGCTCTACTCACTGCGCCACCTAGCCGCCCCTGCTCCTTATTTCTTATAGCATAATAGTATTCCATTACATGTATATACCACAGCTTGTTCAGCCATTCCCCCATTGATGGGCACCCCCTTGGTTTCCAATTCTTTGCCATCACAAAAAGAGCTGCTGTAAATATTTTTGTACATATGGGTCTTCCTCCCACTTCTATGATCTCTTTGGGATACAACCCTAGAAGTGGTATTGCTGGGTCAAAGGGTACATATTTTTATGGTCCTTTGCCTCAGTTTTCTCGTTTCTAAAATGAGGATAATAATACCTATCGTACCTACCTCCCAGCATAGCTCACCTGAAGGTAGCTAGGTGGGATAGTGGATAGAATAATGCCTTTGTGGTCAGGAGGACCTCAATTCAACCTCTGTAGATACTAGCCATGTGACTAACCCTGTGATCTTGAGCAAGTGATTTAACCTTTCTCAGTCTCAGTTTTCTTATCTGTGAAATGGGAATAATAATAGCCACCTACCTCACAGATTTGTTAGGAAATTCAAAGAACAATATATGTAAAATGAAGTGAAAAACCTTAAAGGGCTATATAAAAGCAAGTTCTTGTTATTAAATGAGATAATGTATGTAAACTGCTCTGCAAAGTCAAAAGCCCTCTATAAATTTATTATTATTATTATTATTATTATTATAATGGAAAAGAGTGCTGGACCTAGAAGTAGGAGAGATCTGTGTTCAACTTCTGCCTTTTACACTTACTACTTGTTTGACCCTTGATAAGTCACTTAACCCTCAGCCTCATCTACATTTGTAAAACAAGGATAATAATAATAATAATAAAAGAATTTACCTGCAGCATTCAAATGATCAAATGAATTCAGCCCAATTTGAACACTTATTAAGGACCTACAGTGTTTGTTGTGGTTGTTGTTGTTGTTGTTGAGTCACTTGCCACTCTTCACAATCTCATCTGGGGTTTTCTTAGGAAAGATACTGTAGTATCTTTGCCATTTTCTTCTCCAGCTCATTTCTTTTTATTTTATTTTTTTGGAGGCAATTGATGTTAAATGACTTGTCTAGGGTCACACAGCTAGTAAGTGTCTGAGGCAAAATTTGAATTACGTCCTCCTGACTCCAGGGCCAGTGCTCTATCTACTCTACCACGTGGATGCCCCTCTTCAGCTCATTTTACAGATGAGGAGATTGAGGCAGACAGGGTTAAGTGACTTGCCCAGGGTCACACAGCTAGTAAGTGTCTGAGATCAGATTTGAACTGAGATCTTCCTGATTCCAGGCCTGGAGTTCTATACACCGAACCACCTAGCTGCCTACCGTATACCAAGCATTGTTCTTGGTGCTAAGGAAATACAAACCCAATAAAGGATATAGTCTTTGGCTCAAAGTGCTTGCATTCTCCTGGAGAGCAACTGTTAGTAACGTGCAAACTTCATGTGCTATAGAAAAGTTGTCTGTTATGAATCTCCCCTTCTTTCCTATCCTCTGTGTCCCTCAGTAAATCTATTTCTGTTCTGTTTTATCTTCTTTTGAAGCCACTACAAAAGGAGCAGGAAACTTTTTTGTGTGTGTTTGACAGAAAGAAAGAACAGGTTTACAAGTGATAGGAGCTGCATTACTTCTGCAGACAGGCAGGGGTAGGGGGTGGGGGAATCCATTTGGATAGCAGATTATGACATCTACACAGCCTGCCTCATCCAGAGGAAGTACCTTCACGTGAAAGTCTTTAGGCAACTCCATATAGGTCCTTTCAAGTTTATTAAATTGGTTTTCAGAAAAGCATCACTTTAGAGGATCCCAACCCAAGTGGGGGTGGAGGAGGGGGAGTGGAGAATAGTGAAAGGATGGATAAAAGGCTTCTCCTCACCCCAGCTCCATGGCAATATTTACCAACATAGAGATGTTGTAAACTACTTATCTTTGTTGGATTATTAAAAAAACAAAAACAAACAACAAAACAAAACAAAAAATATGCTGTTGAGAGAAGTGATTACTTAGGAAGTCGTCAAATTTTATTCTTAAAAGAAAAAGCCCCCAAACAAGACCACAAATGAGAAAACATGGTAGTAAGAGCCCATATGGCTGCATAAAATAAATAGTCTTTTTCTTGGTGGAAGCTGAGGCAATTTGGCTGTGGGAGGCTGCAATTCCAGCAGCAAGCAGGGAAACAGATGTTGATGTTGCTTGTGCATCAAAACTTTGGGGGAGAGAGCAATATGTTCAAGTAGTGCCACCGACTAATGGCAGAGGCCTTCAAGCTCCTGTCTCTGTGCAACTCAATGGCAATTGTTTCATGATCTCAAAAATAGGGCAAAGGATCCATGACCTGCTACTTTTTCACAGATTGAGCTTCTTATGATAAAGAAAATGAAGTTCCATAAAAAATCATAGATTTAAAGCTGGAAAGGACCTTAGAAATCACCTAATGTAACCCCCTCATTTTACGGATGAAGAACCAAGACTTATGTAAACTAAATCAATCAACACATATTTATTGAGCACCTGCTGTGTTGAGTGCTAGGGATATTAAGACAATAGGAAAACAGCTCCTACCGTCAAGGAATTTAGAGTTCAATGGGAGGAATGGCTGTACATTTATAGGTATACACAAGATTCATATTTCCAAATTATCCTACCTGGATATAACCCTGAAGAAAATTGCCTTCTGGGGACTTAGCGTATCTCAGCCTTCTATTGGTAGGTCAGAGAGTCTGGATCATTATTCTTCTAGGAAATGGAATGAAGAATATAGGTTTGGGAAGTTTTCTATTAGTGAAAAATACCTTCCTTGGCCTTTCCTTTCTGATATTTCTACACTCCCAGAAGTTACAGTGAGAGTATTTAGCTGCTCTAAAGAAGTTCTTATCTCAGATGGGGGCAAATAGAAGATCTTTCCAACTATGATTATACAGAATGGGAAAGGACCTTTGAGTTCCTCTTCCTCAAGAGATGTTGGAAATGTCAGGCATCAAGACATAGGATTTGGGGCAAAGAAGGAAATGGCAAATTTTGAGAATTTCTTATTGAAATTTGTTCAAGTGACACCCCAACATTGATGACAAATGGAACCGCCCGCATGATTTGAGTGTACTAGGACTGGCCTTGTTGAGATTTGAAATATGATAGAAATAATACAGAAACAATAAAAATTTTTCATAAATCATATTGAATAGCTCATGATTTGCTCGTACAGCAACAGGGTGCCATTTTATGGTGCAAACTGAATAAAAAGTCAGTTGTTTCAGTTAGTCTCTTGCACTGTGTAGTGATTATTTCTGGCTAGCTGTAGCTAGACCATTCTAGATAAAATTAATTCTTGGTTATCCAGGGATATATAGTCTTTATTTTGCAAAATTATCTTATCAATTTTTAAGTCCAGATCTGTTTTCTTGGATTGCCCATAAGATTTTCAGGTTTCCAGCTCTTACTGCCTAGGAATCATGTGCTTAGAGAACACCAATTCACTTCAGTGTTAACCTGGGTAAAATGGGTCTCAGAGGCTGGTAGTGGATAGAAGGCTAGCCTTGGATTCAAGACCTGCCTCTTATGCATACTAGATTTGTGACCATGAAATCACTTTGTTTCTTAGTACCCTAAGCAATTTTCTTTTTTTTGCTTTTTGGAGGGCAATTGGAGTTAAGTAACTTGCCCAAGGTCACACACAAACAGGGTGTGTTAAGTGTCGGAGGCCGGATCCTAACTTAGGTCCTTCTGACTCTAGGGCCGGCGCTCTACTCACTGGACCACCTAGCCGCCCCTCTAAGCAATTTTCTAAGGCCGTAAGTTATAACCATATTGCCAATTTGGATTTATGGAATGAGTTTTTTCAGATATACATGATGAAATCTCAGGTCTAGGCCTAAAAAAGGTTTTTTTTTTTAAAAATGAAATGTGTCTTTGTGTGTTTAACAGAACTCAGATTTATGTAGCATTTGGTAGCTTGTGATTCAGTTCCCCAAATGTTTCTTAAGCACTTGTCCTGTGCTAGGCACTGGGAATAAAACAAATAAACAAACAAAAACTAAACATTTCCAGTCCTCAAGGCCTGTATTTGCACAAGGGTTGCTTCACTGAATGATGGCTATCAGGGTTAGACTGGAAGCAGGGCTGGTGTTCTGGGGGGTGGATGGTGTAGTTGTTCCTAGGGATGTTGGGCTTACCTACCTGGCAATAGCAGTTGCTATGATGTAGTTGTGATGGTGGGCCCCTTGTGTAGGGTGAACCACTGGTTCTTGTTCAGTCGTTTTTCAGTCTAGTCCAATACTCTGTAATCCCCATTTGGGATTTTCTTGGCAAAGATACTGGAATGGTTTGCCATTTCCTTTTGCAGGTCATTTTTTTATATGAAGAAACTGAGGCAAACAGGGTGAAGTGACTTGCCCAGGGTCACACAGCTAGTAAGTGTCTAAGGCCAGATTTGAACTCATGAGGAGAAGTCTTCCTGACTCCACGCCTGATTGTCTACTTATCTCACAACCTAGCTGCTAGTAGGCCAGTTTAACTAAATGTACAATGTGGGAAGGAGAGTAATATGAAATAGGACCAGAAAGATGGGAGTCAGATTGTGGAGTTACTTAAATGCCAGACTGACAATTTATATTTTATTCTAGAGGCAATAGGGAACCATTGACACTTTTTGAGTAAGTAGGTGAAAGGGTCAGATCATGTTTTAGGAAAATTTCAATTCGGCAGTTGTACAGAGAACAAATAGGAAAGGGGAAATTGGAAGTCAGGTAGACCAATTAGGAGGCCATTCCAATAGTCCAGGAAGAGGTAATGAATACCTGAACTAGAGTAGAAGCTGTGTGAGTGGAGAGGAAGGGACAAAAGCAAGACATATTGTGGCAGTTGGATAAATAAGACTTAGTTACTAGCTGAAAATGGGAGTGAGGTAAGGAAAAGAGAAGAGTCAAATACGCTTGATTGAAAGGATGGTAACACTCTCAGTAGAACTAAGTAAGTGTGGAAGAGGTTTGGGCTTGGGGGGACAATTATAAGTTCTATTTTGGTCATGTTGAGTTTGAGATGCCCATAGGGCATTTAGGTACAGATGTCCACTTGGAAGCAATGCAGAATGGGGACTTGAAAGACAAGGTAGATCTACCATAGATATATGGATTTGGGAGTTGTTTGCATCAAGATGATAATTGGGCTCATGGTAGCTGATGAGATCATTGGTTCTAGAGAGAAGAGTGAACAGTGAGGTCAGAGTCTAAGGGTAAGGGAGGTGGCGAAGGATGATGATCACTGAAGAAAGGTATAAGTGGTATAGAGTATAGTATAGTATAGAAAAGAGTATAAGTGGTGAGCCAGATAGGAGAGGCAAGAGAGCGGTTGCCTGGAAGTGAAAGGAGGGGAAAGTCTCAAGGAAAATGGAGTGCTTAATGCTATGGAAGATGCAGAGAGGTCAAGTAGAATGAGGAATGAGAAGAAAACTCATTTGATTTAACAGTTAAGAGATCTTTGGTAACCTACAAAGAAGAGTTTGTTGAGTGGGTGCATTAGGAGCCAGTTTGCAAGGGATTGAGAAGTGAGTGAAAGGTGAGAATTGGAGGCAATCAATAAAGTGGTAAAGTTTCCATGGCCCCTTTGGGGCATTTATATGTAAAAGGGAGAAGAGGTCCAGCCCCTTTGTGGGAATGGCAATATACACATACACATATATACTTAGATGCACATAAGCATAGAGAGAAGACTGAGAATATTCAAATAACCCAAACCCAGTCATAACCCTCAGTTAATTATATCTCATAACATGTTGTCAAGAGATCTGAGTTCTGGTCTTCGTTCTGCTATCAGTCTTTTCTTTTTTTTAAAGCAATTGGGGTTAAGTAACTTGCTCAAGGTTACATGGCCAGTCATTATTTATATATGGGTGCTCATTTTCTGAGGCGGGGATTTGATCCCGGGTCGTTCCCAACTCCGGGGCCAACGCTCTTACTCACTGCCACCTAGCCTCGCCGATGCTATCAGTCTTTTCTGTTTCAAAATGAAGGAAATGGAATAGAATGATCTCCAAGGTCCCTTTCAACTACAATGCTTTTTGCATCTAGGAAAATCTTGACCCCTCTAATAAGTACTCAGGGCATCGTCTGTTCTAGATTTAAGAATTCCCAAAGGCCTGCTTTAAAAAACTGACTGTTTTCCTTCCTCTTTTCTTTGCAGAGGTGAAAGACAAGGCAACCAAGATTGCATTTATTTTAAACCTCGAAGGATATGCTTGTTAGTTTTGCTGAACTCTTAATTCTTTATTAAAGGTATGGATTTCTGTGTAGGAGAGTAGGAGAGAGTCTTTTAGTAGAGGAGTTTCATCTAGAAATGAAGGGGATAATCCAATCTCAGACACTTAGTACTTAATAACTGTGTGACCTTGGGCAAGTCACTTAATCCCAATTGCCTTGCCTTCCCCCCTCCAAAAAAAAGCAAAAAAATAGAAATGAAAGGGATACAAAATATAAGGTAGGGAAGCATTTCAGTTCATCTGGAAATGAAGGTGTTATAAAAACAAAAGATTTGAATAAGATTTTTTTTTGCTTTTTGGAGGGCAATTGGGGTTAAGTAACTTGCCCAAGGTTACACGGCTAGGTTTTTTGTTTGTTTGTTTGTTTGTTTTGTTTGTTTGTGTGTGTGTTAAGTGTCTGAGAGCGGATCTGAACTCAGGTCCTTCTGACTCCAGGGCTGATGCTCTACTCACTGCGCCACTTAGCTGCCCCAAGAATTTTTTTTTTTTTGACTTTTGGAGGGCAATTGGGGTTAAGTAACTTGCCCAAGGTTACACGGCTAGGTTTTTTGTTTGTTTGTTTGTTTTGTTTGTTTGTGTGTGTGTTAAGTGTCTGAGGGCGGATCCAAACTCAGGTCCTTCTGACTCCAGGGCTGATGCTCTACTCACTGCGCCACCTAGCCGCCCCAAGAAGTTTTTTTAAAGGAGGAAATTATTGGTTGTAATTGCCAATGAAACATTTCAGAAAGCTTTGGAAAGTATTCCCATTTTAGGGTAGCTAGGTGGTATAGTGAATAGAGAACTGGCCCTGGTCCTGGAGATAGAAGGACCAGAGTTCAAATCGGGCCTCCTGTTGTTTACTAGCTGTGTGACCCTGAGTAAGTCATTTAACTCCAAATCCCCCCACTGCCCAAAGAAAGTATTCCCAATTCAGAATTTTGTTTAACAGGTTATTCTCCATTTTGTCCCCTCTCCTGCCCTATGGGGAGATAGTTTGATCCTGGTATAGGGCCTTTCCTTAGCAGCATCCCAAAAGATGGCCTTTTACTGAGCTACTCAACCCTTCTTCTGGTTTTCAGAGTTGTGATTGAAATATATCACTCCAAAATTTTTTCACTTAGGACTTGAGAAAGAGGACAGTGCTATATCCTCAAGTAGGGTTAAATTTTTCTTTCTTTTGTGGCTTTAACATAATACTTTTCAATTTTTCTAATTAGGACTACACTGTTCATATTCATGGGAAAGTTTAAACCACTTTCTCTAATTTTTTTTTCAGTTCAGCCAAGAAGATTGTTCTCAAGAGTACTTACATTTTACCAGGAATCATGATGGATCTTCAGGGGAAAGGCTTTGAAATGTGAAAGCATACTCTTTCAGACTGGATGGTAATAACTATAGATTTGCTCTTTCACACATGTACAGTCAGAAAAAGCTAAAACTGGTTTGAGTATTTGATAGCTGGCTACTGATTTAGTGATTCAGGACTGCTCTGCTCAGAAGTCCATTCTCCTTATGAAAATCCCCCATAAGGTGCTCTCCTCCTTCCCCTCACCTAGTAACTGAGTCAGCTGAAGCTCAGAATCTGTAAAGATTCATTTCATCCCTGTAATTATCTCTTCTTTTTCCAAAGAGATATGTCCCTGTGGATGGTATTGAATTGGAAAGGAGGATCTTACAAGTTCTCAGGTCTGCTTCTTGAAAAAGGTGTTTTCTCCTTCTGATTTTATAACCATACCACTAGTTATTTATTTATTAAATATTTATTTATTTATTTTTAATTTTTTTTCTCTTTATTAATTTGTTTGTTTACTTTTAGTTAACAAGATTCAATTCCATAATTCCTTGAGTTTCAAATTTTCTCTCCTTCCCTCCGCTCTCACCACAATAATGGCATACAATCCAGTATAGGATCTGCAAATACTTTCACATTAGACATTAGTCAGGTTACAAAGGCATATTGTACTAGATGGAATGAAAAATGGTTAAGAGGAAATAAAACCAAACAATGAAAAGAAAAAGATCAAGTAGTTTGCTTCCATCAGGATTCAAACTCTGTTCTTTCTAGTTATTTCTCTGGATGTCGCATTTCTCTCCTTCATGAGTCTTTTGGGATTGACTTATATCACTGCATTGCTGAGAAGAGTCCAGTCTGTCATAGTTGGTCATCACATATATGTTGTGGCTGTGATTGTATACAAGTTTCTCCTGGTTCTACTCTTCTCGCTCAGCATCAGTTTGTATAAGCCTCTCCAGGTAAATATGAAGTCCATCTGCTCCTCATTTCTTATACCACAATAGTATTCCATTACAAGCATATACCACAACTTGTTCAGCCATTCCCCAATTGATGGGCACCCCCTTAATTTCCAATTCTTTGCCACCACAAAAAGAGCTGCTATAGATATTTTTGTACATATGGGTCTTCCTCCTACTTCTATTATCTCTTTGGGATATAACCCTAGAAGTGGTATTGCAGGGTCAAAGGGTATGAAATTATTTGTAGCCCTTTGGGCATAATTCCAGATTGCTCTCCAAAATGGTTGGATCATTTCACAACTCCACCAGCAATGCATTAGTGTTCCAATTTGCCCACAACCTCTCTAGAATTTATTTTCCTGTTTTGTGATCTTAGCCAATCTGACTGGAAAGATGTGGTACCTCAGAGTTGTTTTGATTTGCATTTCTCTAATCAGTAGTGATTTAGAGCATTTCTTCATATGCTCATAGATATCTTTAATTTTTTTCTCTGAAAATTGCCTGTTCATATCCTTTGACCATTTATCAATTGGGGAATGATTTGTATTCTTATAGATTTGACTCAATTCTCTGTATATTTTAGAAATGAGTCCTTTATCAGAGATGCTGGTTGTAAAAATTCTTTCCTAATTTCCCACCTCCGTCTTGATATTGGTTACATTGGCTTTGTTTGTACAGAAGCTTTTCAATTTAATGTAATCAGAATTATCCATTTTGCATTTTATAACGTTCTCTAATTCTTGTTTGGTCATAAAGTCTTTCCCTCTCCACAAATCTGACAGGTAAACTATTCCTTGCTTTCCCAAATTGCTTACAGTATCATTCTTTACACCTAGATCATGCACTCATTTAGACTTGATTTTGGTATATGGTGTTAGATAATGGTCTATGCCCAGTTTCTGCCATACTATATTCCAGTTTTCCCAGCAGTTTTTGTCAAATAGTGCGTTCTTATCCCAAAAACTGGGGTCTTTGGGTTTATCAAACAATAGATTACCATAGTCATTGACTGCTGAGTCTCATGCGCCCAATCTATTCCATTGATCCACTACTCTATTCCTCAGCCAGTACCAAGTAGTTTTGATGACTGCTGCTTTATAATACAGAGTAAAATCTGGCATAGCTAGTCCACCTTCCCTAGCATTTCTTTTCATTACTTCCCTCAATATTCTGGACTGTTTGCTCTTCCAAATAATAATACTTGCTGATGGTTTTAAATAGATGCTATCTACTATTTTAAGGAAGGCTCCATTTATTCCTATATTTTCTAGTGTTTTTAATAGGAATGGATGTTGTACTTTGTCAGAAGCCTTTT
Organism: Gymnobelideus leadbeateri; assembly: GCA_011680675.1. Taxonomy (NCBI): domain Eukaryota; kingdom Metazoa; phylum Chordata; class Mammalia; order Diprotodontia; family Petauridae; genus Gymnobelideus; species Gymnobelideus leadbeateri. The sequence goes on along the minus strand of WOXC01010201.1, from coordinate 193,138 downwards.
CTCCATCTATTGAGATAATCATGTGGTTTCTGCTAGTTTTACTGTTGATATGATCAGTTATACTGATGGTTTTCCTAATATTAAACCATCCTTGCATTCCTGGAATAAATCCTACCTGATAAAAATGTATTATTCTTGTGATAAGTTGCTGTAGTCTTTTAGCTAATATTTTATTTAAAATTTTTACATGTAAATTCATGAGGGAATGGCCCAGCCGCCCTAGGGCTAAAATCTTGGCTCACGTGTCCTGGGCTCAGCTCCCAGAGCACTGCGCTGTTGGTTCCCAGCGCGCTGTGCTGCCTGCTCTCAGAGCGCTGCGCTGGCCGTTCCCTGCAGGGCTGCTGGGCTGTCCTCAGCAGAAGGTTAGCTTCTCTGTGTTGTTCTGTGGGTGATGGGGCTCCAGAAGTTGTTCAGATTCCCCTTTTACATTGTTTGGAAGGTGTGTGGAGCAGAGCACCTTGGAAATGAAGTGCTTTTTCTACTCCTCCATCTTGGCTCCACCCCAATTATGCTTAGTTTAGCCAGGTATTTATTCCTTGGTTACAGTCCTAGCTCTTTTGCCCTACAAAATATAAAGTTCTAGTCCCTCCGATCTTTTATGTAGAAGCTGCTAGGTCCTATTTGAACCTGATTGTAGTTCCACAATATTTGAATTTGAATCCATAGATTGGTTGCTTGCAATGTTATCTCCTTAATCTTGTAATTCTGGAATTTGGCTACCATATTTCTTGGAGTTTTCAATTTGGGATCTATTTCAGGAGGAGTCTGGTGAATTCTTTCAGTAACTATTTTATCTTCTGATTCCAGGACTTCAGGACAGTTTTCTTTGACAATCTCTTGGAGGATGTTGTCCAGGCTGCTTTTTTCATCATGGCTTTCTGGTAGACCAATAATTCTTCAGTTATCTCTCCTGGGTCTCTTCTCTAGGTAAGTTGTTTTTCCAGTGTGATATTTTACACTTTCTTCCAGTTTTTCAATCTTCATGTTTTTTTTTGTGATTGACTGGTGTATGATAAAGTTCTGACTTTCAATTTGATTGATTCTAATTTTTAGCAAATTATGGTCTTCAGTTAGTTTTTGAAGGTTCTTTTTTTGATTGAATAGGATTTTATAAATAATACTTTGTTAGTAAAGTACATCACACTTTTTTCATATGGCCATATACCCTTCTTCAATTAGAAAGGTTTCATCAGTCACAATTATTGTTTTTCCATGTAGGAATGTAAATAGTTCATCTTTGATAAGTTCCTCTTGAGTTCTTTTCCCTATTTACCTTCTCAAGCATCTCTTGCTTCTTCTGTCTGAATGTCAAATTTTCTGTTCAAATCGGGTATTTTGCTCAAAAATGCTTGAAAGTCCTCTATTCCATTGAATGACCGTATTTTCCCCTGAAACAAAATACTCAGTTTTGCTGGCTAGGTGATCCTTGGTTTTAATCCCTGGTCCTTTGCCCTGTGGAATATCATATTCCATGTTCTTCGATCCCTCAGTAGAGAAGCTCCCAGGTCCTGTGCTATTCTAATTGTGTTTCCACAATATTGAAATTGTTTCTTCCTGGCTGCTTGTAGTATTTTCTCCTTGATCTGGGAGTTCTGGAACCTGGCTATAATAATCCTAGGAGTTTTCTTTTTGGGATCTTTTTCAGGAGGTGATCTGTGGATTCTTTCAAACTTTATTTTGCCCTCTGGCTCTAAAACATCAGGGCAATTATCCTGGAGAATTTCTTGGATGATTGAAGGATGATTTCTAGGTTCTTTCTTTGATCATGGCTTTCAGGTAGTCCAATAATTTTTAAATTGTCTCTCCTGGATCTATTTTCCAGGTCAGTGGTTTTTCCCATGAGATATTTCACATTGCCTTTTATTCTTTTGTTTGGATCTACTTAACAGCATCTTGATTTCTCATAAAGTCACTAGCTTCCATTTGCTCCAGTCTAATTCTGAAGGAATGATTCTCTTCAGTGAGCTTTTCAGATTCTTTTTCCATCTGGCAAATTTGGCTTTTTAAGGCATTCTTCTCCTCATTGCCTTTTTGAGCCTCTTTTGCCATTTGAGTTAGTCTAGATTTTAAGGTGTTGTTTTCCTCAATCAGGCTGTTGATTCTCATGTCATACTTTTCCTGCATCCTTCTCATTTCTCTTCCCAATTTTTCCTCCACTTCTCTTATTTGGTTTTTAATATCCTTCTTAAGGTCCTCTATGGCCTGTAACCCACTCATATTTTCATTTGGGGCTATTGGTGCAGGATTTCTGACCTCACAGTCCTTCTCCTGTTCCATGCTTCGATCCTCTGTCCCCAAAATAGGAGTCGATTGTTGAATTTTTCTGTTTCTATTGTTTCTTTTGATTAGGCATGTTGCCACTCAATTACTTGACTTTTTGGCTTGTTGCCACAGTAGGACTCTGCCACCAGATAGGGGAACTTCTGTCCCAAACATTGGGGTCTTCTCAACTGCCGGAGGTATTAGCTAGGTGCCCTCCTGGAAGCCCCCACACACTCTGGCAAGCTGGTCACACACCCCAAGACCTCCACCCCAGACTGCAATCCAGATCCAAGAAGGTTAAAGCAAGAGCGATTACCCCAAAGATTGATCGCTGGATCCCCCTACAGTTCACAGGCCAAGAGCTGAAGCTGCAACTGAAGCTGCAAAATGGTGGCTGTGCTGTGGCTCCTCAGAGGCTTCTAGCCTCCAGGGGAAGAAGCTGATGCCCCAAATACTGGTCCCAAAGTCCATAGGGCACTAACCTCTCATTTTGTCCTAGGTATCTATATGTTGGTTATTCTGGAAGAGCCACAGCTGGTGGTGTTCTGGGGTCCCTCCAGCCCGCTGCTGGTCCGGCCACCATAGGGCTAAAATCTCTGACTCAGGTGGTCCTCGGCTAGGCTCCCAGAGTGCTGGGCTGGCTGCTCCCTGCCGGAAGGCTGGGCTGTCCTCAGCAGGAGGTTAGCTTCTCTGTGTCAGTTTGTGGGTTCTGGAGCTCCAGAGGTTGTTCAGAGTCCCCTTTTACATAATTTTGAAGTGGTGTGTGCTGGCATGCAGTGGAAGTGCTGTTCCTACTCCGCCATCTTGGCTCCACCCCTGAAGGTTCTTTTTTAGGGAGGTATTTTCTCCAATTACTTCACTCAATTTACTCTTTAAATTTTTTTTAATTTTAAAAATTTTTTCCCAAATGTTTTATTAAATTGTGGTTTATGTCATTCATTTCTGCCAGATTTTGAGTTACAGCTTTTTTCCCCCATTTTTTCCCCATCCCCCACTCCAGAATAGCAGTCCCACAGGTCATCCCCTCATCGAATCTGCTCTCTCCCATATCTTCTCCCATAACCCCCCCAACTCTCCCAGTAGGGCAAGGTGAATCTCCATGCCCCAATGCATGTACCTCTTATTTCCCAATTATATGCAATATAGTATTAATAATAGTATTTATATATTTTTACACATTTGATTTTAAAACTTTGATTTCCAGATTCATTCCCTTCCTCCCTTGTCACCCACCCTTACTGGGAAGATAAGCAATTCAGTATATGTTGTGCATGTGTAGATATGCAAAACATTACTATAGTAGATATATTGTAAAAGACTGACTATATTTCCCTCCCTCCTATCCCACCTCCCACTTGGTCTATTCCCTACTTTGATCCTGTCCCTTTTCACAAGTGGGTGCTTCCAACTTCCTTCCCCCCTTCCCTCCTGCTCTTCCTTCCATCATCCCTCCTCTCATCCCCTTCCCCCCTACTCTCCTGTAGGGTGAGATATCCTATTTTATATGTATGTCATTCTCTCACTTATCCAAATTCAATGAGAATAAGTTTTTTCCTTTTTGCATTCCTGTTCTTCCCCTCCCTTGTAACCATTTTCCCTTGCCTCTTCTATATGAGAGAGTTTACCCCATTCTGTCTCTCCCCATCTCCTCTCGATATATTCCTCTCTGACCTCTTAATTTCACCTTTTAAGTATCATCCCTTCCTATTTAATTCGACCTGTGTCCTCTATCTATGTATACCTGTAAACATATATACACACATTCACATATGTATTCATATGCCCATATACCCTTCTTCAACTATTTTCATACTGAGAAAATTTCATCAGTTACAGTTATTGTTTTTCCATGTAGGAATATATATAGTTCAACTTTGATAAGTTCATAATGATTTCTTTTCCCTGTTTACCTTCTCAAGCATCTCTTGCTTCTTGTATCTGAATGTCAGATTTTCTATTCAACTCTGTTTTTTTCATCAAGAATGCTTGAAAGTCCTCTATTCCACTGAATGACCAAATTTTCCCCTGGAACATGATACTCAGTTTCGCTGGGTAGGTGATTCTTGGTTTTAATCCCAGCTCCTTTGACCTCTGGAATATCATATTCCAAGCCCTTCAGTCCCTCAGTGTAGAAGCTGCCAGATCCTGAGCTATCCTGATTGCATTCCCATTGTATTCAAATTGTTTCTTCCTGAGTGCTTGTAATATTCTCTCCTTGATCTGGGAATTCTGGAATCTGGCCATAATAATCCTAGGAGTTTTCTTTTTGGGATCTTTTTCAGGAGGTTATCGGTGGATGCTTTCAACCTTTATTTTGCCCTCTTGTTCTAAAACCTGAGGGCAATTTTCCTGGAGAATTTCTTGAAGGATGATTTCTAGGTTCTTTCTTTGATCAAGGTTTTCAGGTAGTCTAATAATTTTTAAATTATCTCTCGTGGATCTATTTTCCAGGTCAGTGGTTTTTCCCATGAGTTATTTCACATTGCCTTCTATTCTTTCCTTTGTTTTGATCTGTTTAACAGCACTAGCTTCCCTTTGGTCCATTCTAAATCAGAAGTTTGAGATTCTTTTTCCATCTGACAAATTTGGCTTTTTAAGGCATTCCTCTCCTCATTGCCTTTTTCAGCCTCTTTTGCCATTTGAGTTAGTCTATTTTTTTAGGGCGTTATTTTCCTCAGTAAGGCTGTTGACTCTCCTTTCCTAATTTTCTTGCATCATTTTCATTTCTCTTTCCAATTTTCCTCCATTTCTCACATTTGATTTTCACAATCCTTCTTAAGGTCCTCTATGGCCTGTAACCAGCTTGTATTTTCATTTGGGCCTATTGGTGCAGGAGTTCTGACCTCCCAGTCCTCCTCCTGCTACATGCTTCAATCCTCTTTGCCCCCAAAATAGGAGACTACTGTTGAATTTTTCTGTTTATTTTTTTCCTTTGTCTAGGCATGTTGCCACTCAATTATTTGATTTTTGGGCTTGTTGTCACAGTAGGACTCTGCCACCAGCCAGGGGAGCTTCTGTCCCAAACGCTGGACTTTTCCCAACTCCTGGTGGTATTAGTTGAGTGCCCTCCCTGAAGCCCCCACACACTCTGGCAAGCTGGTCACACACCCCAAGACCTCTACCCCAGACCACAATCCAGATCCAAGAAGGTTAAATCAAGAGCTATTATCCCTAAGACTAATGGCTGGATCCCCCTACAGTTAGCAGGGCAGGAAATGAAGCTGCCATGTGTGTCCATGGCTGTGCTGAAGCTTCTTAGTGGCTTCTCGCCCCCAGGCAAAGAGGCCAGGTGCTCTCCCAACTAATGAGTCCTGAAGTCCATACCACATGACCCTCTCACTTTGTCCTTGGTATCTATTTGTTGGTAATTCTGGAAATGCTACAGCTGCTGGTATTCTGGAGTCTCTCCAGCAGGCTGCTGGCAGCCCTGGGGCTAAAACCTCCGACTCACAAGTGCCTGGGCTCAGCTCCCAGAGCACTGTGCTGGCCGCTTACTGCTGGGCTGCTGGTCTGTTCTCAGTGGGAGGTTAGCTTCTCTGTGTCATTTTGTGGGTTCTGAGCTCCAGAGGTTGTTTAAAGTCCCCTTTTACATGAATTTGGAAATTGTGGGAGCTGGAGCTGCATGGAAGAGCTGCTTCTACTCCGCCATCTGCACTCCGCCCCCCCTCATTTTACTTTTTAAGGATTTGTTTTCTTCAGTGAAATTTTTTTCCAATTTGGTCACTGCCTCCCTAATTTGGTCTTTAAAATCCTTCTTAAGCTCCTCCAAGAATGCTTTTTGGGCTTGAGACCAGTTCATATTTCCTTCTGTGGTCTCAGGTGTGAGTGTAGAGTCCAAGTTATCCTCTGTATTTGGTTATACTTCATCTATATAATAAGCTCTGATCAGTTTTCTTGCTTTCCCCTTCTCCTTCTTTGTTTCCTTCCTTCCCATTGTAATTTCCTATTTCCTAATTTCTCAGGCTGTGAGCTAAGGGCCTGGTTGTTGACTTTGAATTCTGTAGCCTCTGGGTGTCTAGTTTGAGGCCAAGGCAGGAGTCTCAGGGAGGTTTGCTGAGGTTCACAGAGTAATCTGTGGAAGGAGGGGTAGTCTGGCCACTTCAGATTTCTGCCTCTGTACCTACCCCTGGACTTCAGCTCAGGCAGGCTTTTGCTGGTCAGTGAGGTGGGGCTTGTTGGGACCCCTCCCCCTCTTCTCTTCAGACTCCTTGCTGCCTCAGTCACATCCCTTCTCAATGACTCCCAAGCCCGAGGCTGTTTTCACTATTTTAGGATTTCACTCTGGGTGGGACACTTATCTTTGGGTTTTCTAGGTCAGGGAGGGGGAATAGGAGCAACCAGAGTTTACTTTGTCATCCTGGGCCCTGGAAGGACAGACAGGGATTTCTAAACTTCCAGATTGGGGGCTGACAGCCCCAGGAGAAACTGCTGTCTCTGCTGGGGCCCCTGAGCCCTCTCTTACCCAGCGGCAATGATTCCTTCCAACCTGTGGTGAGATGCTGATGAGATGGCTGCCAGTCTCCCTTTGGATAGGTGAGTCTGCTGGCTGGGGCTCCTTCTCTTTCTGCTATAGTCCACTCTCTAGACAGAGCTGCTGCAGCCCCCACTTGCTTCATGCTCCCCCTGTCTGGACCCTCGTGGGCACTTTCCTGGGCTGGTTTGTGCCATACTCCATCTCCCAGTGATTTCTATCACTCCAAAATTTGTTCAGATTCACTTTTTAAGGTTTAGTGACGGATTTCACAGAGTTGCTTAGAGAAGTTACTGCTACTGTTCCACCATTGTGGCTCTACCCCGCCCCCCCCACTTCCAACTATTTAAACTAGGAGTTAATTGGATCAGAGAAATGGGGTAGTGGAAGCAGCACTATCCCTACTTGGAAAGGTGGAAAATAGCTTGGGGTTTGAAGGATATTGCTCATTCTGGGAACCACTCAGTCCCACCAACATGGGAAAGAAGTAAGCATAATTACGCACTTTTTACGAATATTGTCTCATTTAATCATCACAACAACTCTGGGAGATGGGTACTATTTTTATCCCCACTTTACAGATGAGGAAGCAGGGGCAAATAGAGATTAAGTGACTTAAGGAAGTGTCTGAGACTGGATTTAAAACTCCAGGCCTAGAGCTCTACACACAGTGGCACCCAGCTGCCCCTAGTGCCAGGTACCTCTCAATAGGAAAACTACCAAGTAGTATGCAAATGAGGAACTAGGAATTGAGTCCAAATTCTGGAAGTGAAATCAATTATATTCTCATCCCTATCTTTTGTCTGTTCTTTCTTCCTGGGTGAGTCACTAGTGGATCATCTTGCACACCAGCTTTTCACCAAGGTACACTTAACCCTTTGCCTATTTAGATAGTCATGTAGAAAAAACTCAATGTGTGAACTCACGCTACCAGCTTAGATCCCAAACTGTGTCTTTCTTAGTAGATGAGTCCTTAAGAGTTATCTGAGGCAAAGTCGGTAATGTGGTTTGCCCAGTGCCACATAGCTAGAAGTTGTCAGGGGCAGGATTTGGAACTAGGTCTTCCAGACTTCAAACTAGCACTTTGTATACAATGCATGTATTGTAAACCTCAAAATATCTTTTTTCTGTTTCAGATATGTAATTTAATCTATGTATGGATGTCCTAGTGTGAAAATTCTCTTCAGTGATGTACTTTGACAAATCATTTGTCAGTTAGTTTAAGAAAGTTTTCTATGGGTACCAAGAGGTACAGTGACTTAAAATGTCCAGAGCCACAAAACTAGTATGTGTCAGATATGGGACTTGAACTCAGGTCTTCCCAGCTCATAGGCTGACTCTTTATCAGAAAAATTTGAAACCAGTTTTCACCTCCACTTTCCTTCTTCTAATTTTAGCTGCAGCGGTTTTGTTTGTAGGAGGATTTTTTTTATTTTATGTAATCAAAATTGTCCATTTTACCCCCTGTGAATCTCTCTGTTTCTTGTGTCATCATGAATTTTTCCCCTATCTATGGGTAATTTCTTCCATGCTGCTCTAATTTGTTTATGGTGCTTGTTTATGTTTTAGCCATTTTTCAGTCATGTCCAACTCTATGACTCCACTTAGGGTTTTAGCAGAGATGCTGGAGTGGTTTGCCATTTCTTTTTCCAGATCATTTTCCAAATGAGGAAACTGAGACAAACAGGGGGAAGTGACTCAGCCAGGGTCACAGAACTAATGTCTGAGGGCAGTTTCGAACTCAGAAAGAGGAATCTTCCTCCTCTAGACCCAACATGCTATCTACTCTATGACCTAGCTGCCTCATAAAGTTGTTTTATAATTGTTTATGTCTAAATCATATCCTCATTTGCAGCTTGTCTTGGTATATGGTATAAGGTGTCATTCTGTGCCTAGTTTCTGCCAGACTACTTTACAGTTTTTGTCAAATAGTGAGTTCTTACACTAACAGCTGGGACTTCTAGGTTTATCAAACACTAGTCTATTGCATTTATTTGTTTATGTATATTATGTACCAATCTGCCAAACTGGTCAGCCTCTCTTTTTCTTGTTGTTTCTCAGACATTTTAGTTGTATCTGACTCTTCCTGACCCCATTTGAGGTTTTCTTGGCAGAGATACTAGACTAGTTTGCCATTTCCTTCTCCAGCTCATTTTATAGATGAGGAAACTGAGGCCAACAGGGTGAAGTGATTTGCCCAGAGTCACACAGCTAATAAGTGACTGGGGCTGTGTTTGAACTTAGGTTTTCCTGACTCCAGGACTGGCAATCTATCCACTGTGCCACCTATTTCTTACCCAGTCCCATATTGTTTTGATGATTACTTGGACTATTGAAATAGTCTCCTAGGGGCGACTAGGTGGTGCAGTGAATAGAGTGTCGGCCCTGGAGTCAGAAGGACCTGAGTTAGGATCCGGCCTCAGATACAACGCACACAAAAACCTAGCTGTGTGACCTTGGGCAAGTTACTTAACCCCAATTGCCCTCCAAAAAGCAAAAAAAAAAAAGAAATAGTCTCCTACATTGGTTTCTTTGTCTCAAATCATTCTCCTCTCTAATTCACCCTCTATACTGCTGCCGTAATGGTTTTCCTAAATGTAGGTCTGACCATGTTATTCTTTTATTTTATAGACTCCAGTGATTAAATATTGCCTCTCAGATCCAATATAAATTCTTGTTTAGCTTTTAAAGCATTTCATAACATGGCCCAACCTACCTGTCTAGCTTTATTGTGCATTGTTACCCTTCACACAGCCTCCAATCCAACCTCCTTTCCATTCCTCATATATGACATTACATTTCCCAACTGTGTACTTGTATAAGTTGTCCTGTAATGCCCAGAATGCAACCTTTCCTCAATTCTGCCCCTTGGAATCCCTTGTTCCATTTATAATTCAGCTCAAGAAACACCTTTTATACATGAAGCCTTTACTAAGTCTCCTAGCCTGTGGGGATTATAATTGCCCAATCTGCAAAAAAATCACTGAGGCAGAGATCTAAGCCAGTGGCACTTTATTAAAGGTCCTTGGTCCCCTCTAATGAAGTGGACTTCAGATCTTCCTCATGATCTGAAATGCCCATGGTCCTCAGAACCTTGTTTTTATAGGGTTTGTTACCAGAGTATACTGAAGAGCCATGGTAAAATACAGAATCTCATTGGTTGATAGACCTTGCTTTGAAGGCCAAAGATGGTGTATCAGCAGGGAATTTTTAGGTTGGGTGAAGCACAGGGCATTTCAGCTAAGTAGTCATAAGATGGTCACCTGCTCATGTTGGACAAGAGAGAGTGGTACAGAGGTTCGAAAATAAGTTGGGAGACTTTCCAAAAAATCAAGGCATACCACCCATGCTGGGTTTGGACATGGACATTTGAGCAAAACAGGATGGAGATATCTTTGTCAGCATTCTTGTGGTTGTGCAAGTGAGCTTCATAACTTGGTAAACAAGTAGTAAACATTATGTTAAAGTTTGAGGCCTATTATAAGAGCCTATCTCATCTAATTATCCTTGGATGACTTATGTAAAATATCAAACTGATTGGATTGAAATTGAGGAGGGGTTCAAATGAGTCATTTCTCACAAGCCCCTGGTGCCTTTCCCCCCAAAATTACCTAGTATTTCATCAAATCACAGATTTTGAGTTGGAAGGGACCATAGTATCCATCTAGTTCAACCCATAAATAAAAGGAATCCTTACTACGACATTCCTTAAGATTAGTCCTGCAGTCTCCTCCTGAAGCTCTAAGGAGGGGGTATCCACCCATTTTGCCCATTTCACTTCTGGACAGCTCGAATTGTTATAGAGTTTTTCTTTCTTTTTTTTTTTTTTTAAAGCAATTGGGGTTAAGTAACTTGCTCAAGGTTACACGGCTAGTCATTATTTATGCGTGGGTGCTCATTTTCTGAGGCCGGATCTGATCTCCGGTCATCCAAACTCCGAGGCCGGCGCTCTTACTCACTGCACCACCTAGCCGCCCCTTTAGGGCAATTGGGGTTAAGTAACTTGCCCAAGGTCACACGGCTAGGTTTTTGTTTGTGTGGATTAAGTGTCAGAGGCCGGCTCCGAACTCAGAGCCTTCTGATTCCAGGGCCGGCGCTCTATTCACTGCGCCACCTAGCCGCCCCTAGAGTTTTTCTTAACATGGAGTATTTATCTCCTCTTTGCAGCTTCCAACTGTTGTTCCCGGTTTTATCCTACTGGGGCCGGAACAGAACAGATCTGATCCTACTTTACATATCAGCCCCTCAAATCTGATAACTTTCATTAGGTTCCCTTGAGTCTTCTCTTCTCGAGGCTAAAACATGCTCCATTCCTTTTACTGATTCATGTTTCATGGACTCATTTCTGTATTTGTAGCACCTAGTAAGAAGCTTGGCATACAGATAATTACTAACTACTTGTTTATCGATTAGCAGAAGATTTTGCTCTTGTGGTGGTATTAATAATTCTAGTGATAGTCGTTAATTACATATGGCTTAAATGCCATTGACTTAAGAAAAAGGTGTCAAGCATCAAGCAGCCTTAGCCATAGCCTCCAGCTGGCAGTGGCTATAACAGTGACACAGAAACATAATGGCTGTAAGCTTCACAGAACCCTTTTGACCTAGAAACATGATTTTGTCAGGTGCTATTGTGTCACTGTATCTGAGAAAACGCAGACATTTTGTAAAGAGAACCAGTTGTGTTTGTTTGGAGCTTGGGTCTATATGGAAATTTAAATACTGCCTTTTAATTCAGATGCATAACTAGGGTATGGATGTAGGGGATTGGGGTCAGCTTGGTGGAACAGTGGGTAGAGTGCTGGGTCTGGAGTCAGAAATACCTGAGTTCAAATTCAGCCTCAGACACTTACTAGCTGTTTGACCCTGGGCAAATCATTTCACCTTGTTTACCTTAGTTTCCTCATCTGGAAACTGAGTTGGAGAAGGAAATGGCAAACCACTCCAGTATCTTTGCCAAGAAAACCTCAAACGCAATTAAAAAGAGTGGGATGAAACTGAACAACAAAAATAGGGCCTTAACTTCAGGGTGCATAATTTTAGATTACTGTGATATCACTGATACTTCTTCAACAGCATAAAAATAACCAAGTTTAGCACCTAGTTGGCAAGAAGAAATAAATAGGGAAAGCAAAGGGATGCCAAATGGACCACCATTTTTCACGTAGCTTTTACTCCCCTGTCTAAGCACTGCCTTGCTTCTTTTCCTCCACTACTCCCTTGCTCCTAGCAGTGACTTTGTAAGGTATCTCTTATGTCCACAGAATGATATCCTGAGGTCTCTTATATTGGCTCCTGGCATGGTTAGTCTCTCCCCCTGCCCCCAAAAGCTTTTCCAGACATCAAAACTACTAGTTACAAGGGCTCCTTTTCTATTGCTGGTGTAAGTAGTTTGCAATATAGTACCAGTAGTGACTGGTATATGAAAAGTGGTATAAGGAGGGTAGCAATCTGGATGTAAAAATGTAGGAATGCTGGACAAAGCTTGACAACTCCACCCCATACTTCCAATGGTGTTAAGTAGTAGCTGGGGATAATTATTTCTACCCTGACTCTAGCTTCAGTGGCATGTTGGGAATTGAAAGGGATCTATTCACCTCAGCCCCAAAATGAAGCAGTCCTCAGGGAGTTGGGGGTGGGGGGTGTTTGTCAAAACGTTAGACTTAATCTGAGGGTTTGGCTATGTCTTCTGGTTGCTGGCCTAGTTTTGGGTTGACTCAGAGAATAATGGAAACAGCCCCGAGGCCATAGCTTCTGGAAATGTGGCCGAGACACACAAAGGAGCTCCCCATGTCCCCTGTGAAGAGTGACTGCAATTCAGTGAGAAAACAGCAGATGGCAGCAGTAGCACATGCAGGCTCAATGGAGAAAGCAGCCGAGCAGATGACAGCAGCTGCTTCTTGCAGGCAGTTGGTGACATTTTCAGATTTGAGTTTAACTGGGAGAGAGGGAGTATTCAGGCTACAAGTATTCTGTCTTCAGTTGGTGGCAGGGGTCTTGTGTTAGGGTGTGTGTGTGTGTGTGTGTGTGTGTGTGTGTGTGTGTGTGTGTGTGTTTGTGTGTTGTGGGAGGGAGAAGGAAGAGAGGTGTGGTTTTTTCCTTATTTATTTGGAATTGTTTTAAGATGTCATTTACTATAATGTCACAGATTTTATTTAGGGTTGATTGGGGAGATTCAATGGAAATGGGGATTTACAAGCTGGCAGCTAGGTGGCAGTAATGGTCTTGGAGTCAGGAAGACCTGAATTCTAATCCTGTCTTAGACATAAATTAGCTGTGTGAGCCTAATTTCTTTGTACCTCAGTTTCTTCTTCTCTAAACCGAGGAGCTTGGACTCAACAGCATGCTCCCAGTTCTGGATCAATGATCTCTTGATGGTATTGAGGTAGATGATTAACCCATTGGTACCCTGGACTTGGGTTTCAGCTTGAAGAGTACCCAAATCCCCTTCTCTAGAAGCTTTAAGGACAAAAGTTGACTGTGTATTCAAATCATAGTAAATGTTCACTCAGGTGACACTGCTATTTTAGCTACTTTGACACAGCTGTTTCATCAGGCATAGTTGCAGAAACTGAGGCAAGGCCAGAAAGGAGACGTTAAAACCTCAATTGCTATTCCTTTTCCTTTGTATTTACCACTCTCATTCTATATCTGACTCTTAGAGCAGAGGAGCCCAGCCCTTCTTTTCTCTAGAACACATCACTTGACACCCTATTAGCAGGTATTCTCCAGAATATTTATTTATTTATTTTTGCCTTTTTTGGAGGGGGAAAGTAGGGCAATTGGGGTTAAGTGACTTGCCCAAGGTCACATGGCTAGTTTTTGCGTGGTTTTTTTTTTTTGTTTTTTTTTTTTTGGTGGTAAGTGTCTGAGGCCACATTTGAACTCAGGTCTTCCTTACTCCAGGGCCAGTGCTCTATTCACTGCACCATCTAGCCACCCCCAGAATATTTCTTAGAGAGAAAATCTTTACCTAATGACTTTATTTTACATCAGCCCACTAACTGCTGCCTAAACACAGTTTCAACTATTCCCAAGTCAAGAATGTGATCCCAGTCCCTTCACAGCATTCTTCTGGCCTTCAGCTGGTTTGTTTTGTTCCTTTATCAGTAATCCAGATTTTATGAAGTAGGTAGCATATTAATAATAGACCAGGTTGATGAATTACAGTTTCTTCAATCAGCTTTCTGAGCCACCATAGTCACAAACCAGGTCATGTTCATCTTAACAGTTTAATGATAACTTCCAAAATTCCAATGATGGATTTACAAATGTACTACAAACTAAATTTAATAGAGTATGGATTAGAACTACCATGTTTTTTAATGTTTTCTTTTAAATATCTTGTTTTATTGTATTTTTAATTTTCAATTTAATAGCATTTTATGTTTTTCCAATTACATGCAAAGACAGTTTTCAACATTCAAGTTTGGAAAGATTTTTAGTTCTTCCCTCTTCCTCCACCCCCCTCCCCAAGATGGCAAGCAATCTAAGTTATACATGTGCAATCATGTAAAACATATTCACATTAACCTTCCATAGTTAATGCTAAAACTATGGGTATAATTTTTTTTCAATTTGATGTGGAAATGTACCTTTCTATGCAGAAGTAAGGGTATGAAATACATTTCCATATCTACCTCAATTTACTCTTAAATAGTCATCTTTCCTTGTCATTGTCTCATGGTAACTTAACATCCCTGTAGGAAGATGCTAATTGTCATCCTCCCCAACCCCTACTTCACATATGTGAAAACAAAGCTCTACTCACATGTCCTTGACTGGACTTTAAAAGTCCTTGGCAGAGTTTAATGTTATTCCTCTTCACTACCCTGTCTTGTTTTGTCCCAAATAACTATGAAGAATAAGTTGGTCTTCATTCTTTATTTAGTTACTCTTTATCTACTTTGAGATGATTATTGAATTCTTTCTCAGGCTGTTTTCCTTAAACTTAAATAATAATCCCAGGTCCTTTAATCTTTCACCGAAGGCCTTTAACCCCTAGCTATCAATGTGTCTTTCATTTACTCTTAGGAAGGAGTTTTGGGGAAAGCAGCCTGAGTCTGGCACCAGAAGACATTTTACAGGACCTCTCTGCTGCTTTATTGTACGACACTGGGAAAGTCACTTTTACTCTGTGGGCCTCAGTTTCTCCATTTGTAAAATGACCTCTAAGGTACCTTCAAATTTTCAAATGTTGGTCTTGTGATCCTCTTTGATGTATGGTCATGGACAAATCACTTGAACCTCCCTGAGCTCCAGTTTCTTAATCTGTAAAGATAGAGCTGATATCTGAAGTGCCTCCTTTCCCAGGGTTCTTGTGTGAAGCAAATGAGATTATGTATGTAAAATGCTTTGAAAACCTTAAAGCTAGTATCATAATATATGAAAAGTGTGTTGCCAGTCTTAAAGCATTCTATGTAAATTGTTATTACTAATAAACCTTAAGGCACTAGAGAAATATGAGTTAATAAAATAGAAGGTGTTGCATATGAAAGAACCCCCAAAGCCCCCGCCCCCACTTTCTGATCCCGTGTCACTGAGCGAACACGGAGCGCCAGAATTCCCCAAACTCTGAACTCAAGGTTTGTCAGTGCTAGTTCAGGGTCAGGAATAATTGAGCATCTCCCTTCCTCCTGTCCCCAGGGTTTCTCCGCATCATTGCTACCAGGCGGACACCTGGGCTGAGGCTGCCTGGCAGCGCAGGCGTGATCGATACCTGAGGCGGGGCGGAAAGTGCCCTTTGCTGCAGGAGGGTGTGTGAGGGCGCGCCAGTGCGCACGTGCGTGCTCCACGAGGGCGCCTCCAGAGGGAGGGTGGAAGCCTCGCTCCCCTTTCCCTCCCAGGTATGCCTAGGCCCGTCATTTTCATAACATTCTATTCTCTCTTTTTCTGTCTCTCTCTCCTCTTCCCTCCTTCCCTCACTTCCTTACTTCTCTCTCTCTCTCCCCCCTCTCCCCCCTCTCCCCCCTCTCCTCCCTCTCCTCCTTCTCCCTCCCTCCCTTTCTTCCCCCTCCTGCCTTCGTTCCTTCCCTAAAAATCTCCAGATTATTTTTCCATTAGGATAATTTTGAAAACTTTCTCTTTTGGGATCTTCCTCATTTCTTTTTGTTTTATACCTTGGTGAGAACAGGTCTCTAACAAGAGATGAAAGTTGGGGGCAAGTATGAGTGGCCCAGCCCCTCCCCTCCAAAAAAAGCCTTCACCTCCGAGGGGAGCAGCTAAGCAGGAGGGAAATCTCCCAGCCCAGCCACAGGCCATATGCTAGGCAGAACGACTTGTGGATGTAGCTGGCTGGCCGGCTAGTGGCTGACAGCTGAGATCCAGTCAGTCTGGGGTCACCAGTGCCTACCAGGTGACCATGGGCTGAGGCCTAGGCCCTGCATCCTTGGTGTGAGTACCTGTCATGATTCCTAAGCTCAGGGCTTTTTCAGGCTGCTGTTCTCTCCACTTTGGCAAGCAGCACCCCCTCATTTGGAGCAATGGAGGCCAGACTAACAGCTTCCCTCCTTCCATCTCCTACATTTTGAAGACTAAACCAATTAATAAGCCAAGTCAATTTTTTCACTTGCCTTGTTTTTCAGTAGAAAGACAGGGAATTCTAGTTGATGTCTCAAAATCAGTGTCCCATTTTTTTTTTTTTTATGCTGGGTTTGTGATCTGTTTCCTCCTTCTGGACAGGTGGTCTATGCTGCCCTAAAAATACCTTTTTTGTCTTTTTTCTGCTGACCCTCACCTGGGTCAAAAACTATTTGCCTTTTTTCCAATTCTTGGCTTTTCTCACATTAGTATAGCCTCTTCCCCCTTCCATTTCCCCTTTAAGACAAGTTATTGATATATTTGGTTTTTTACATCACCATAGTTTTTCCCAGCATCCTTTCCCTCCCATTCTCAGAGAGCCATACCATATAACAAAAAGTGCTTTTTAAAGACAAAAAGAAAAAGAGGAAAAACCAACATAACTGATGACTACATTGAAAAAGTCTCAGACGGGGCAGCTAGGTGACGCAGTGAATAGAGCGCCGGCCCTGGAATCAGAAGGACCTGAGTTTGGAGCCGGCCTCCGACACTTAATCCGCACAAACAAAAAAAAAACCTAGCCGTGTAACCTTGGGCAAGTTACTTAACCCCAATTGCCCTAAAGGGGCGGCTAGGTGGCGCAGTGAGTAAGAGCACCGGCCTCAGAGTTTGGATGACCCGAGATCAGATCCGGCCTCAGAAAATGAGCACCCACGCATAAATCAAATGACTAGCCGTGTAACCTTGAGCAAGTTACTTAACCCCAATTGCTTTAAAAAAAAAAAGTCTAAGAATAGGTGACTTGTGCAACATTTGTGAGCCTCTCACCTCTGCAAAGGGATAGAGTGGGAACTTCTCATAGTCAGGATTTTTTTGAGCCAGGATTGTTTTTTTCTCATAATTTTGCAACATTCACTTTTATTTTTGTTTTCATGTGTGCATGTAAGTTCTTTCTCTTTGTTGTAGTTATGTATAGTGTTTTCACACTGCTTATATGACTGCATCAGTTCATATAGATCTTTCCATGTTTCATTATATTAATCAAACTCACCATTTCTTACATCAAATTAATATATATTCTGTCACATTTAGATACCACAACTTAGCCATTTCCCATTCTATGGGCATCTACTTTGTTTCCAATTCTTTCCTGTCACAAAAAAATAATGCTATAAATATTTTGTTGCATATATATTTGGTGTGTGTGTATTTGCATTACTCTTTAGTAATTTGGAGCATTCTTTCATGTGGTTGTTAATATTTTGTAATTCTTTTGAGAACTGTTTATTCATGTCCTTTGACTACTTATCTTTTGGGGGAATAGTTTTGGTTTTATATTTATCTGCTAATTATTTATATAGCTGGGATACCACATCCTTTTCAGAGAAATTGGATAGAAAGATTTTTTTTCTCATTAGACTGTTTTCTTTCTTGTCCTAAATGTATTAGTTTTGTTTGTACAGAAAATTTTCAGCTTCATGTAATCAAAGTTATTTATTTTATTTTTTGTAATCGCTTCTATCACTTGTTTAAGAATACATCTACTCATAACTGTGAGAGGTATTCCATTTCTCTTCCAATTTTTTAATAGTATGATCTTTAATATTAATTAATTAATATTAAGATCCTGTATGTCCTTTAGAATGTGTTGTGGAATATGGTATGAGGTGTTGGTCTAAGCCTAATTTCTGCCAGACTGCTTATCAAATAGGTCTTTCCTAAGTAATTTATATTTTCCAGTTCATCTAACAACCAGTTGTTGATTTCTGTTGTTTCTGATTTTCCCTTGTCTAGCCTTTTTCATTTATCTGCCTCTCTATTTTTTAACCAATAAAAGATGGTTTTGATGACTGCTGCTTTATAATATTTTTTGACATCTGGAAATCTCCATATAGTTTTTGGTTTATAATATAGTTTGATATCTCCCTTCATCCTTACTTCTTTTCATAATTTCCCTTGATATTCCAGGATCTTTATTTTTTTTTATTTTTGGAGGGTAATTGGGGTTAAGTAACTTGCCCAAGGTCACACAGCTAGTTTTTTGTGTGTGTGTTGAGTGTCTGAGGCTAGATTTGAACTCAGGTCCTCCTGACTCCAGGGCCAGTGCTTTATTCACTGCATCACCTTAGCCACCTCCAACCTCGACCTTTATTTTTCCAAATGAATTTTATTATTATTTTATCGGGTTCTATAAATTATTCCTTTGATAATTTGATTGGCATAGCTTTAAAAGTGTAAATTGACTTTGATAGCATTGTCATTTTTTTATATTGTCACAGCCCATCCATGAGCACAGAATAGTCTTCCACCTGTTTAAGTTGTCCTTTCTGAGAAGCACTTGATAGTCTATAAAGATGTTTTCTATGCTTTGGTATTGTTGATCCCCATGTATGTATTCATTTTGTGGTTATATAGTATGAGATTTTCCCTTTCTATCACTATCCCTTATATTTTGTTGTTTTCATATTTTTTTGTGGATTGTAAGCTTTGGTTTATTTTGAGTTCTCATTGTACAGCAAGCATGAAAAAGGACGGGAGAACAGAGTTGAAGAGGTCTGGCATGATGAGACACCTGGTCAGTCAGGCCTGCTTTGATTTGTTTGTTTGTTACAGAGTTTGTTACAGACTGTTTGTTACAGAGATTGTTACAGACTGCCTTATGTTGTCCTCCATCAATTTGTCACCCAAGGGCTTCAATACCTTTTTCCCAATACCAAATTCCCAGCAATTTGATCAATCATTGTTCCAATTTCTCTGAACTCCCCAGAGTATTTAACATATGCCCAAGTACAAAGGGATGTCAGTGCTAAACCCATTATCAGGTTACACAAGATGGATATCAAGTTCAGGCCAATGAATCCAGTCAGTCCTGAGATCATATACATAGCAAACATAACTGCAAACAGTGTGGCAGGGGTACAAGCAGCATAGAAGATGTTTTTGCCATCATCGTGCTTTACAAAATTTGCATAGGTTTCTTCGATCTCAGATTCAAGCTGGTCCTGATAATGACTGCAGAATTCATCTCTTCCCATTTTTTCACAGAACAAATCTGTTTGACAGCCACCTCCTTGAAATCCAAATGTTTTTTTTTTTCTAAATCTGAAGGTTCAGTGTAAGGCTTATCTCCACCACATACCTGCTCCATGTTTTTACTCTAGCTGTCCCTTGCTCCTGCTACTACAGCAAGATTGTTAGCTTCAGCAGTTGCCTGAAGCATAGATTTAGGATGTGGAAGCTCCTCTCCTTGATATATTTTAATATAAGCCTTAAAGTATTCTACAAGATCTCTACAAGTCACTTCGGATCCACTTCTCTTTTTCTACCATATATTCAGGGGCAAGCAGTAACAGAACCAGATTATGAAGTTCTTTTTTAAAGTCTTAATCAATATCAGTCAATCTCCCATCAAAACTTGGATTGACAAGATCCAAGGATGTGGATGTGGCAACAGGAAACAACCAAGCTTAGAGAAACAACTGTGAATATGCTTCCTTACATTCTGCAGCTCTTCATGTCGGTTTTGCTTTACCTGTAATCTTTTTTCAAGAAACTGTCTTCTTCCTTCCAAGCCATATGAATGCTCATATGGATAACTCCAATCTCGAATCAAGAACATTAAGGTCTGAAACGGCTTCTGGTAGATTTCTTCCATTGCAAGTCTTCTATAATCTGTAAACAATTGTAAATGCTAAAGATCATCTTCTTGAATATTCTGAGATAAATTACATACCTGAACAGAACTTGTCATAGTGCTCAAAGCAGATACAGTTGCACAGTCTTTGACAGTCGATTGGCTATCAAAGGCACCCTGGGTGTCCATTAACAATACAGCAATTTTTGAAAAGCTTCTGTCCAAACAAAGCCAATGTAACCAAGATCAAGAGGGAGGTGGGAAATTGGGAAAGAATTTTTACAACCCATGTCTCTTATAAAGGACTCATTTCTAAAATATACAGAGAATTGAGTCAAATCTATAAGAATACAAGTCATTCCCCAATTGATAAATGGTCAAAGGATATGAACAGGCAGTTTTCAGAGAAAGAAATTAAAGATATCTATAAGCATATGAAGAAATGCTCTAAATCACTATTGATTAGAGAAATGCAAGTCAAAATAACTGTGAGGTACCACATCTCTCCAGTCAGATTGGCTAAGATGACAAAACAAGAAAGTGACAAATGCTGGAGAGGATGTGGGCAAATTGGAATACTAATGCATTGCTGGTGGAGTTGTGAACTTATCCAACCATTCTGGAGAGCAATCTGGAATTATGCCCAAAGGGCTGTAAAGAATTTCATACACTTTGACCCAGCAATACCACTTCTAGGGTTATATCCCAAAGAGATCATAGAAGCAGGAGGAAGACCCATATGTACAAAAATATTTATAGCAGCTCTTTTCGTGGTTGCAAAGAATTGGAAATTAAAGGGGTACCCATCAATTGGGGAATGGCTAAACTAGTTGGTGGTATATGAATGTAATGGAATATTATTGTGCTATAAGAAATGAGGAGCAGACGGTTTTCATATTTTCCTGGAGAGGCTTATACAAACTGATGCTGAGTGAGAAGAGTAGAACCAGGAGAAATCTGTATACAATCACAGACACAACATAAGTGTGATGACCAACTATGACAGACTGGACTCTTCTCAGCAATGCAGTGATTTAAGTTAATCCCAAAAGACTCATGAAGGAGAGAGATGTCTACATCCAGAGAAAGAACTAGAAAGAACTGAGCCTGAATCCTGATGGAAGCAAACTACTTGATCTTTTTCTTTTCATTGTTTGGTTTTACTTCTTCTTTACCATTTTTTGTCCCCCCCAGTACAATATGCCTTTGTAACTTGACTAATGTCTAATATGAAAGTATTTGCAGATCCTATACTGGACTATATGCCATTGTGGGGTGTGGGGGGAGGGAGGGAAGTGAAATTTGAAACTCAAGGAACTACGGAATTGAATCTTGTAAACTGAAAATAAACAAATGAATTAATAAAAAAATTAAAATAAAACAATACAGCAATTTTTGTTCCATCTGGCCTATCAATTAAAACACTTCATTCCAGACCTGTATGCCTGTTGTCTCTCTCTCACATCCACCTCTCCATGTAAAACCAGTCAGTGGTTCATTATTTCCACCAATCCAACTAGAGGAATTCTTGTTATACATGTATCTCAGCATGAAGTCCAATAAGAATGATTTCCCTTTACGTAAAGCTCTTGCCACAGACACCACTATGATCATGTACATGCTCTTATAACAAAATCTGCTCTAATGCCTCTCCATCAGGCTCAAAGTTGTAATCATCTTCGTGAGCAAGAACAATCTGTACTGGACAGGGTTTCTTCATAGCCTCATCTGAGTTCACCAGCTCATCGTCCTTGTAATCTTCACCTAGTGAGGACAGGGATAAGATGTGGTTGTCCTGGACCGCTGAGTCTCCACTCAGAGGCTACCCCTGCCACAGCTTCTGGGGAGGGTGCTGCTGCTGCCTCCTCAATGCCATGTTTTCCTCTGCCATCTTGTACCAATTTAAAATGAACTCTCCTTGTTGTTTTCATATTAGAAATACAGTTTATTTTTTAGGGTTAATTTTGTAGCTTGCAACTTTGCAGAAGCTATTTTCTAGATTAGTGTTTGCGATTTCCTAGGATTTTTCAAGCATACTATTATAAGGATAGTTTCATTTCTTCTTTACCTCTGTCTATACCTTAAATTTCTTCCTCTTATTGCTGTTGCTAGCATTTCTCAAACAGAAGAGTGGACATCCTTGTGTTTTCACTGTATTTATTGAGAAAATTTCTAGTGTTTCCCCATTGTATATGATGCTTGCTTTTGGTTTTATTTAGATAGATACTTTTTTTTCAGGTTTTGACTCCTGATTTTATTATTCAATTTCTTTTTTCCATTTAAAGCAGTCTGCTATGGCCTCCCAAGGCCAGAGTCAGTCAGAGCTGGTAGTCATTGGAAGGAGGGTTGGTTGTGGGGATTGGGATGAGGGGAGAGGTTCACCGCTCTGCCACACACACACACACACACACACACACACACACACACACACACACCCCTATTCCCTTCAACTATTCTCATACTGAGAAAAGTTTCATCAGTTACAATTATACATATATATTTATATATACCTACACCCTACTATACATACATACATATGTATGTATACATATATATTCCCTTCAATACTGAGAAAAGTCTTATGATTTACAATTATTGTTTTTCCATTTAGGAATGTAAATAGTTCAACTTTAATTTAAAATTCCTTATGATTTCTTTTTCCTGTTTACCTTCTCATGCTTTTCTTGCTTCTTGTATTTGAAAGTCAGATTTTCTGTTCAGCTCTGGTTTTTTCATCAAGAATGCTTGAAAGTCCTCTATTTCATTCAATGGCCATATTTTCCCCTGAAGCATTATACTCAGTTTTGCTGGGTAGGTGATTCTTGCTTTTAATCTTAGCTCCTTTGACCTCTGGAATATCATATTCCAAGCCATTCTATCCCTAAGTGTAGAAGCTGCTAGGTCTTGTGTTATCCTGATTGTGTTTATACAATACTCAAATTGTTTCTTCCTGACTGCTTGCAGTATTTTCTCCTTGACCCGAGACCTCTGGAATTCATCTATAATATTCCTAGGACTTTTCTTTTGGGGATCTTTTTCAAGAGGTGATTAGTGAATTCTTTCAATTTCTATTTTGCCTTCTGGTTCTAGAATATCAGGGCACTTTCCATTGATAATTTCTTGAAAGATGATATCTAGGCTTTTTTTTATCGTGGTTTTCAGGCAAACCAATAATTTTTTTTCCAAATGTTTTATTAACTTCTGGTTTGCATCATTCATTTCTGCCAAATTTTGAGTTACAATTTCCCCCCCCCCTGTTTTTCCCCTACCCACCACCCCAGAATAGCAGTTCCACAGGATATCCCCTCCTCCAATCTGCTTTCTTCCCATATTATCTCCCATATCCCCTTCGACTTTTCTAGTAGGGCATGGTGAATCTCTATGCCCCAATGCCTGTATATCTTATTTCCCAATTATATGTAAAATAGTATTAATAATAGTATTTATATATATTTTACACATTTGATTTTAAAACTTCGAATTCCACATTCATTCCCTTCCTCCCTTGTCACCCACCCTTACTTGGAAGATAAGCAATTCAGTATATGTTGTACATGTGTAGCTATGCAAAACATTACCATAGTAGATATATTGTAAAAGACTGACTATATTTCCCTCCCTGCTATCCCACCTCCTAATTGGTCTATTCTCTACTTTGATCCTGTCCCTTTACTAAAGTGGGTGCTTCCAACTTCCCTCACCTCCAGCCTGCCTTCCCTTCCATCATCCTCCGTCTCATCCCCTTCCCCCCTACTCTCCTGTAGGGTGAGATATCCTATTTAGTATGTATGTCATTCTCTTCCTGAGCCAAATTCAATGAGTATAAGGTTTTGCCTTTTTGCCTTCCTGTTCTTCCCCTCCATTGTAACCATTTCCCTTGCCTCTTCTATATGAGATAGTTTATCCCATTCTGTCTCTCCCCATCTCCCCTTGTTATATTCTTCTCTCACCTCTTAATTTCACCTTTTAAGTACCATCCCTTCCTATTAAATTGGACCTGTGCCTTCTATCTATGCATACCTGTAAACATATATACACACATTCACATATGTATTCATATGTCCATATACCCTTCTTCAACTATTTTCATACTGAGAAAAGTTTTATCAGTTACAATTATAATTTTTCCATGTAGGAATGTAAATAGTTCAACTGTGATAAGTTCCTTATGATTTCTTATCCTGTTTACCTTCTCAAGCTTCTCTTGTTTCTTGTATCTGAATGTCAGATTTTCTGTTCAACTCTGTTTTTTTCATCAAGAATGCTTGAAAGTTTTCTATTCCACTGAATAACCAAATTTTCTCCTGAAACATGATACTCAATTTTGCTGGGTAGGTGATTTAATCCCAGCTGGGTAGGTGTTTTAATCCCAGCTCCTTTGCCCTCCAGAATATCATATTCTAAGCCCTTCAGTCCCACAGTGTAGAAGCTGCCAAATCTTGTGCTATCCTGATTGTGTTTCCACAATATTGAAATTGTTTCCTCCTGGCTGCTTGTAATATTATCTCCTTGATCTGGGAATTCCAGAACCTGGCTACAATATTCCTAGGAGTTTTCTTTTTGGGGTCTTTTTCAGGAGGTGATCTCTGGATTCTTTCAACCTCTATTTTGCCCTCTGATTCTAAAACCTCAGGGCAATTTTCCTTGAGAATTTCTTGAAGGATGATTTCTAGGTTCTTTCTTTGATCATGGCTTTCAGGTAGTCCAATAATTTTTAAATGATCTTTCCTGGAACTATTTTCCAGGTCAGTGGTTTTTCTCATGAGATATTTCACATTGAATAATATTCTTTCATTTGTTTGGATCTGTTTAACAGCATCTTGATTTCTCATAAAGTCACTAGCTTCCATTTGCTCCAGTCTAATTCTGAAGGAATGATTCTCTTCAGTGAGCTTTTGAGATTCTTTTTCCATCTGGCAAATTTGGCTTTTCAAGGCATTCTTCTCCTCATTGCCTTTTTGAGCCTCTTTTGCCATTTGAGTTAGTCTATTTTTTAAGGTGTTATTTTCCTCAGTCAGGCTGTTGACTCTCATTTCATACTTTTCTTGCATCTTTTTAATTTCTCTTCCCAATTTTTCCTCCACTTCTCTTACCTGCCTCTTAAGGTCCTCTATGGCCTGTAACCAGCTTGTATTTTCATTTGGGGCTTTTGGTGCAGGAGTTCTGACCTCTCAGCCCTCCTCCTGTTCCATGTTTCTGTCCTCTTTGCCCCCAAAATAGGAGTCTAATGTTGAATTTTTCTGTTTATTTTGCTTCCTTTGCCTAGGCATGTTGCCACTCAATTACTTGACTTTTGGGCTTGTTGCCACAGTAGGACTCTGCCACCAGCCAGGGGAGCTTCTGTCCCAAATGCTGGGGTTTTCTAAAGTGCTGGAGGTATTAGTGGGGTGCCCTCTCTGAAGCCTCTACCCGCTCTGGCAAGCTGGTCACACACCCCAAGACCTCCACCCTAGACTGCAATCCAGATCCAAGAAGGTTAAAGCATGAGTGCTTACCCCCCAGACTGATTGCCTGGTTGCCCTACAGTCTGTAGGCCAGGAGCTGATGTTCCAGCATTACTGCTCCTACACTGAAGCTTCTCAGTGGCTTCTCGCACCTAGGGAAAGAGGCTATTGTGCTCTCCAAACTAATGAGGCCCAAAGTCCATACTGCACTAACCTCTCACTTTATCCTTGGCATCTATGTGTTGGTAATTCTGGAAATGCCACAGCTGCTGGTTTTCTGGAGTCCCTCCAGCCGCTGGTGAGGCCCACCCTGGGGCTAAAACCTCTGGCTCACGCTGGTTTGGGGCCGGCTTCCAGAGGGCTGTGCTGGCCGCTCCCTGCCAGGCTGCCAGGCTGTCCTCAGAGTGAGGTTAGCTTCTCTGTGTCATTTTGTGGGTTCTGGAGCTCCAAAGTTTTTTTCAGAGTCCTCTTTCACATAAGTTAGAAGTGGTGGGAGCCAGAGCTGCACGGAAATCCTGTTTGTATTCTGCCATCTTGGCTCCTAGACCAAAAATTTTTAAATTATCTCTCCTGAATCTATTTTCCAGGTCAGTAGTTTTTCCAGTGAGATATTTCACATTGCTTTCCATTCTTTCCTTTGTTCGGATCTGTTTTATAGTATCTTGATTTCTCATAAAGTCATTAGCTTACTTTTCCTCCAATCTAATTCTGAAGGAATGATTCTCCTCAGTGAGTTTTTGAAATTCTTTTTCTATCTGGCAATTTCAGCTTTTTAAGGTATTCTTCTCCTCATTGGCTTTTTGGGCCTCTTTTTCTATTTGAGTTAGTCTATTTTTAAGGTGTTATTTTCTTCAGTCAGGCTGTTGACTCTCCTTTCATAATTTTCTTGCATCATTCTCATTTCTCTTCCCAATTTTTCCTCCACTTCTCTTACTTGATTTTCAAAATCCTTCTTGAGCTCCTCCATGATCTTCAACCAGTTCATATTTATCTAGGGAGCTTTTGATGTAGGAGTTCTGACTTTGTTGCCTTCCTCCCATTCCATGTCTTGATCCGTTTTTTCCTGAAAAAGGAATCTATTGTGGGATTGCATTTCCTTGGCTTGCTCATATTACCCATCAATTACTTGACACTTGAGCTCTTTGCCACAGTAGAACTCTGCTTCCAGAATGGAGAGGACTTTGTTCCAAATCATTGGGGTTTTTTGCAGCTGCCAGAGCAGTTAGGAAGGTGCCCTCTCTGTAGCCACTACAGGCTCTGGCATCTGGCCACTCACAGCAGAACCACCACCCGAGACCACAATCCAGATCCAAGCATGTCAAAGCAAGAGCAATTGCCCTCTGAATTGTAACTTGGTTCCCATACAGTCTGCAGCCACACAGAGCAGCCGCTGTGCCTCTGCCACTTCTCACCATGGGGGTATTGGCCGGATATCTGTTCACCCCTGTTCCAACAGAGTTCTACACTAACCTTTTACTTTGTCTTTGGCATTTATGGATTGAAAAGTCTGGAAACTGCCATAGCTACTGGCGCTTCACTCTCCTAAAGTTTGTTCCGGGGGCTGCTGGTCAGGGCTGCCCTGGGGCCAAAACTGCTCATGCAGGGCTGTGCTAGGCTCCCAGCTTGGTGTGATAGCCCCTTCCTGTTGGCCTACTAGGCTGCCTTCAGTAGGAGATTTGTTTCTCTCTGTCACTTTGTGGGTTCTGTAGCTCTAAAATTTTAGAGCCATTTTTTACACGAATTGGAGGAGGTGGAAGCTGGAGCCACAGGGAAGTCCTTTTTCTACTCCGCCATCTTGGCTCTGCCCCCCATATTTTCTAAAGATATAAATCTTATTAGTCTTTTCAGAGAGCCAGTCTTCATTTTTATTTATTATTTCTCCTCTGATTTTTAATAGTTCCTTTTTTATACTTATTTTGGATTTAATTTTTGGCTTTCTAATTTTTAAAGGGCTATTCAAGTCATTAATCCTTTCTTTTTCTATTTTCTTATATATTTGTAAGGGTAAGATTTCCCCCCTGAGGATATTTAAAAGATTCATTTACTATTTCTGCCTTTTTATATTTTTTGTATTATCTCTGTGCTCTAATATATAGTCTACTTTTGTAAAAGTTCCACATACTAAAAAATATGTAAATTTTTAGCAGTCCCATTTAGAAGATGCCATAAGTGTTTTTTTTTTAAATCGACCACAATGTTTTATTGAGTGCTTTCATTCAATAAAATACAAGCATGTATTCACTTACATGGGACAAAAAAGGCTAGTGATAAACAAAATTTCAGTAATGTATAGTGATTGTTGAATTTGAGCTTTTGTATAAAAATTTTTCCTGATAGCATGCACCTTCCTTTGAATACATCAATACAAAAAATCATCCCTAAACACTACATCAAAGTGTAAACAAGATAGAATTTTGAATTTTTGTTTCCCTAAGACTGCATAAAAGGAAATAAAAACACACATGAATACAAAATTTTGTGACAAAGCTCTCTATACTATTACATATCCAACATTCTTTGCACTGGAAAAAATACTGAAAAATTCTTTTTTACTTGGAGGGAAAGAACTTCCAAGTTAATGGACCAAGTTAAAGGGAAAATAAAATAAAAATAATGAAAATAAAGGATAATATGTTGTAACAAAATGGTTCAAAATTTAATCATAAACAAGAACAGAAGAGAGGGAAGGTCTTATAGAGGTCCAGAAGCATTAGTAGTAGGTTATGTCACATATCTCTTGGTCCACTGTATGGCCATTCTCATGTTCTGCTCTCTTGGTCATGTGGAAGTACTTCCCACCAAGAGGTCAGCCAGGTTGCAATCTGTGAGAAGTGAGCAGATGGAAAACAGAAACTTTAGAAATGGTTAGGGCTGGAGTCCAATTATCCTTTAGAACAGAGGTGTCAGACATGAGGCCCTATTGATATGTGGCTTTCTAAGTCAGTATGCAGTCTATAGGGATCTTTATATATGATTTAGTGGCCCCAGCTTCTATTCAAGTTTGACACCACTCCTAGAGTGTTTAAACAGATCACTTTTTGACTGTTAAAATTACAGTGATGGATTGTTGTCTAAAATGTAACTTGGTTAGGTAAGATGGTTTAAATGGGTAGTATGGTGAGAAGGGACTACAAAGAAAGAAAACCCTTTCTTCCTAGACAGATCCTGGTGGTCCCAAGATAGATAGACTGCTATTCATACATATTGTCTCCTTTGAGTATAGCAGTACACTTTGGAGGAGGATCTAATGTGATTTCTGCAAGTTCTTTCTGGTTTGTTGTCTATGGTGCCTTTCAGTCTAATGTAGTTTCCTTATTTATCCCTTTTTATGTTTTGAATGCTTGTTTATGTTTTGTCTGATACTATCATTATTAAACTTACATTCTCCAAATGCCTCAGAATCTAAATTCATAAAGAAAAAATTAACTGAACTAGTAAGAAATCATTAATAACACAGTAATGACAGGAGATTTCATTGTCCTCAGTTTTGGATAAGTCTAATACAAAGAAAGAAAAGAGAAAGTATTTAAACCACTGGAGAAGCGAAACCTAAAAAAAACTTGTAAATTTTTTTATTATCTAATACATAAGAAATTTTCTTCCATGGCTTTATTTTTATATTGTATAAGCAATAGATTGTAGGATTTTGTTTTCTTATCTAAATCAATTTTTAAATATTTTTGGATTAATTCATTTACATTTAAAGTTATGAAAGTTAAGTTTTTATTTTCCTTTGTCTCTAGTGTTGCTTTAAAAATGGATTTCTTACCCTCTTCCTCTGTTAACACAGTAGTACGTCTGTTCAGTTATTTCAGCTTAGTCTATTTAAGGCAACAATATTCCCACTGACTCTCTTCCTCTCACCCTCAACTTCTCCTTGACCCCCATTTGTTATTCATTTTCATGCTTTTTGAGTTTTGCTTATTACTCCTTTTTCTTTTTTGCTTTTATTCAATTTTTAATTTGTTTCCTCTTTTTTTTTCTTTCTGGTAAGTAGTTAAGTGATATCCTACCTCTCCTCCCCTTCAACTTATTTTGTATGTTAGTTTTTTTTTAATTTTCATTTTCTGGGTCCTTTTTCTAAAAAGAATTTATTTTCCTTATTCTCTTTAGTGTTTGCCTTCCCTTTATCTTCTAGAATTTTATTCTTTGATTAATGATATTTATGCTTATTAACTGCTTCTTTAGTCTCTGTATTCTTCATGGGTTTGAAACTTTTAAGGTATCTATTTTTGATTTTCTGTTCTAAACATTTTCTTTGTAATTGCCTTATACATCTTGCCCCTTGGTCACCTTTATTATGCCTTGCTCTTAGAAATATCATTTCCAGCAGATGATAGAGAACATGTTGCCCCATAGTAGGAATTTTCCTATGTCCCCTGCAGTTCATTATTAACCTTTGTCCTCTATGTGGTAATTTTTTTCCCATTTGCCTTGAAATCATCTCCTTTGAGTCCATATCCCCCAGTTCTTCTGGGTGTCCATTTCCCCCACAAACTCTCATTCCCCTTCTCTTCTGTCAGGATGAGTGGTCTAAGTGCCAAATCCCTGCAGATTACACTTATTTTAAAGTCTCTATCTCCAATTATAGAACCTTTCTCTTTTTCCATTGAAGCAGTCATCACTGGTACTTCTTTCCACCAATGAAACATGATTTCTCCTTGTTTTCTGACCTTGTCAGTCTCTCCTTTGCCTCCTTGCCCATTCTATAGAATCTTTTATTCCTGAGAGACCGTGGGAATTATTCTCCCTTCATTATTAACCTTTCATTTATTTAAGGTATCTCACATATGCCCCTCAGTCTTTCTCTCTTTCCTCCCCATTTTTAGGAAATCTCCCTTTCTGTAATTTAGTCGCACACAAAAAACAAATACTGATTTGTTTGTAGATGGACTGTTGTGAGGTTTAATCCATGACATTTCAGGCCTGTTTCTCCATTATCACTTCCTTTTGATTTCTGTTTTCACTCATGTCGTCTTAAATCTCTTAATGTTTGCTGTCATTATAATTTTGTTGTTATTGTCTTCAGTTGATATATTTGTATATCTTGTATACTTGTCTGAGGTGTTTGAAAAGCAAATAATTGCTTTACTCTTGATTTTCTTTCTAGGAATATTTCAAAGGCCTCTTTTTATTGCATGACTGTCTTTTTTTCATTAATAATTATCCTGCAGGTTTGCAGGATAGGCCTCCTTGGGTTGAATTTTGATCTCCATTACTCTTTGGACCACATTGTTTCTTTCTTTCCTATGGTTTCTAGTGGGTTCAGAATAGTCATATGTTATTCAAATGTCATTTCCTTTATATTTGAAGGGCTTTTTTTTCCACTGGTAACTTGCATTTTTTTTATGTTCATCAGTGAAATTGTTCAGTTTGACTATTATGTTGCTTTAGAGGGTTCTTTTTTTCTTGGCGGCAATCTGTGGATTTTTTTTTGATTGACACTTTGTTTTCAGAGTTCAAAAGTTCTGGGCTATTTTTAAAAAATTTCTTGTATTGTAATGTTGAGGATTTTTGATGTCTTCTTTTGGGGTGCCTATAGTCCTTAAGTTGTTTCTGTACATGCTATCTTCAGTATCAATATATTTTGGTTATAAGAAGAGCATGTTTTCTTTTAATGTTGTTTTTTGCTTCTCTTCTTCCAGATTGTCCTTCATTCCAATGTATTTATGCCCCACTCATTTATTCTTCCTATGCTGTGCTTATAATTCTCTGGTTTGTGGTTTGCTGGTTATATGTATGCAATTTTCTCCTCTTCCTCCAATTCTCAGTTTAAAGTTGTCTTCCTCGGATTTGCCAGCCTCTTGGCAAATATATTTCTACAGCCTCTCATCACATGTACTCCCTTGCCTGCCAAGAGCCCATCATTACTGTATTATATGCCATATCCTAGAAATATGAATACTGTTTTCACATATCATTTTCTTAACTAAATGTTAATTTCCCAAATCTGCCTTTCTCTCCTCAAGCCCCTATCTTCATCCGGTAGCAGGGCTTCAGTTTTTTGCCCAAGAATTCATAAAGCCTTAAGCCTCAGCACTAAAACTGCCAAACTAAATTAACTCTGATTGCAATGTTTTTCTCTTTTAGCTCTGGGGCTTTCTAAAGTAAAATTATCAGTACTATAATATTGTGCTACACTGTGTGTCAAGTTTAGACAAGTACTAGGCCAGTGTAAGTAGGCAAATGTGTGGCTACAAACAGCTTTGTAAGTCATATAGGCCAGGCAGACATTGGAGTGAAACTCACCTGTAGGTCAGGGAGTAGATTCTACAACCTCTGTAGTTTCTGCCACTTGTGAAACTATGTATGAATGAAGCATACACTGAGAATTTTCACAAAATTCCATGCTTTCAATACTTTTTTCTTTTGAAGTTTGCATAAATTTAGCTGTGGTTCTCATGAAGCAATATTATCAGTAGATATAATTCTAGTTTTTAACATCTTGGCCTTTTGAAGCCTTGCTCTTTCAGAAATGTGTTTACTGAGTATTAACTATGTGCAGGATCTTGTGCTGGGAGAGGCAAAGATGATTAAGGTTTGAGCTCTACTCTAGAGGAGATTTCCATGTACTAGAGGAAATAAAACACATAACCAACTGGTCTCTGAAGCAATAATCAAAGTTCTGTAATTAATATTGCAGTGCATTCAGGAGAAAAGACTAAGAAGGAATGAAGTGAACATTTATTAAGGCTCTACTATATGCTCAGCACTGTGCTAAGCAGTTTACAAATATTATCTCATTTAATCCTCACAACAACCTGAAGAGGGAGATGTATTATTATCTCCCTTTTACAAATGAAGAAACTAAAATGGAGGGAGAGGTTAAGCTCTCAGGGTCACATGACTTGTAAGGTATATCTTTTTGAACTCAAGGTCTTCCTGACTCCAGGCCCAGCTCCTTCTTCTTCACTTTTAAATCTATCATGTGTTCTCTTCTACCATACATATAACAAATTGCTCTGAGAGAGATTGACTGTAGACTAGAGAAGTCAAACACGCAGCCCATAGGTTGCATGTGACCCACAACACTACCAAGTATGGCCTTAACCAGATGAAAATGTATTTGTCTAATATTTTACAAAGAAAATAAAAACATAATAAGATGTAGATGATTTTATATTTTAATATTAAGTCACTTTATAATCCACAGTGATCATTGTGTGTGGTTTTATGGCCCCTGTTTACATTTGAGTTTGACACCACTGTTCTAGAAGATAGCTTGGAAGATCTAGAAGATCCAGTGGAAAGAGTACTGGCTTTGGAGTCAGAAAACTTGGATTCAAATCCCACCTCTGATGATTACTATCTCTGTAACCTTGGACAAGTCACTTAAGCTCCATGAATTTCAAGTTCCTCATTTCTAAAATCAAGATTTTGAAATAGATAGCTCTGAGGTCCCTTCTAGCTCTAGGTGTATGATCTTATGAAACATAAGATAGTTACCTGAGACTTTAGAGCATTAACTCATAATTTTTGTGCTTAGGGTAATTAAATGGTTCAGAATGTGTCTTTAGTTGAATTGGGTGTGGAAGCAGACATTTTGGAACATCATCTTCTGTTGGGGAGATTGCCACTGTGGTGGGAGAAGGAGTAAATTGAAAGGATAAGGTTGACTGGGCAGGAATTCATCTGTCATATGGTCCACAGGTTGGGGAATTTCAGGTAGGGAGGAAGGGGAAGCCAGCATTTGATATCTTCATATTTTAAGCTAATTATTCTAAGCTCAGGGGTTTCTTTGCTTTTGAAGATTTAAAAATGCTCTTTGTGCCTTTTCTAGATTTTGACTCCCTTGGGTGAAGCCCCAGTTGTTCTGCCTGAGTTATGGTTCTGTGAGAGTTATTGCAGGATTATTGCTTGAAGGCATCAGTCCATTGCATTCCTGCAACCAAAAAGGCCAATGAAATGTTGGGTCGCATCTGGAAGGAATTTAGAAGTCCACTGTTGGGAGGAGTGAACTTATTTTTTTTAAGCAATTGGGGTTAAGTAACTTGCTCAAGGTTACACGGCTAGTCATTATTTGTGTGTGGGTGCTCATTTTCTGAGGCCAGATTCGATCTCGGGTCATCCCAACTCCGAGGCCAGTGCTCTTACTCACTGTGCCACCTAGCCGCCCCTTTTAGGTCAATTGGGGTTAAGTAACTTGCCCAAGGTCACACGGCTAGGTTTTTGTTTGTGTGGGTTAAGTGTAGGAGGCCGGATCCAAACTCAGGTCCTTCTGACTCCAGGGCCGGTGCTCTATTCACTGCGCCACCTAGCCGCCCCCTGGAGTGAACTTATTAAACAATTTTGACTAATACTAATTTTCCAGGAGAATCTTTTAGAATAAATCACAAAAGTGAATAGTAATCATATGGCCTCCAATGAGTATTTAGCCTTAGTTACTATTAAATTCTTTTCTTCTAAAATCGTAAGTGAAAACAACAGGAGTTTATAAGCAGTAATAAATGGAGAAACTTACAATCTCCATGTTTACATCACATGGTCCTTACAGTTAGAACTGTGTAGATTTACAGGGAAAAAAGTCCTGGGAAATGACATAATTTTCTAGCTTTAAGACCTTGAATGGGAATGAAAACTTCGATGGGACTTCATTGTTATAATTTATTCTCTTTTTGCTTTCAGCCACTGACTGTGCATTTTTATAGAAACACAAAATTACTTCATCTTCTTGGTGTGACTTTCTACAACCCTTCCCCTTTTGTTGTGACCATAATTTTCTTGTTGGATGATCTTTATATTGGTGGCTCATTAACATGATTTTAGAAATTTTTTTCTACAGTAATGCAAATTAATTTGGAGTGAAGATGGATGAATAATGTTAGTTTTCCTTTCTACCATTAGAATTAATGCCTTCTTTTAATTAAAAAAACCTTAAATTCTGAGTTTAATTTTAAATTAAACATGAAAAAGAACATTGTCATACACATAATGGAATACAAAAAGAGGATTCTTTATGAAGCCATGAAGCACTATTTCATAGTATAATTTCTAAAAACAGTATTTAATAAATCTTGTGCTTTACTTTTAAAACTTCCCTGCTTACCTACATTTCCTTTTGAACTTTTCTTGTGTATCATTAATAAGTATTTCAGTGGCCCTCTTTTTTGCCCTTTTTTCTCAATTACGTGTAAACAAAAATTAACATTAAAAAATTTTTGATTTCTAAATTTTCTCCCTCCCTCCCCTTCACTGTCATTCAGAAGGCAATTTGATATAGATTATACATGTGTAGTCATGTAAAACAGTTCCATATTAGCCATGTTACAAAATAAAACAGAGACACCCCCCAAAGAAATCAATAAAGTAAAAATAGTATGCTTCAGTCTGTATTCAGACCCCATCATTTCTTTTTCTGCAGATGGATAACATTTTTCATCATAAGTCCTTTGAAATTGTCTTGGATTATTGTCTTGCTAAAAATAGTTAAGTCGTTCCATTTGATCATCCTACAATAAATATTGCTATTTCTATGTACACCGCTCTGGTTCTGCTCATTTCACTTTACATTATATTATGTAACTCTTCCCAGGTTTTTTGGAAAGTGTTCTGCTCATCTCAGTAGCCCCCTTTTTTTGGCATCACTATTGATAATACCCCTTCCTTAGCACCTCTCCCCCAGTTAAAAAGTGAGAAAAAAAGGAAAAATATCCTTGTAACAGGTAATTATAGTCAAACAAAATAAATCTACATAGTGGCTGTGTCCAAAAACGTATGTCTCTTTCTGCACCTTAAGTCCAATGGAAGTTTTCATTCATTTCATTCAAGGGCTTAGAGACAGAAACAGAAGTCATCACCCAGGACTTTTCCCCTGTAAATCTACACAATTCCAACTGTAAATACCATGTGATGTAAACATGGAGACTGTAGGTTTTTCCA
Organism: Gymnobelideus leadbeateri; assembly: GCA_011680675.1. NCBI lineage: Eukaryota > Metazoa > Chordata > Mammalia > Diprotodontia > Petauridae > Gymnobelideus > Gymnobelideus leadbeateri. The sequence continues at coordinate 157,929 of WOXC01010201.1, read as the reverse complement.
TTTATTCCTGTTTATAAACTTAAGTTGCTTTTACTTAAGACTTTAAAAGAATGTTTGACAATAGGTCCTCTAGAGACATGGTTGATTATTACATTAATCAAAATTCTTTATCTTTCTATATTGTTTTTTCTTTTCCATGTTGTTGTCCTTGTATAAACTGTTCTCCTGGTTCTGCTCATTGCACTCTATAACTTCATACTACCCAGGATTTTCTGAAATAATTTCTCTTGTTATTTCTTATAGAGCAATAGTATTCCATTACATTCATATACCATACTTTGTTCAGCCATTCCCCAGTGATTTAAGAGATGATGTTAGGCACCCCTGTAGATATTAATTATTTTCTCTTTTTTTCTCCTTTATCCCCTCCCCCATCCTTTTAGGATCAAGAAGCTTGTTTTATTTGCATCTTCTTTTGCCATTGGTATTATCTTCCTTCTTGTTGTGTGTGGGGTACCTAGGGAGCACCTAGTGTCTTTGGTGTGAGGACTTGCTGAGCTGATTTCAGGGCTTCTCATCCACATTTGGTATCCGCCTATTACCCAGTTTTCACCTTTGGCTCCAAGAAGCTATAGCATGTGCAACAGCCACACCATGGTAAAACTGCCTCTGCAGGTGGGCTAACCCAGATTGAGAGTAACTGATAGACCTCAAACCTGTCAGTGAATTAGGAAGCTATCTACCCTAAGTATGTGAAGACTTCTGGCTGGTAGAATGGGTGAATGAGAACATTTTCTTCCAGGGGCCACAAAGGCAGCTGAAGTAGGCTTTATATAATACTTGGTTTTGTTTGTGCAATACCTTTTTAACTTCAGGTAATCAAAATTATCCACTTTACTTCCCTTGATCTTCTCCTGTTTGATCATAAAATCTTCCCCATTAATAGATCTGACAGGTAAATTTTTCCATGTTTCTATAATTCTTTATGGTATCACCCTTTATATCAAAATCATATACCCATTTTGACTTTATCTTGGCTTATGGTGTGACATGTATCTATGCTTAGTTTCTGCTAAACTGCTTTCCAGTTTTCCTAGCAGTTTTTTTAATAGTGAATTCTTCCTTTAATAGCTTGGGTCTCTGGGTTTATTAAGCAGTAGATTACTATAGTTACTTATTTCTGTATATCATATACTTAATCCCTTCTATTGATCCACCACTTTCTTTTTTAGCCAGTATCAGATTGCATTGATGATTACTGATTTTTTTCTACTTCTACAAAATAATTCTTTGGCAGTTTAAGTTGTATGTCACTGATTAGGTAAATCTATTTAGGTATAACTGTCATTTTAATTATATTGACTCACCTACTCATGAGTCACAATGAATATTTGTTCATTTGCTTAGTTCTGTGTTTATTTGTGTGAAAGGTATTCTCTAGTTGTGTTCATATAATTCCTGGTGTGTCTTGGTCAGTAGACTCCTAAGTATTTTATACTCTGCAGTGATTTTAAATGGAATTTCTCTATCTCTTCCTGTTGGGTTTTGCTGGTAACATATAAAAATGCTGATAATATATGGGGGTTTATTTTATATCCTGAAACTTAGCTAAAAGTGTTCATTGTTTGAGCTAGATTTTTAGTTGATTCTCTAGGGTTATCTAAGTATAACATTACATCTTTGGCAAAGAGGGATAGTTTTGTCTTCTTGTTGCTGTAACACCATGCACGAGCAGAAGAGAAATGAGAACCAAATGAGAATCGAGAACTGAGTCAGAATTTCCTGAGAATATGGTGGAGCATCTTCTGGAGAGGAGCCCAGGAGCCCCACCCCCTCCCTGGCTGGATAAGGTGATTCTGAATTTTTTTAATGAGCTGCAGAAGACTGAGGAAGCATGACCAGGATGCTAAGACTTGGTTTGTGGCTTGGTTGAGCCTTGAATTCCTGGGAACATAAATGGTGAAGGATCTGAGATGGACTGGACCCTGGGAACTTCAGTGTGGAACAGGACTTACCTGGGGAGCTGGACAAGGAACTGGGAGCTGTCTGCCTTTGAATCCAGGTGACCGTTTGGTGCATTCAAGTAGGAGTTGCCTGCCTTGAGTCAAGATTAAAAGACTTCTCCATGGGTACTGAGTAGTGATGAAATTGTAGTTTACTAGTGACCTAGGGGTGGAGGGTCTGTGTATTTTCTAGTGATTGTATTTAGTGATTAATGATACTTAGTAATTGATTGCTGAATAACTGACTGAGATAAGTTAGTGTGCCCCACAAGTAGAAGACTTTGACTATTATACTTTGTTCAAAACTTTGTGGCCCCTATGGTGGAAACTATGGCCATTTTAATGACAAGCTGTTGTGAATACTATATTGTGATTTTTCTGTGACAAGTTGTAATATTGTGAATTCTGTACCTTGATTTTCTGTGGATGTTTTGCTTTGATTTATTACTGAATAAATAGAGTGTTCACTATACTGTGTAATCAGAACCTTAAAAGCTGTTCACAGTAGCATTCTTCTGGAAAGATGATCGTATATGGCATTGCAGTTGCCTATTCTTATTTCTTCAATTTCTTTTTCTTGTCTTTTACTAGTGGCTATTACTATAGCCAGTATTTCTAGTACAATATTGAATAATGGTTTTGATAATGAACATCATTGCTTCATTGCTGATCTTTTTTTTTGCCTTTGATGATAAGTTTTAATCTTTGCATCCTATCTTGTTTGAGTAACATTTTGACTGAACTTTGAAAAACTGTGAAGATCAAGGAGCCACATTACTGCAGAACAAAGCCCATAATATTTCCCCAAAAGAGAAGAGAGTAGACTTTGCAAACTGTAAGCCTACATTCATTGATTTTTGCACTGAAACTAAAATCCAGGGAGTTTAAGTGGTAGAACTAAAATTTGGATCCTGGTTCCTTGAATTCAATCCTAAGTTATAGTTCATTGCTGATCTTTTTGAAAAGGCTTCTGGTTTATCTCTATTACAAATAATATTTGCTCTTAATTTTAAACAGAAAGTACTTATAATTTTTAAAAAGCGCCATTTATTCCTGTGCTTTCTGATGCTTTAATAGGAATGGGTATTATATTTAGTCAAAAGCTTTTTCTGTATCTAATAATGATTTGGGCTTTTTTAAAGATATGGTCAATTATGCATATAGTTTTCTTAATATTGAACCAGCCCTGCATTACAAAACCATAAATTTCCCAGACTAACAGAAGTAGATATAGAATACTTAAGTGACTCTGTCTTAGAAAAATAAATTGAAAAGGTCATAAATGAACTTCCTAGGGAAAAAAATCCCCAGGACCAGATGAATTTACAAGTGAATTCTATAAATGCTACCTAGTCATAGTGCATGATTTTTGTGATATATTGCTGTAGTCTCCTTGCTACTATTTTATTTAATTTTTTTTGCATCTGTATTCATTAGGATGATTGCTCTGTAGTTTTCTTTCTCTGTTTTTGCTCTCTCTAGTTTAGGTTTCAAAATTATATTTGTGTCATAGAAAGAATTTAGTAGGACTATTTTTTAATAATTAATTTAGTATTGGAAATAATTTTTAAAAAAATTTGGTAGAATTAACTTGTAGTTGCATCTGGTCCTGGGAATTTTTTCTTAGGGAGCCCATTTATGGCTTTTTCAATTTCTTTTTCTAAGATAGGGTTATTTGATTATTCTCTCTCCTCTTCTGTTAGTCTGAGCAATTTATATTTTTGTCAATATTCATCCATGTCACTTAGATTGTCAGTTTTATTGGCACATAATTGGGCAAAATAGCTCATTATAATTGTTTTAATTTTATCCTTTTCATTTTTATACTGGTAATTTGATTTTTTAAATTAAAAAAACCAAATTAACCAAATAATCAAATGGTTCATTTGATTGTTCCCCTCTTCACAACAAAACCAGCTACTTACTAGTTTTATTTATTAGTTGAATGAAGTTTTTTTTTTCTTTTGCTTTCAGTTTTATTAATCTCTCCTTTGATTTTTCAGGATTTCTATTTTGGTGTTTGATTGAGGATATTTTGGGTTGTTTTTCTAATTTTTTTTAGTTGTATGCCTGATTCACTTATCTGTTCTTTCTCTCTTTTATTGATATAAACGTGTGTGTGCATGTGCGTGCGCGCGTGCATGTGTGTGTGTGTGTGTATGTGTGTATATGTGTGTATTCCACTCCCCCTGCCCCCAGGACTGCCTTGGATGCATTCCACAAATTTTGTTATGTTATTTTATTGTATTCATTATCTTTTTTTTTTTGGAGGGGGCATTTAGGGTTAAGAGACTTGCCCAAGGTCACAAGGCTAGTTTTTTTTTGTGTGTGTGTATGTGTGTTAACTGTCTGAGGCTGAATTTGAACTCAGGTCCTCCTGACTCCAGGGCCAGTGCTCTATTCACTGCACCACCTAGCCATCCCTGTATTCATTATCTTTAATAAAATTATTGATTATTTCCACAATTTGTTCTTTGACCAATTTATCTTTTAGGATTATATTATTTAGTCTCCAATTAATTTTTAATCTATGTTTTTAAAGCCCTTTAATGTAATTTTATTATATTATGGTCTGGAAAGGATACATTTAGTATTTCTGCTATTCTTCATTTGTTTGGGAAGCTTTAATGCCCTGATTCATGGTCACTTTTTGTGAAGGTGCCATGTATAGTTGAAAATAGGTATACTCCTATTCCCATTCAGTTTGCTCCAGAGGTCTTTTATATCTAACTTTAATAAAATTCTATTAATTTTCTTAACTTCTTTATTATTTATTTTATGTTTTGATTTATCTAGTTCTGAAAGGGATAAATTGAGGTCTCCCGCAATAGTATAGTTTTACTATCTATTTACTGTCTCTTTTACTACTATTTTACTGTCTATTTACTGTCTATTTCTTCTCTTGACTCATTTAACTTTTCCTTTAAGAATTTGGATGTTCTGAAGAAAAAATGAATTTGGATGCTCTGCCATTTGGCACATATATTTTTAGAACTGATATTACTCCGTTGTATTTGGACTCTTTTTTAGCAAAATGAAGTTTCTCTGATTATCCCTTTCAATTAGGTCTATTTTTTGCTTTTTGTTTTGTCTGAGATCATGATTGCTATCCAGACTTTTTTTCCACTTCAGTTGAAGCATATTAGATTCTGCTCCAGACTCTTATTTTAACTTTTCTATATATATATATTTCTATTTCAGGTGGTTTTTCTTATAAGCAATATGTGGACACAGAGTTTCACATGTTATACATGTTCTTATTCGCACTAGAAGGCTATTCTGCGTTTTTGAGCTCCTTTTCTGTTTATTGTTGCTCTCCTGAGTGATCTTTTTTATACTTCTGATGTAGAATAAGTCACTTACTGTAGTTTTTCATTGACTTTCTGGCCAGTGAGAAGTTCAGAATTTTTCTAGAGTAGGTAGATAGAACATAGGTCATCTTTCTCTCATTTAGGAAGCCATCTTGGCTAGAAGTCCAATTAATGCCTTCTATTTTTTAATAAGTCATTTAAGCCCAGCTTTGCCACTTTGGTCTTATCTATGACCTTGGTCAAGTCATTTAACCTTTACAGGCCTCGGTTTTCTTATCTGTAAAATGAAAAGGTTGAACTAGGTGATATTGAAGATCTCTTCCAGCTGTGTATCTATGATCTTATATAATTTTTAGCAAGATAGTTGAAAAAACACCTCTTCTACAACTAAGGTTTTATTTCCAATAGAGTATTGTAGTAACCTCAATTATCACTTGGTTTCTTTGTCTATAAAATGGAGGGGTTGAACTAAATAATGTCCAGGGTTCCTTTCAACTCTAAATCCTGAGAAGTCCTTTGTTACTGAATTTAACAAAATTAATAAGTCATATAATGTAGAGCTAAAAGGGATATCAGAGGTCCTTTAGTGCAGTTTCCTCATTTTATTGAAGAAAAAATTGAGGCCCAGCTAAGGCAACTAACTTCACCATGGTCACATAGGAAGTATCATAGCTGGGATTTGAACCTGAGTCCTTGGATATCATATCCAGGACTCTTTTCATAGCACCATACTGCCTTTCATGAATTTTCTATTTACATAAGCACCTGTTAGAACTGCTGTGCCCATGTCCTGGCCCATGTACCTACAACAGTAATACTAGGGCATAACTAAACTTGAAGAGAAAAGCATACAGAAATTCACTAGAATACTTTTTTGCTGACTGAATGGACTAGAGAATGTTGATAGTCTTCTCTGAGTAGCACAGAGTAGCACCTAGAAGAAAGGTTGGTATTCTTCATTAAGCAATTGTAGCCACCTATAGGGGCTTAGTCTATTCATCCATTCTAAGCCATTTTGTCCCACATGCTAGTAGTGTGTTTGCAGGTGACTGGCTAAGGTAGATAACTGGTAGATATACCTGGCTGCTTCTCTTTAGTACTCTGGTTGACCAGTAAAAGAGAGAGCTATTTAAATTAATCACTCATTTCACCATTGGTAACCTGGTTTCTCTCTTTAGTTACCTACTTGGGAATTGCTCTTATCTGTCAATGTCCTCTTTTTCTCACATTTGTTTTAGTCCAAGGGCATTTACCTAGCCTCACTCTTTCCTCTAGGCATCCCAGTTCAGTGGGAAGATATGGGTCAGGATCACTGGTGATGACGCCCAGAAAAATGATCTAAAGAATAGGGTCATTGTCCAGAAAAGACCCAAATGGGTTAGACATCAAAGGTAATGGCATTGAGCATCCAAGGAATAGCATAAGAAATCCCTTGATAAAAAGTGCTATCATCAAAATGAAAAAGAAAAGATAAAGGTTTGAGAGGATATATTTGCAGCTAAATATTTCAGGTGAAATACTAAAATCCAGGATCTGAAAGAAGCTGGTATATGTTAGTGAGACTGAGGATGGACTTTTTTCAATGGATCAGTGATCAAAGGATATGACTAATTTGAGAAGGAAGAATTAGAAATTGTTTTTAACCATATGAAAAGATGCTAAAAGTTCTTTGTAATCTGAGAGATGGAAGACAACTCTAAGGTACTAGTTACACCCACTAGAGTGGCAAAAATAGCATACACAAAAGATCAAGCCCAGTTTTGGCAGGACTATGTGTACTTGATGTGATATTCAGTTTGTACGGAAATAGACTCCTGGGAACCTTGGAGGTCACTCAGTATAAACCTGACCATCCCATTCAAAACATCCTTGATAGGGGGTCATCTTTTGAATACCCTCAGTGATTGGGAACTCACTATTTCAGAACTCACTACTCATGACATTTTGGAACAGCTTTGTTCGGAAAATATTTTGAGCTAAGGTTATGAAAATTACCTGGGTAATTACTGTGTAGGTAATTAGCAAATGCCTCAATATTCCATATTGAATCACAGAATTTTGGAGTTGAATGGACCTATATCTGACCTACTACATCCATGATAAGTACTTGAAGACTTATAGCAAGAGTGAACCCACTATTTTCCAAGTTAGCACTTTTGGATAGCTCTAATTTTCCTCAAGATTTTTCCTTACATGAAACCTAAATTTGCTTTTCTGCAGTTTCTACCCATAACTCTTACGTCAACTCCCTGGACCCAAGCAGAATAGACTTAATTTGTCTTCCTCTTGACAGTTTGGGACTCAAGTCCCACACCTGAGTCTGGGTGTGCTTTCATCCACCCAAGTGTCTAGTACAGGTCATAAAACTGAAGGCTCATTGTAATTTGTTTGACCCTTTCTATTACCTATCTTTTCCTCCCAACCATTATGTATATTGAAGAGCGGATGGTACAGGGTAGGAAGGACACAGTGATCTACACAGCTTCCCCTGGATTTTTATGGTAGAAGATCAGGTTAGTCACTAGGGTCTCTTGGTATTTATGTTGAATGGATTCACTTTCATCAAAAGGCTGGGATTTGGCAAATGGTGTTAATGTTAATAGTCAAATATTATTATAAATTAATAAATAGGTATAAAGGTATTTATCTCAAATCTATTTAAGTTATTTCTTTTTATGAAAATGTAGCAAAAGAAAATGAAAAATTAAATTTTGTTTCCTTATCAACACAGATACACCGTGGAAGTGGGCCTGTGGTTGTGAAGACCTGTTTGGATCATTTCCCCACATGTCCCCACCCTGCCATAAACTATCTGTATAGACATTGCACGAGTCTCTGAAATGTCTTGAATCTCATTTTTCTTCTCTGTAAAAATGAGGAGGTGGGATTTAATGACCTCTAAGGGCCTGTTTGGTATCTAGGTGGTGCAGTAGATAGAGTACCAGGCCTAGAATTAGGAAGACTACTCTTTGTGAGTTCAAATCTGGCCTCAGACACTTACTAGCTGTGTGACCCTGGGAAAGTCACTTCACCTTGTTTGCCTCAGTTTCCTCATCTTTAAAATGAACTGGAGAAGAAAATGGCAAACCACTTCAGTATCTTTGCCAAGAATGCCCCGAATGAAGTCACAGAGAGTTGACTGACTGAAAACAATTAAACAGCAACAACAAGGTCCTTTGTGGTCTTCAGTCTACAATACTAAGATGATTTAGCACCATCAGATTCTGGCTTATGAATACATTCTTTTTCCTGCATATAGCAAACAGTCAATTAGTAAGAATTTATTGAGTTTATACTATTGTCAGGTACTGTGTTAACCACTGGTTCAGAGATTAAAGTCTAGTTCCACACCCTCATTTTACAGAAGGAGGGTTTGAGGCTCAGAGAAGGTTTAATTAACCAATTAAATTAATTAATTTAAATTAACCAAAGTCACAAGCAATAAATACTAGAGCTGGCATTTGACCCCTGATCTTCTGATTCTGTATTCAGCACGTTATTCACTACACTGTCTCACAATATTGGTCACTATTAAGGTGATAAACATTTATTAGAGTGACAGAACTTCAGATCCTAAGGGGACTTTATAGGCCATCTAGTCTAAATCATAGTATCTGAAAAGGAATTTCCTCTACACCATGTCCAACAAAGCCATCTAATCTTTATTTGAAGGATGCCAGTGAGGAGGAATGCATTACCACCAGAGGTCCATTCCTTTTTTGGACACCTCTAATTGTTAGAAAGCCACCCCCACCAGATAGTCTAAATTGGCCACTTTACAAGTTCTGCTAAAAAGTAAAGGTGATGTTTTATAATGGCTGACCATTGTAAACAGTGAGATGTTAGGGAGACTCTTGCCCAAGCTCTAGAATTGCTCAGTGATAACCTATGTAGAGCTTCATGGGATTTTTGCATTTATTCTTCACATATTATCTACCTCCATGGGGAGAAAATATGAAAATCGGGAGACAGAACTAAGATTAAGGGTTGGAAGCATTTTCACAGCAGTATCCTTTCTCCTTTCCAGCACACTCTGACTTAACAGGATCCAAACACTCACAGCTGGTGCACATTTGAATGCCAAGTAGCTGGCATCTCTGGGCACTGTTCTAGTCAGTTTTGGCCACTCCTTGCTTCATTTTTACTACCACTCTTCCTTTTGAAGTTGTGTATTAATAAGAGTGGTTTCCTATGGTGCTTTGGCCTTGGGGCTGTGGCGAGTGCCTAAGTGGACATAAGCTGAAGAAAGAGAATGCTGCACAACCTGAATGAGCACTGGCCTTAAAATTGTCTTTTACACTGATGTCGAATCACCTGAAGGAAGATGAGGCTCTGCTAAACGAGCATTTCCCACCACTTTGGCTATGTGACCCTGGGCAACTCACTTAACCTCTTTGTGCCTCACTTTCCTCATCTGTAAAATGATAAATTTAGAATAGATGGCTTTGAAGGTTCTTTTTGCCTCTCAGTCTGTAATCCTATGATATTTTATGCATCCATTCTTTCATTTTCAATTTATCCTTCACACAGCTGCTAGGTAGATGCTTCTAAAGCACAGATATGACCATATAACTCCACCACTCAAGCAACTCCAGTGGCTCCCTATTGCATCTAGGATAAAATATAAATTAATCTGGTTGCCATTTAGAGCCCCTTACAGTCTTGCTCTAGTCTACCTTTCTGGTCTGATTGTGTTTTGCTGTCCCTGTATATTCTCTGTTCTAGCCCAACTAATCTGCTTTCTGTACTCTGTATATGACATTTCATTTCTTCTCAGTTTAACTGTACACAAGTAATTTTCTGCCCAGAATGTTTTACCTCCTTATATTCATTTTAAACCTCTAGCTCTATTTATGACTCAACTCAAGAGTTTCTGCTTTTGGAGCTACCTTGATAAGTGAGCTTTTACCTTATATTGTTCAGAATCTGACTACCAGGTCACTTTCAACATACAATTTCCATACCATACTGACTGCTTTCTAATCATTGTCCTTATTATTACCCTCCATTCTCCCTTGATTTCTGTCCTAGGATCACTCTGAGCTCTGATAGATGACCTTCCTCCTTAGCTAGAGCAGAAAGAGGTCTTCAAGACATTTTCTAGATACCATTTTCAAACTTTGTCATCATACTTATATATCCCTTTACCTCTTTCCAGCTCCTCTTCATACATTGTCTTCTTCTATTGGAGTGTAAATTCCTTGAGGGCAGAAACTATCTTGCTTGTTTGTATTTGTATCACCAGACCTCAGAACAGTGTCTAGAAGATAGTCAGTAAGCATCTTTTAAAGAATGTCTGAAGTAAGGATAGAGCCAAGATAGTGGAAGAAAGGCAGGGACTCCTAAGCTCTTCCTAATTCCCCTCTAAACAATATTAAAATAATGCTTCAAAATGAATTCTGGAGGGGCAGAATTAATAAAAGGATGGGGTGAAATATATTACCAGCCCAAGATAATTTTTTTTTTTTTAAAGCAATTGGGGTTAAGTAACTTGCTCAAGGTTACACGGCTAGTCATTTGATTTATACGTGGGTGCTCATTTTCTGAGGCCGGATCTGATCTCGGGTCATCCAAACTCCAAGGCCGGCACTCTTACTCACTGCGCCACCTAGCCGCCCCTTTAGGGCAATTGGGGTTAAGTAACTTGCCCAAGGTTACACGGCTAGGTTTTTGTTTGTGCGGATTAAGTGTCAGAGGCCGGCTCCGAACTCAGGTCCTTCTGATTCCAGGGCCGACGCTCTATTCACTGCGCCACCTAGCCGCCCGGCAGCCCAAGATAATTTAAACGGTGTCAGGAAAAGTCTTTCTCACTGAGGTGAGAGTTGTACTCAGTCTAGTATAGGCTGTGCCCAAGGCAAGGCAGCACCAGGTGTTTGGGGGTGTTTGAATCAAAAGTGGAGTCATCTAGAGCTCTTAGTCCACAGATGGGAAGGGGGTAGGACAAGTGGTCAAAAGGAGATTACAGGGGAACCTTTGCAGGGATTAGGAGCAGGACTTTGTTGCATTGCTTATACTCAGTTCCAGGTTGCAGTTCCATAATGAAGAGGAGCTCTAGGAGGAGTAGGGACCTTGGTCACAGTTATATTGTTGCAAAGAGAGCTTGTGGTTGCTCACAGACTAGAGCACAGGCCAGGCAAGCCATGACCACGACTCTCATTAGATCATACCACATTAGAAGAAGTGAAAACTTGCAGATCTCCAGAACTAGCTATAAAAACAGCAACATAAAAAACCTGAACCTTGGGACAGCACGCCCTTCACCTTGGTAGCAGAGCCCAACTTTAATATAAAGTTAAAAGTCAAGAAATAGATTAAAAAAAATGAGGAAATAACAAAAACCAAAAGAATATCATCGTAGAAAGTTACTATGGTAACAGAGAATAGCAAAACACAAACTCTATAAAGACAAGAGTATCAAAACAGCTATGTGCAGAGCTTCAAAGAAAATTGTAAATTAGTCTCAGGCCTGAAAATAATTCCTGAAAGATCTCAAAAAGGACCTTAAAATCAAATCGGGGGGAAGAGTCAAGATGCCAGAGTAGAAACAGGACTTCCATGAGGCTCCTGCTCCCACTTCCTCCAAATCACGTGAAAAATGACTCTAAACAAACTTTGGAGCTACAAAACCCACAGAATGACACAGAGAGGCTAACCTCTTGCTGAAGACAGTCCAGCAAGAAGGGGCCAGCACAGCACTCTGGGAGTCAAGCCAAGCACTGTGTGACCCTGAGATTTTAGCCTCAGGGTGGCCACAACCACCCACCTGCTGGAGGGACTTGAGATCAACAGCAGCCGTGGAGGTTTCCAGAATTATCAACCCATAGATTCTAAGGACAAAGTGAAAGGTCAGTGCAGTGTGGACTTTGGGACCTGGGAGTTCAGGAAGGTGGTCTGGCCTTTGCCCCCATGGTGAGAAGCCGCTGAGGCATGGCAGCCATCCAGCCACTGCCACATGGCTGCTTCAGAGCTCCGGATCTGCAGATTGTAGGGGGATCAAGCAACCAGTCTGAGGGGTAATTGCTCTTGCTTTAGCCTGCTTGGATCTGGATCACTGTCTGGGGTGGAGGTTCTGGGGTGTGAGACCAGTGTGCCAGAGTGTGTGGAGGCTTCAGAGAGGGCAGCCAACTAATATCTCCAGCAGTTGAGAAAACCCCAGCAATTGGAACAAAACTCTGGTAGCAGAGTTCTACAGTGGCAAAAAGCCAAAAAGTCAAGTAATTGAGTGGCAACACGAGCAAATAAGGGAAGCAAGGCAAGCACAGTGGTGTGACTTTGGATTCCTTTTTTGGGGACAAAAGGGATTGGGGCATGGAACAGGAGGAACACAGCTAAGTCAGAACTCCTGCGCCAAAAGCTTCCAACAAAAGAATAAACTGCTTACAGGCCATAGAGGAGCTTAAGAAGGATTTTGAAAACCAAATTAGAGAAGTGGAGGAAAAACTGGGAAGAGAAATAAGAGTGATGCAAGAAAGTATAAAATGAGAGTCAACAGTCTGACTAAAGGAAATAATACCTTAAAATATAAACTAACTCAAATGGCAAAAGAGACTCAAAAAGCCAATGAGGAGAAGAATGCCTTAAAAAGCCAAATTTGTCAGAAGGAAAAAGAATCTCAAAAACTCATTGAAGAGAATCATTCCATCAGAATTAGATTGGAGTACATGGAAGCTAGTGACTTTATGAGAAATCAAGATACCATTAAACAGATCCAAACAAATGAAAAAATAGAAGGCAATGTGAAATATCTCACTGAAAAAAAATACTGACCTAGAAAATAGATCAAAGAGAGATAATTTAAAAATTATTGGACTACCTGAAAACCATGATCAAAAAAAGAACCTAGAGGGAGTCAAGGTGGCGGAGTAGAAACAGCACTTCCATGGGGCTCCTGCTCCCACTACTTCCAAATTTATGTAAAAGGGGAATCTAAAAAAACTCTGGAGATACAGAACCCACAAAATGACACAGAGAAGCTAACCTCCTGCTGAGGACACCCTGGCAGCATGGCAGGGAGCGGCCAGCACAGCCCTCTGGGAGCTGGCCCCAAACCAGCGTGAGCCAGAGGTTTTAGCCACAGGGTGGCCTGACCAGCAACCAGCTGGAGGGACTTCAGAACACCAGCAGCTGTGGTGTTTCCAGAATTACCACCACATAGATGCCAAGGATAAAGTGAGAGGTTAGTGCAGTATGGACTTTGGGCCTCATTAGTTGGGAGAGCACATCAGCCTCTTTTCCTGGGGGTGAGAAGCCACTGAGAAGCTTCAGAGCAGAAGCAGTCACACTGCAGCATCAGCTCCTGGTCTGTGGACTGTAGGGCGACCAGGCAATCAGTCTGGGGGTAAGCACTCTTGCTTTAACCTTCTTGGATCTGGATCACAGTCTGGGGTAGAAATCCTGGGGTGTGTGACCAGCTTGCCAGAGCAGGTGGAGGCTTCAGAGAGGGCACCCAACTAATACCGCTAGCAGTTTAGAAAACCCCAGCATTTGGGACAGAAGCTCCCCTGGCTGGTGGCAGAGTCCTACTGTGGCAACAAACCTAAAAGTCAAGTAATTGAGTGACAACATGCCTAGGCAAAGGAAACAAAATAAACAGAAAAATTCAACATTAGACTCCTATTTTGGGGGCAAAGAGGATAGAAACATGGAACAGGAGGAGGACTGAGAGGTCAGAACTCCTGCACCAAAATCCCCAAATGAAAATATGAGTGGGTTACAGGCCATAGAGGACCTTAAGAAGCAGGTAAGAGAAGTGGAGAAAAAATTGGGAAGAGAAATAGAGGTTGAAAGAATCCAGAGATCACCTCCTGAAAAAAATCCCAAAAAGAAAACTCCCAGGAATATTATAGCCAGGTTCCAGAATCCCCAGATCAAGGAGAAAATACTACAAGCAGCCAGGAAGAAACAATTTCAATATTGTGGAAACACAATCAGAATAGCCCAGGACCTGGCAGCTTCTACACTGAGGGATTGAAGGGCATGGAATATGATATTCCAGAGGGCAAAAGATCTGGGAATGGACCCAAGGGTCACCTACCCAGCAAAACTGAGTATTTTGTTTCAGGGGAAAATATGGTCATTCAGTGGAATAGAGGACTTTCAAGCATTCTTGAGGAAAAAACCAGAGTTGAATAGAAAATTTGACATTCAGACAGAAGAAGCAAGAGATGCCTGAGAAGGTAATCAGGGAAAAGAAATCAAAAGGAACTTATCAAAATTGAACTATTTACATTCCTGTATGGAAAAACAATAACTGTGACTGATGAAATCTTTCTCAGTATGAAAATAATGGAAGAAGGGTGTATGGTCTTATGAATACATATGTGAATGTGTGTATATATGTTTAGAGTTATATATGGATAGAGGGCATAGGTTGAATTTGTTGGGAAGGGAGGATACTCAAGGTGTGAAATTATGAGGTGAGAGAGGAAAGTGGCAAGAGGAGATGGGGAAAGACAGGGTAGGGTAAACTATCTCATGTAGAAGAAGCAAGGGGAAGTGGTTGAAAGGGAGGGGAAGAATAGGAAGGCAAAAAGGCAAAACCACATTCTCATTGAATTTGGTTCAGGGAGAGAATGACATACATACTAAATGGGATATCTCAACCTGCAGAAGAATAGGGGGAAGGGGGATGAGAGGAAGGATGATGGATGGGAGGGCATCCTTGGGGAGAGGGGAGGTTGGAAGTACCCACTATAGAAGAGGGACAGGAGGGGTGGCTAGGTGGCGCAGTGAGTAGAGCGCTGGCCCTGGAGTCAGAAGGACCTGAGTTCGGATCCGGCCTCAGACACTTAACACACACAAACAAAAACCTAGCCGTGTGACCTTGGGCAAGTTACTTAAACCCAATTGCCCAAAAAAAAAAAAGAAGAAGAGGGACAGGATCAAGTAGGGAATGGACCAGGTCGGGGGTGGGATGGGTGGGAGGGAATTATAAGCAGCCTCGTACAATATATCTACCATGGTAATGTTTTGCATAGCTAGACATGTACAACATATACTAAATTACTTATCTTCCCAGAGGGAATGGGTGACAAGGGAGGAAGGAAATGGATCTGAAATTCGATGTCTTAAGATTAAATGTTTCAAATATATATAAATACTATTATTAATACTCTTTTGCTTGTAATTGGGAGATAAGATGTGCAGGCATTGGAACACAAAGATTCACCTTGCTCTAATGGAAAAGTCGAAGGGGGTATGGGAGAAGATATGGGAGAGAGCCTATTGGAGGAAGCGGTAACTTGTGGGACTGCTATTCTGGGAGGGTGGGTAGGGGAAAAACAGGGGGGGAAATAATTGTAACTCAAAATCTGGCGGAAATGAATTATGTAAAACGGAAGTTAATAAAGCATTTGCAAAAAAAAGAAAAGTATGAAATGAGAGTCAACAGCCTGACTGAGGAAAACAACATCTTAAAAAATAGACTAACTCAAATGGTAAAAGAGGCTCAAAAAGGCAATGAGGAGAAGAATGCCTTGAAAAGTCAAATTTGCCAGATGGAAAAAGAATCTCAAAAGCTCACTGAGGAGAATCATTCCTTCAGAATTAGACTGGAGCAAATGTAAGCTAGTGACTTTATGAGAAATCAAGATGCTGTTAAGCAGATCCAAACAAATGAAAGCATAGAAGGCAATGTGAAATATTTCATGGGAAAAACTACTGACCTGGAAAATAGATCCAGGAGAGATAATTAAAAAATTATTGGACTACCTGAAAACCATGATCAAAGAAAGAATCTAGAAATCATCCTTCAAGAAATTCTCAAGGAAAATTGCCCAGAGGTTTTAATACCAGAGGGCAAAATAGAGGTTGAAAGAATCCACCAATCATCCCCTGAAAAAGATCCCAAAAAGAAAACTCCTAGGAATATTATAGCCAGGTTCCAGAATTCCAAGATCAAGGAGAAAATATTGCAAGCAGCCAGGAAGAAGCAAT
Organism: Gymnobelideus leadbeateri; assembly: GCA_011680675.1. Taxonomy (NCBI): domain Eukaryota; kingdom Metazoa; phylum Chordata; class Mammalia; order Diprotodontia; family Petauridae; genus Gymnobelideus; species Gymnobelideus leadbeateri. Next base: position 141,740 of record WOXC01010201.1, on the reverse strand, counting down.
TTGAATACTATGGAAATGCAGTCAGGATAGCACAAGATCTGCCAGCTTCTACAGCGAGGGGTCAAAGGGTTTGGAATATGATATTCTATAGGTCAAAGGAGCTGGGATTGAAACCAAGAATCCCTACCCAGAAAAACTGAGTATCAGGCTTCAGGGGAAAATATGGTCATTCAATGGAATAGAGGGTTTTGAAGCATTCTTGACAATAAAACCAGAGTTGAGGGATGAGAAGGGGGATGATGGAAGGGAAGGCAGGTTGGAGGGGAGGTAAGTTGGAAGCACACACTTTTGAAAAGGGACAGGATCGAAGTAGAGAATAGAACAAGTGCTGGATTGGATAGGGTGGAGGGAAATATAGTCAGTCTTTCACAATACATCCATTATGGAAATGTTTTACATAGCTACACATGTACAGCCTATCTTGAATTGCTTATCTTCCCAGTAATGGTGGGTGACAATGGAGGAAGGGTAAGAATCAGGAATTCAAAGTTTCAAAATCAAATGTTTAAAATATTTTATTATTATTATTATTGTTATTAATTTTACATGTAACTGGGAAATAAGATATATAGGCATTAGGGCATAAAGATCCACTGTGCCCTACTGGAAAGTCTAAGGGGACATGGGTGAAGATATGGGAGAGAGAAGATTTGGGGGAGGGGATATTTAGTGGGAGTATTGTTTGGGGGTTGTAGTTAGGGGGAAAATGGGGAGAAAATTTGTAACTCAAAATCTTGTGGAAATGAATGATGCAAACTAAGAAATAATTTAACAAATTTTAAAAAACCAAATAAGAGATGTAGAGTACAATTGGGATAAGAAATGACAGTGATGCAAGAAAATCGTGAAAAAAGAGACAATAGTTTGGTAAAGGAGGCACAAAAATCATTGAGGAAAATAACACCTTAAAAATAGAATGGCCCAGATGGTAAAAGAGGTACAAAAATCCACTGAAGAAAGCTCCTTAAAAAGCAGAATTGGACAAATAGAAAAAATGTAGAAAAATTTGCTGAAGAAGAGTTCTCTTTTCAAAAGAATTGGTTGGGGCTGCTAGGTGGTGCAGTGAATAGAGCCCTGGCCCTCGAGTCAAGAGGACTTGAGTTCAAATCCAGCATCAGACACTTAACACTTACTAGGTGTGTGACGTTGGGCAAGTCACTTAACCCCAATTGCCTTGCCTTCCCTCCTCAAAAAAGGAAAAAAAAGAAAAGAATTGGTCAAATGTAAAAGGAATTAGAAAAGATCTGTGAAGAAAAAAATTCCTTAAAAATTAGAATTTGGCAAGTGGAGTCTAATGGCTCCAGGAGACATCAATAAAACAAAAATCAGAAGAATAAAAAAATAAAATAAAATGTGAAACCTCTCATTGGAAAACCTACTGATCTGGAAAATAGATCCAGGATAGATAATTTAAGAATTATTGGGCTACCTGAAAGTCATGATCAAAGAAAGAGCCTAAACATCATATTTCAAGAAATTACCAAGGAAAACTGTTCTGATGTCCTAGAACCAGAGGGCAAAATATAAATTAAAAGAATCCACTGATCACCTCCTGAAAAAGATCCCTAAATGAAAATTCCCAGGAGTATTATAGCCAAATTCCAGAACTTCCAGGTCAAAGAGAGAATACTTCAAACAGCTTGAAAGAAATCTTTCAAATATCATGGAGCCACAGTCAGGATCATATAAGATTTAGCAGCTTCTACATTAAAAGATCATAGGACTTGGAATATGAGATTCTGGAGGGAAAAGGAGCTAGGGTTTCAACCAAGAATTATCTACCTAGAAAAATTGAGCATATTCCTTCAGGGGATAATTAATATTTAATGAAATAATGGATTTTCAAGGATTCCTTATGAAAAGACCAGAGCTGAATAGGAAATTTGACTTTGAAATACAAGACTCAAGGGAAACATAAAAAGGGTAAAGAGAAAGGAGAAATTGTAAAGGATTCAGTAGGGTTAAACTGTTCACATTCTTACATGGGAAGATGTTACTTAACTAACTCCTAAAAACTGTATCATTATTAGGGCAGTTAAGAGTTTACATAGTCCAGGGTTGGGGAACCTGTGGCCTCAAGGCCACATGTGACCCTCTGGGTCCTCAAGTGGTCCTTTGATTGAACCTAAACTTCACAGAACAAATCCCAAGGATTTGTTTGGATTCAGTCAAAGGACCACACTTGAGGACCTAGAGGGCCACATGTGATCTCGAGGCCACAGGTTGCTCACCCCTGAAACAGAAAAAGGGCCCAGGTATGAGTTGACTATGATAGGGTGATTTCCAAAAAAAAATTAAGGGGTGAGAAAGCAGGATGTACTGGTTGAAAAGGGAAATGAAGAGGTAGAATAGGGATAAATTATTTCACATAAAAGAGGTGCAAAAGAACTTCTATGGTGGAGGGAAAATGGGAAGAGTGGCAGGTAATATTTGAACTTTACTCTCATTAAAATTGGCTCAAAGAGAGAATAATATATGCAGCCAGCTGATCATAGAAATGTCTTACCCTACAGGGAAGTAGGAGGGCAAGGGGATAAGAGAAGGGCAGTGCTGAAAGAAGGGAGGACAGACTGGGGGAGTCAGTGGTCAGAAGCAAAACAGTTTTGAGGAGTGACAGTGTGAAAGGGTAGAGAGAGAAAAAAAATAAGATGGAGGGAAATACATATTAAGTCACTATTTGACAAAAAACTGATGAGAAAACTGGAAAGCAGTTTGGCAGCAACTAGCTGTAGACCAACATTCATACTGTATACCAAGATAAGATTAAAATAGGCACATGATTTAGATGTAAATGTTGATAATATAAGCAAATTAGAGAAGCATGGGATAGTTTACATGTCAAATCAATGGCTAAGGGAAGAATTTATGACCAAGCAAGATAGCATTAGAGGATGTAAAATGGATAATTTTTATTACATTAAATTAAAAAGTTTTGTACAAACAATACCAGTACAGCCAAGATTAGAAGGAAAGAAGAAAACTGGGAAAATATTTTTACAGGAGTTTCTCTGATAAAGGCTTCATCTCTCAAATATATAGAGAACAGAGTCAAATTTATAAAAATACAAATCATTCCTTAATTGAAAAATGGTTGAAGGATGTGAACAGGCAGGTTTTAGATGAAGAAATCCAAAACTACTTATAGTATTATGAAAAAAATGCTCTAAATCACTATTGATTAAAGAAATGCAAATTAAAATAACTCTGAGGTACCACCTTACACCTATCAGATTGACTGATATGACAGAAAAGGAAGATCACAAATATTGGAGGAGATGTGGGACAATAGGTACACTAATGCACTGCTGGAGAAATAGTGAACTGATCCAACCATTTTGGAGAGCAATTTGGAACTGTGCCCAAAAGGCAACCAAACCATGCATACCCTTTAATCTAGTAATACCACTACTAGGCATCTATCCCAAAGAGATCACAGACAAAGGAAAAGGACCTATACGTACACAAATATCTATAGCAGTTCTTTTTGTCTTGGTTAAGAATTGAAAATCAAATGGATGTCAGTTAATTGGGGAATGGCTAAACAAGTGGTATATGATTGTGATGGAATACAGTTATACTATAAGAAATGATGAGCAGGGTGTTTTTAGAAAAACCTGGAAAACCTTGCATGAACTGATGCAAAGTGAAGTGAGCAGAACCAGGAGAACATTGCACACAGTAACAACAATACTATATGGATGATTAACTAAAAGTTGATATAGTTGGGTCTCAGGCATCAGAACCTTCTAGGTATGAAAGATAGCCAGTACAAAGATACGGAAACAGGAGATAGAGTTGGGTTGAAGGACCTGCAGTAAATCCAGTGGAACTGGAGCATAGAACATGTGGTAGGGAGTAAAGTTAAAAGGTAGAGGGGCAGCTAGGTGGCACAGTGAATAGAGCGCCGACCCTGGAGTCAGAAGGACCTGAGTTCGGAGCCGGCCTCAGACACTTAATCCACACAAACAAAAACCTAGCCGTGTAACCTTGGGCAAGTTACTTAACCCCAATTGCCCTAAAGGGGCGGCTAGGTGGCGCAGTGAGTAAGAGTGCTGGCCTCGGAGTTGGGATGACCTGAGATCAAATCCGGCCTCAGAAAATGAGCACCCACACATAAATAATGACTAGCCATGTAACCTTGAGCAAGTTACTTAACCCCAATTGCTTTAAAAATTTTTTTTTAAAAAAGTTAAAAGGTAGAAAGGTAGGAAAGGGCCAGATTGTGAAGAGTTTTAATTGCCTGGCAAAAGACTATATTCGATCCTAAAAGTAATAGGGGGTTACTGAAGTTTGTTGAATAGTGTTGATGTAGTCAAATTTCTTATGTCTTAGGGAAATCACCTTGGAAACTAATTGGAGGATGGACTGAAGTGGAGAGAAATTGAGGTGGGGGGCTAATTAGAAGTCTAATGCAGTAGTTAAGGTGAGAGGTGATAAGGGCATGGATTGTGACTGTTTAAGTACAGAGAAGAGGACATAGACAAGAGGTGTCATTAAGATGGTAACCATAAAACTTGGCAATGGATTGCATGTGTGGGGTAAATGAGAGTAAGGATGTGAGGATGACACAAGGTTGTAGGCCTGAGTTACTAGGAAGATGGTGGTACTCTTTGGAGTAATGAGAAATTTTAGAAGGGTAGAAGATTTTTTTGAGCAAAAAAGATGAGTTCTGTTTTCATGCTGAATTTGAGATGCCTACAAGATATAGTGTTTGGGATGTCCACAGGCAATTAGAAATGTGAGACTGTATCTCAGCAGAGACACAAGAGCTGGATGCATACATTTTCTGCATAGAGATAATTGAATCCATGGCAGCTAATGAGATTTCCAAGTGAAGTAGAGAGAAGGACAAGAGAAAGCCTAAGACCAGAGCCCTGTAATACACCTGTAGTTATTGGGCATGACCTAGTTGAGGAGTCAGTGAAGGAGACAAAAAGAACTACCAGATATGTAGGAGAAAACTAGGAGAGAGTGATGTCCTTAAAAACCCAGAGAGAAGAGAGTATCAAGGGGAAAAGGGTGATCAACAGTGTTAAAGGCTTGGGAGTTGTTCTCTGCATTGATCAAAGCCAAATGACTTCATTTGTCTAACTGGCACTTAACACATCTCTATTACACTGAATTGTGTGCTAGACACTTTGGATACAAAGACAAAAAGGAAAATATCCTCTTCCTTTGATGAGCTTACATTCTTGTATAAGGGGTTATAAACTGTATGTAAGTAAATACAGAGTAATTTTAAGAGGGAATTGCTAACTGGGGGGATGGGAAAATGTCTTTAATGTGAATGAATGAAGTGCATTGTGCGTTTCTTATGTACCTACCACTGGACAAGTACCATACGTAGTGCTGGAAATACAAATACAAAACCAAAGACAGCTCCTTTCAAGGAACTTATTTCCTATTGGGGAAGACAATACATTGTGGGGAGGGGGCTTTGAAAGAAACTAATTCCATATAAAGGTATAGCTTCAGATTTTTCATAAATATTATATTCTCAATCTGACAGCTGTACTTCCTAGCCGAATATTAACTTTAATTGCCCAAGTATTCAAGATGACTTTATTTAGGTTTGGTAAATATCAAGAGAAATAAAACTAAAGGATCCTTAGACATCTGTTGAAGTCCAGTGGGGTGAGGAGGGAGTATGGTGAGGATGGGAGAGCAAGAGGGAGAGCAGAAAGGTTGAAAGCCATCATTCTAGGGTACCCCGATACTTAACATGAATGACCCAAGTCAAATTCAAAATCTTGATTGGATCTATATAAGTTTTGAATTTTGTTTGTCTAGGTGGACTTTTCCCCTCCTATATCTTATCTCCTATCTTCCTCCTATCAACTTATCTTCATTTTTATAATGAAAGTCAAAAGGGAGATGATGTTTATTTTAGCAACCAGCTTTGTGGCCCACTTGCTGGAATAAAACTGTTCTGTGAAGGAAGTGCTACCTTTGCTTACTTTCCTCTGTTATTCTTATTGAGAGGTTTGCTGTTTCCATAGCATGAGTTTCTACAGTTTTGCATGAGGACTAATTTCTTGGTGCATCCTAGGTTCTAACATACTAATGGAGTGACTAGGCCAGTGCTCCTGTCTTTACTCCATATTCTGAGCCTGAAATAAAGTGTTAATTGGGTCCTTAGACATCTAATGAGATTGCCTGTCATTTATCACCAACAGAGAGCACTCTGAGATTAGAATTAATAGCAGGCTTTACAGGGGGAAAGGGTTGTTTGTAACACGTATGGCTTACAAAGTACAGGGAGTTAAAATGATTGATTTGCACCAAGCCTAATCTGCCCCTTGTAATACAAGATGATTTTCATCAATTGACTCTTTAGAGAGCAGTCACTCAAAACTTGCATTCAAATGTAAGAGCCAAATTAAAAGAAGCAGGCATCCACTTGCTAGGCTAGCAGAGCCTGAATAGGAGAGGTTCACACAAAGTATATTGAACAAGACTTGTGTGTTGTTTTTCCCCAGCTCTTGCTCCAGAACATCTGTTAGAAGGTTTGTAACAGCTCCCCCTCTTCCCTCTCACCCTATGTTGCATATGGGGACCAAGAGATTCAGCATAGGTTTACCCAGTGGAGCATGAAATAAATATTAAAGGCCAGATTCTCATTTATTTTCTTTCACACACTTAGGATTTGGGGGGTAAGAAATATTTTCCACATTATGAATATAAAATCTGACTCCATTTCATAAGTAGCCTCCAGTGTATTTATACATTTTAAAGAGCTGCTGTAAACACACATCATTGCCCCCAGTCACTAACATGAGATATGGGCTTTACCAGTGGAAACCTTTGACTGGCCTGCCTGAAGTCTTTGAAATGGATACACTTTCCCATATAGCAGCAATGAAGTAGTCATATGTTTCTCATCATTTTTCTTAATATTTTCCTAGTTCTCCCAACTAGTTGAATTTTAGCAAATTTTCTCCTTGTGCTTTCCTTCCCTTTGTTAGAGGCTCTGCTTTCATTGTGCCCCCCTCCGCAGTCTTCTAGGTATATTTGCCTGCCAGATCATGTAGTTGATGGCAGCATCATGAACATGGGAAGAAACTTTGCTCTTCAATACAGTAAGACAAGAAGCTAGAATGCATAAGTATTAAAAACACAACTATCTCAAACTCAGAGGTAACATGAGAGCTTTACTTTTTTTTAAACAAATGCTTTATTAACTTCTGTTTTACATCATTCATTTCCGCCAGATTTTGAGTTGCAATTTTTTCCCCATTTTTCCCCTACCCACCATCCCAGAATAGTAGTCCCACAAGATATTGCTTCCTCCCATCTGCTCTCTCCCATATCTTCTCCCATACCCCCTTCGACTTTCCATTAGAGCAAGGTGAATCTCTGTGCCCCAATGCCTGCACATCTTATCTCCCAATTACATGCAAAAGAGTATTAATAATAATATTTATATATATTTGAAAAATTTAATTTTAAGACCTTGAATTTCAGATCCATTCCCTTCCTCCCTTGTCACCCATTCCCTCTGGGAAGATAAGTAATTCAGTATATGTTGTACATGTCTAGCTATGCAAAACATTACCATAGTAGATATATTGTATAAGGCTGCTTATAATTCCCTCCCATCATCCCACCCCCTACCTGGTCCATTCCCTACTTGATCCTGTCCCTCTTCTATAGTGAGTACTTCCAACCTCCCCTCCCCCCAAGAATGCCCTCCCATCCATCATCCCTCCTCTCATTCCCCCTTCCCCCTATTCTGCTGCAGGTTGAGATATCCCATTTAGTATGTATGTCATTCTCTCCCTGAACCAAATTCAATGAGAATGTGGTTTTGCCTTTTTGTCTTCCTATTCTTCCCCTCCCCTGCAGCCACTTCCCCTTGTTTCTTCTACATGAGATAGTTTACCCTACCCAGTCCCTCCCCATCTCCTCTTGCCACTTTCCTCTCTCACCTCATAATTTCACCCCTTAAGTATCATCCCTTCCCACCAAATTCAACCTATGCCCTCTATCCATATATAACTCTAAACATATATATATTTCACATTCACATATGTATTCATATGCCCATATACCCTTCTTCCATTATTTTCATACTGAGAAAGGTTTCATCAGTCACAGTTATTGTTTTTCCATGTAGAAATGTAAATAGGTCAACTTTGATAAGTTCCTTTTGATTTCTTTTCCCTGATTACCTTCTCAGGCATCTCTTGCTTCTTCTGTCTGAATGTCAAATTTTCTATTCAACTCTGGTTTTTTCCTCAAGAATGCTTGAAAGTCCTCTATTCCACTGAATGACCATATTTTCCCCTGAAACAAAATACTCAGTTTTGCTCGGTAGGTGACCCTTGGGTTCATTCCCAGTTCTTTTGCCCTCTGGAATATCATATTCCATGCCCTTCGATCCCTCAGTGTAGAAGCTGCCAGGTCCTGGGCTATTCTGATTGTGTTTCCACAATATTGAAATTGTTTCTTCCTGGCTGCTTGTAGTATTTTCTCCTTGATCTGGGGATTCTGGAACCTGGCTATAATATTCCTGAGAGTTTTCTTTTTGGGATCTTTTTCAGGAGATGATTGGTGGATTCTTTCAACCTCTATTTTGCCCTCTGGCTCTAAAACATCAGGGAAATTTTCCTTGAGAATTTCTTTAAGGATGATTTCTAGGTTCTTTCTTTGATCATGGCTTTCAGGTAGTCCAATAATTTTTAAATTATCTCTCCTGGATCTATTTTCCAGGTCAGTGGTTTTTCCCATGAGATATTTCACATTGCCTTTTACTCTTTCATTTGTTTGGATCTGCTTAACAGCTTCTTAATTTCTCATAAAGTCATTAGCTTCCATTTGCTCCAGTCTAACTCTGAAGGAATGAATCTCCTCAGTGAGCTTTTGAGATTCTTTTTCCATCTGGCAAATTCGACTTTTAAGGCATTCTTCTCCTTATTGCCCTTTTGGGCCTCCTTTGCCATTTGAGTTAGTTTATTTTTTAAGGTGTTGTTTTCCTCAATCAGGCTGTTGACCCTCATTTCATACTTTTCCTGCATCCTTCTCATTTCTCTTTCCAATTTTTCCTCCACTTCTCTTATTTGATTTTTAAAGTCCTTCTTAAGGTCCTCTTTGGCCTGTAACCCACTCATATTTTCCTTTGGGGCTTTTGGAGCAGGATTTCTGACCTCACAGTCCTCTTCCTGTTCCATGCTTTGATCCTCTTTGCCCCCAAAATAGGAGTCTAATGTTTCATTTTTCTGTTTATTTTGTTTCCTTTGCCTTGGCATGTTGCCACTCAATTACTTGACTTTTGGGCTTGTTGCCACAGTAGGACTCTGCCACCAGACAAGGGAGCTTCTGTCCCAAACGTGTGGGGTCTTCACAACTTCCGTTTCTGGCAAGCTGGATACCCACCCCACGACCTCCACCCCAGACCACAATCCAGATCCAGAAAGGTTAAAGCAAGAGCGATTACCACCCCCCCCCCAGACTGATTGTTCGATCTCCCTACAGTTCGCAGGCCAGGAGCTGGAGATGCCACTGAAAACTGCAAAATGGCATGTCTCCTCAGTGGCTTCTAGCCCCCAGGGGAGGAAACCGACGGGTTCCCCAAATACTGGTCCCAGAGTCCATAGGGCACTAACCTCTCACTTTGTCCTAGGCATGTCTGTGTTGATAATTCTGGAATTGCCACAGCTGCTGGTGTTCTGGGGTCCCTCTAGCTGGCTGTTGGCCCGGGCTGCCCTGGGGCTAAAACTGCAGCTCACCTGGACCTGGGCTTGGCTCTCCATGTGCTGTGCGCTGTGCTGCCGACTCCCAGAGCACTGCGCTGGTCCTTCCTGCAGGGCTGCTGGGCTGTCCTCAGCGGGAGGTTAGCTTCTCTGTGTCGTTCTGTGGGTGCTGGGGCTCCAGAAGTTGTTCAGAGTCCCCTTTTACATAGTTTGGAGGTGATCTAGGGGGAGAGTACCTTGGACATGCTGTTTCTACTCCACCATCTTGGCTCTGCCCTCACTTTACTTTTCTTTTTAAAAAAAGCAGTTGGGGTTAAGTAACTTGCTCAAGGTTACACGGCCAGTTATTTTTGTGTGGGTGTTAAGTATATGAACCTGGAACGATCCCCAGTCCTCCTGGTGCTCTTACTCACTGTGCCACCTAGCCGCCCCTAGAGAGCTTTACTTTTTACCACCCCCTTTTGATAAATGTTTTACTATATCCAGTTTCACTTAAGTATTTAAGTTTCCCTCTGTGTGATATATTAATTAAGGAGAACCTGTGGTCTCTCCCCTTGCCACCTTGTCATTGTAAAATCACCTTTCAATTAAATTAAACCAGTAAGTCCTTAAGTAGCCATAATACTAAGAATACTGTACTAGATGCTGACTGGGACAATATAGAGATGAAATAAAGTTGGGTAGAAAGTGCTAGATTTATGGTGAGTGGACTTGGGTCTAAATTTCAGCCCTTCTATATAACTGTCACCTTGGGCAAGTAAATTAACCATTCCAGGTCTTAAGTTCCTCTTTGGAAAGTGAGGGGGTTAAGCTAGACTACCTTTGAGGTCTCTTTTAACTTTAAATATGTACCTCTTTGATTGCTCAGGAGCTTATAGTCCACTGGAGAGGGAAAAGATAGAATTTAGTACCTGTACCTCCCCTCCAAATTCCCTGACATCTCATGGGTCAGTTCCCTAGAGCAAGCACTTCTTAAATTGTGGGTTGCAACCCCACATGGGATGAAGACCCACTGTTTAAGAAGCACTGAATGAGCCATGAGTGGAAAAAGTTTAAGAAGCCCTGTCCTAGAGACCCTTGAGCCCAGAAAAATCATGCACCCTAATGAGACATTAGCCCATTTATAAGTTGATTTCTGAAAAAAAGCACCCCTATACTTCTTTTTTGTTCCTTTTTAAATTTAAATAATATTTTATTTTTTCCCAAATTACATGTTAAGAAGATTTTTTTAGTGTTCATTTTCACAAGATCTTGAGTTCCAAATTTCTCCACCTCCCTTCCCCCCTTCTAAAAATGGCAGGTAGTTTGATATAGTTTATATATGTGCTATAATGGAAAACATATTTCTATATTCATCACCATTGTGGAAAAAGAAGCGAATCAAAAGGAAATAAAACCATGAGAAAGAAAAAAGTGAAAAATATATATTCCAGTCTGAATTCTGAGTCCACCAGTTCTTTAACTGGATATGAATAGCATTTTCCTTCCTGAGTTCTTTGTATTTATCTTGAATCATTGTGTTTCTGAGAAGAGCTGAGTCATAGTAAGCTGATCATCACACGTTGTTTCTGATGCTGTGTACAGTGTTTTCCTGGTTCTGCTCATTTCACTTTGCATCAATTTGTGCAAGTCTGTCTAGGTTTTTCTGAAATCTTATTACACAGTGGTATTCTATCACATTCCTATACTACAGCTTTTTTAGCCATTCCTCAATTGATGGGCATTCCCTCAGTTTCCAATATTTTGCCACAAATAAGGCTGCTATAAATATTTTTGTACCTGTAGGTCCTTTTCCATTTTTTATGATCTCTTTGGGATTCAGGCCTTGTAGTGGTATTGCTGAGTCAAAGACTGCATAATTTGGTTGCCCTTTGGGCATATTTCCAAATTGCTCTCCAGAATGGTTGACTCAGTTCTCAGCTCTACCAACAGTGCATTGGTGACTCAATTTTCCCTTATCCTCTCCAACATTTATCATTTTCATTTTTTGTCATATTAGCCAATCTGATTGGTATGAGGTTGTATTTCAGAGTTGTTTTAATTTGTATTTCTCTACTCAAAAGTGATTTAGAGTGCTTCTTCATATGCCTATAGATAAGTTTGGTTTCTTTTTGCCTTTTTTTGAGGGGCAATTGTGGTTAAGTGACTTGCCCAAGGTCACATGGCTAGTTTTTGTGTTAAATGTCTGAGGCCAGATTTGAACTCAGGTCCTCCTCACTCCAGGGCCAGTGCTGTATTCACTATGCTACCTAGCCACCCTGATATCTTTGATTTCTTCATCAGAAAACTGCCCTGTTCATGTCCCTTGACCATTTATCAATTGGGGAATGACTTATATTCTCATAAATTTGATTTGGTTCTCTATATTATTTGAGAAGTGAGGCCTTTATCAGAGATACTTGCTATAAAGATTGTTTCCCAGATTTCTGCTTTCATTCTAATATTGGTTGCCTTGGTTTTGTTTATGCAAAAGTTTTTCAATTTAATATAATCAAAATGATCTATTTACATTTCATAATGCTGCCATAATGACCTCTTGGTCATGAATTCTTCCCCTCTCCATAGATTTAACACGTAGACTTTTCCTTGTTCTTCTAATTTGGTTGCTTCATTGTTGTAATGGCAAGCAAAGGAATATTTAGCTTCTTGTTTCAGCTCTTCAAGTGCCTTTGAGCCTCACCTGTGATTATATCAAGTCTGTTAGAAATAGAACTTGTGAAGCCCACAGTGGGAGGAACTTGCCAAATACCAGAACAGGAAGGACATAAGAGGTGGGCAGAACAGGGAGGAGCTGATGTTATATAAAAGCTTGCAGACAGCTGGGACTGAGAAGAACTGGGAAGAAGGATGGCTGTGGTGCCCGCACTTTGTCTGCCTATGTTGATGTTACTTTGTCAGACCTTTCTGCTGATAGAGGATGCTGTTACAGAAGCCCTGGGACCTTACTGCTGGTTCAGAAGCCCTGAAAGAGGACTTTCTTGTTATCTATTTACAGAAGTCCTTACTTTACTGATGTTTTCAGAAGTCCTGGGACTTTACTGATGATTTGTGTGATTTCTTAGACCCTGTTTGTGGGTCTGTGTTGATTTCACAGGCAGAAAGTGAACTGATGATGGTGCCAGCAATGTGTATAAATGTGTATAAATAAATATGTTGGGTTAAGTTCTCTTTTCCCAGAAATAGAGACTTTGAAGAGCTTGAGGTAGACTGGTCTGCGAACTTCAAACTGGAACAGGAACTAGAACAGAAGCTGAGAGCTGCCTACCTGTGAATCCAGGTGATTGTTGGGTGAATTCAGCCAAGAGCTGGGAGCATGGAAGAGGAACCATGGAGTTTGGTAGTTAGCCTTGAGTCAAGATGAAAGGACCTATTCTTGGGTACTTAGTGCTGACTGAAAAGATCATGATTTACTGTGACCTAGGGGTGGAAAAATTTTGTACTTTGTATCCCTTAAGGATGATTATTCCTTAAGGATGATTGAATTAAGGACTTACTAAATGATATCTTTTGTTTAAGAATTTGTGACCACTTTAGTGATAAGTTGTTATGTTGTATCATTGTGAATGCTCTACTTTGGTTTCTGTGAATGTTTTGCTTTAGTTTACTACTGAATGAATAGAGAGTTCACTATACTATGTGATCAGAACCTTAGAGCTATTCACAGCAGCAGTCCTATGGAGAGCTGCTCGTGCTTCACTTTACAATTATCTGTGGTACCTTTTAGTAAGATGTAGTTTTCTTCTTCTTTATATTTTTGCTTTTACTTTGTCTAAAATCAGGATTGCTACCCTTGCTTTTTTAATTTCAGCTGAAGCATAATACATTCTACTCCAGCCACTTGCCTTTACTCTGTGTGTCTCTCTGTATCAAGTGTTTCTTGTAAGCAACATATTGTAGGATTCTGGTTTTTGATCCACTCTACTATCCACTTCTGTTTTATGTTTTATACCTGTCTATTCCCCTCCATCCTATTCTTCCTCCTGATTATCTTATCTCTCCTTTCACCCTTTCCCACTTCCCTAGTGTTTTGCTTCTGTCTACCACTTCCCCTAATCTGCCCTTCCTTCTGTCAGTGTTCCCCTTTATTTGATCTCCTCCAATCCTACTTCCTTATCTGGTAAGTTAGATTTCTGTATTCAACTGATTGTGTATAGTATTCCCTCTTTGAAGCAATACTGATGAGAGTAAAGTTTAAACAATGCCCATCTCTCACCCTACCATCCCCTCCCACTGTAATGTCTTTCTTCCCTCTTCATGTAAGATAATTTACTCCATTCTTCTTCTTCCTTTCTTCTGCACCCTTTGATCTCCTTTTTCTCATCTCTTAATTTTTCATGTCATTCCTTCAAATTCACCTTATACCCATATCCTCTGTCTATGTATATTCTCTATCTGTACTGTTAGTGATACAATTTTAAGAATTACAAGTATCATCTTCCTATGTAGGAATGTAAATAGTTTAGCTATACTGAATCTCTTATGTTTTCTTTCCCCTTTTTACATGTTTATGCTTCTCTTGGATTTTAATATTGGAGGTCAAATTTTTGGTTAAGTTCTGGTCTTCTCCTTATGAAGTCTTGAAATCCTTCTATTTTGTTGAATGACCATTTCCTCCCCTTGACATATTATGCTTAATTTTGCTGGATAAGTGTTTCTTGTAGTCCTAGCTCCTTTGCCCTCTGGAATATCATGTTCCATGACCTCCAGTCCTTTAATGTTGCAGCTTCCAAGTCCTATGTGATTCTGATTGTGACTCCCTCATATTTGAATTGTATCTTTCTGCCCACTTGTAGTATTTTTTTCTTGACTGATAGTTCTAAGACAGGGCTATAATGTTCCTTTGGGTTTTTATTTTGGGATCTCTTTCCTCAGGTGATCAGTGTATTCTTTCAGTGCCTGTTTTGCCCTCTGGTTCAAGGATGTTGGGGGTACTTTTTCTTGTTAATTTCTTGAAAGATGTTGTCCAGGTCCTCCTTTTCATTATGACCTTCAGGTAGTCCTATGGTTCTGATATTGTCTCTCCTGGACCTATTTTCCAGGTCACTTGTTTTTCTACTGAGGTATTTTACATTGTCTTTTGGTTTTTCATTCTTTGAATTTTTTTAATTGATCCATACTGTTTCTTAGAGTAATTTGGTTCTACTTGCTCAATTCTAACATTTAAGGTGTTGTTTTCCTCAATTAGCTTTTGTACTTTATTTTCCATTTGACTAGTTATACTCTTTAATGAGCTGTTTTCTTCAGTGGTTTTTTGTACCTCCTTTTCCATTTTGCAAATTCTACTTTTTAAGCAGTTTTCTAGGCTGTCAACTCTTTTTCATAATTCTCTTATATCACTCTCATTTCTTTTCCCAATTTTTCTTCTGTTTCTCTTATATGGTTTTTAAGCTCCTTTTTGAGCTCCTCCCTGTGATCTTGAGACCACTTCCTATTTTTCTTTGGGATTTTGCTCACAGGGTTTTAATATTGTTGTCCTCTTTTGATTTTGTGTCTTGGTCTTCTTCCCTTTCACTATAATAATTTTCTATGGTCAGATCCTTTCTTTTTTCCTGTTTCCTTTCTTTCAAATTTGAGCTCTGCTCCAAGGGTGGAAGGGGCATTGTCTCTGGCTTCTTGTGCTAGTGGCTGCAGGCCCTGGCTATTTACCTGGTGCTATACTGATGTTGCCCTGAGATCCATGGGGAACCCTCGTTTCTGGTGCTCTACTGTGGGGATGGGGTGGAGGCTGGCTGGTGCTACTGAAGGCTGTAGGGTTATGGCAACTTACCTACTCAGATTGTAGTGGTAGTTTCTGGTGGGTACTCTGAGGCCCAGTGAGGTGTTTCTAGGTTTCCCAGTGGCTATAATGAAGCATGTGTTTGGCAGCTCGAGGATTCCTGTTTGCCAAGGGCTACACTGAAACACTTGGTGGTTCTTGGAGCTGGTGTCTGCCAGTTCTCTTGGCTATGCTAAGGAATGGAGTCCTGGTATTGAAGTTTGCCTGCTCCACCACACTGAGGCTCAGGATCTCCTGCTGGTTTGCTGGGGTAGGGCTTGCAGTTGGCTTCTTGGGACACTTCTGGTCCTGGGCTGTGCTCTCCTTTCACCTGAGTGAGATGGACCTTTCTTGCTAATACTCCAAGTTTCTTCGGCTGAATCTTATTTCATCCAATCTTTTTGTTGGTTCTGCTATCCCAGGATTTGTTTGGGGGCTCTTATTTTTGGTGGTTTGGAGGTGAGTGTGGGAGAGTTACAGAGGTTTACTGCTTCCTTCACCATCTTGGTTCCTGGAAGTCAGAACCCTACCCCTATGCTTCTATTTTTATTGGTGCCATCAGGCAAATTAACTGTTGTCAACAGAGGTTAGCTAGCTATCCAGCTTGGTTTTGTACAGAGTTGAAGGGCTTTGCATGTTAAATGTACAGAAGCTGACATCAGATATAAGAATGGGGTTCTCCAAGAAGAGCTCATGTTGCTTAAGTTTTTTTCTTTGTCTTTTTAGTGGACCTATATGTATATCCTATATCACAAGAAGGAGCTCTATATACATTAGTTGTTAAGTACTATGGCCAATAGTAGAGCATTAAATGCTCGATTCATTTTTATTTCATTATTAGCTGTGATTTTTATGACCTCTAGCAAGGTTCTTAATTTGAATATTTTTTTCTGAGTAGTATGTTTCATCTCTGGATTGACATTAGCCTAAAGGATTTGTATCCTAACAACTTCACTAAAACTAGGGAATGTGTTTATCTAGGAGATGCTGGCATAAATATAAAATATAACTGTACATTTTAATATCAAAGATAATGTCTCTTACCAGTGGTGGCTCTACTCTTTTTTTTTTTAAAGCAATTGGGGTTAAGTAACTTGCTCAAGGTTACATGGCTAGTCATTATTTATGCGTGGGTGCTCATTTTCTGAGGCCAGATCTGATCTCGGGTCATCCTAACTCCAAGGCCGGCACTCCTACTCACTGTGCCACCTAACCACCCCTTTAGGGCAGTTGGGGTTAAGTAACTTGCCCAAGGTTACACGGCTAGGTTTTTGTTTGTATGGATTAAGTGTCGGAGGCCGGCTCCGAACTCAGGTCCTTCTGATTCCAGGGCCGGTGCTCTATTCACTGCGCCACCTAGCCGCCCCTGTGGCTCTACTCTTGTAGACCAAAAGGTTTTAATCAAGTTCTATGGTTCCAAGAGTATTGGCTGATGGTGCAGCATGCTAGCAATATAGCTTGGGACTGGCATTTTACTGACATATTGACTGGGTGTGTCCTGAGAGGATGGTGGTGTTTACCTCAGATGTTAACTGGATGAAGGGTCAGATATTGGATTCCATTTGAAGTGATGTGAGACAGTATGTTGTTAATAGAAATTCAGTAGAATATAAACTCCTTGAAGGTAGAGACTGCTTTTCATTTTGTCTTGATATCTCCAGAGTTTTACACATGAATGTAGCATGTGTAATGATACATGACCTCTGATTTCATTAGTATGAAGATCTCCTTTGTGTGGAAACTCCTTTCACCAAATACAGAATAGCAACTCTTCTATAACCTCTTTGTTAGAGAATTAACTATAGCAATGAGATGTTCAGTGAGCTATCCATGTTCACACAGCTTTTATATTTTAGAAGAACAACTTAAACCCAGGTCTTCCTGATCCTGGCATTCTGCCTACTATATGCATGCTGCCTCTTACCTTGAACATGTAGGCACTTAATAAAGGATAATATAGTACTGTGAGAAGAATGCGAGATTTAATGTTAGGGTATCTAAGTACTTGAGTCATGACTCTGACTTTGTGACTTTGTGTAAATCAGTTAATCTCTGGGAACCTCAGTTTCTTCATTTGTAAAATAAGAGAGACCAGATGATTTCCCAGGGCCCTTGTAGCTCTAAATCTATGCAGAGGATATTTCATTTTCCCCCCTTTGTATTCCCAAAGTCTTGCACAGTGTCTAGCACATAGTAGGCAGTCAAGTCCATTTTTCTTTAATAAATATTTTTGTATAATTGCATTAGAAAGGGTTTACTGTAACAGCTTCTTAATTGGTCTTCTTGCTTCCATTCTCTCCCCCTGTTTAATCCATCTTCCACTGACCAGACAAAACTGATTGCTCATGTCTAACCCTGTTTTTTTCCAGTTCTCAAGAAACTTCAGCAGATCTCTGTTGCCTCTAGGATAAAATTTACAAATGCTTCTGTCTGGCATATAAAGTTCTTTCAATCTGACTCCCTCCTCTCTTTTCAGACAGATTTCACATTATTCCCTTTCATACACTCTCAGTTCCAGCCAAATGGACCTACAGCATTCCATTTCCCACCTCCATGCCATTGTCTACCATTCCTGCAATATGCTGTTTGTTCACTTCTGCCTCAAGGAATCTCTAGTTTACTTCAAGTCCCAGTTAGTTTACAACATTGAGTTCCACAAGTCTTTGAGTTCCAAATTTTCTCTCCCACCCTTTTCCCCCATTCTGTCTCCCCCCATGGGGAGGAGAGGGGAAAGACAGAATGGGGTAAACTATCTCATATAGAAGAGGCAAAGGAAAATGGTTACAATGGAGGGGAAGAGCAGGAAGGCAAAAAGGCAAAACTTTATTCTCATTGAATTTGGCTCAGAGAGAGAATCACATACATACTAAATAGGATATCTTACCTTACAGGGGAGTAGAGGGAAGGGAATGAGAGGGGGGATGATGGAAAAGAGGGCAGGCTGGGGGGAAGGAAGTTGGAATACCCACTTTTGAGATGGGACAGGATCAAAGTAGAGAATAGACCAAGTGGGAGGTGGGAGAGAAGGGAGGGAAATATAGTCAGTCTTTTACAATATATCTACTATGGTAATGTTTTGCATAGCTACACATGTACAACATATACTGAACTGCTTATCTTCCCAGTAAGGGTGGGTGACAAGGGAGGAAGGGAATGAATCTATAATTTGAAGTTTTAAAATCAAATCTTTAAAAATATATAAATACTATTATTTATTTTTTATTTTTTTTAAACAAATGCTTTATTAACTTCTGTTTTACATCATTCATTTCCGCCAGATTTTGAGTTACAATCATTTGACCCCCGTTATTCCCCTACCCAACCTCCCAGAATAGCAGTCCCACAAGATATCACTTCCTCCAATCTGCTCTCTCCCATACCTTCTCCCACACCCCCTTCGACTTTTCCATTAGAGGAAGGTGAATCTTTGTGTCCCAATGCCTGCACATCTTATCTCCCAATTACAAGCAAAAGAGTATTAATAATAGTATTTATATATATTTGAAACATTTAATGTTAAGACCTCGAATTTCAGATCCATTTCCTTCCTCCCTTGTCACCCATTCCCTCTGGGGAGATAAGTAATTCAGTATATGTTGTACTTGTCTAGCTATGCAAAACATTACCATGGTAGATATATTGTACAAGGCTGCTTAAAATTCCCTCCCACTCATCCCACCCCCCACCTGGTCCATTCCCTACATGATCCTGTCCCTCTTCTATAGTGGGTACTTCCAACCTCCCCTCCCCACAAGGATGCCCTCCCATCCATCATCCCTCCTCTCATCCCCCTTCCTCCTATTCTGCTGCAGGTTGAGATATCCCATTTAGTATGTATGTCATTCTCTCCCTGAACCAAATTCAATGAGAATGTGGTTTGCCTTTTTTGCCTTCCTATTCTCCCCCTCCCTTGCAACCACTTCCCCTTGCTTCTTCTACATGAGATAGTTTACCCTACCCTGTCTCTCCCCATCTCCTCTTGCCACTTTCCTCTCTCACCTCATAATTTCATCCCTTGAGTATTCTCCCTTCCCAACAAATTCAACCTATGCCCTCTATCCATATATAACTGTAACCATATACACACACATTCTCATATGTATTCATATGACCACACCCCCTTCTTCCATTATTTTCATAGTGAGAAAGATATCATCAGTCACAGTTATTGCTTTTCCATATAGGAATGTAAATAGTTCAACTTTGATAAGTTCCTTTTGATTTCTTTTCCCTGATTACCTTCTCAGGCATCTCTTCCTTCTTGTGTCTGGATGTCAGATTTTCTATTCAATTCTGGTTTTTCCTCAAGAATGCTTGAAAGTCCTCTATTCCACTGAATGACCATATTTTCCCCTGAAACAAAATACTCAGTTTTGCTGGGTAGGTGACCCTTGGGTTCATTCCCAGATCTTTTGCCCTCTGGAATATCATATTCCATGCCCTTCTATCCCTCAGTGTAGAAGCTGCCAGGTCCTGGGCTATTCTGATTGTGTTTCCACAATATTGAAATTGTTTCTTCCTGGCTCCTTGTAGTATTTTCTCCTTGATCTGGGGATTCTGGAACCTGGCTATAATATTCCTGGGAGTTTTCTTTTTGGGATCTTTTTCAGGAGGTGATCGGTAGATCCTTTTTATTTTTTTTAAAGCAATTGGGGTTAAGTAACTTGCTCAAGGTTACACGGCTAGTCATTATTTATGCGTGGGTGCTCATTTTCTGAGGCCTGATCTGATCTCGGGTCATCCCAACTCCGAGGCCGGCGCTCTTACTCACTGCACCACCTAGCCGCCCCTTCAGGGCAATTGGGGTTAAGTAACTTGCCCAAGGTTACATGGCTAGGTTTTTTTTTGTTTGTTTGTTTGTGTGGATTAAGTGTCGGAGGCTGGCTCCGAACTCAGGTCCTTCTGACTCCAGGGCCGGCGCTCTATCACTGTGCCACCTAGCCGCCTGATCGGTAGATTCTTTCAACCTCTATTTTGCCCTCTGGATCTAAAACATCAGGGCAATTTTCCTTGAGAATTTCTTGAAGGGTGATTTCTAGGTTCTTTCTTTGATCATGGCTTTCAGGTAGTCCAATAATTTTTAAATTGTCTCTCCTGGATCTATTTTCCAGGTCAGTGGTTTTTCCTATGAGATATTTCACATTGCCTTCTAATCTTTCATTTGTTTGGATCTGCTTAACAGTATCTTGATTTCTCATAAAGTCATTAGCTTCCATTTGCTCCAGTCTAACTCTGAAGGAATGAATCTCCTCAGTGAACTTTTGAGATTCTTTTTCCATCTGGCAAATTCGACTTTTTAAGGCATTCTTCTCCTCATTCCCCTTTTGGGCCTCCTTTGCCATTTGAGTTAGTCTATTTTTTAAGGTGTTGTTTTCCTCAGTCAGGCTGTTGACCCTCATTTCATACTTTTCCTGCATCCTTCTCATTTTTCTTTCCAATTTTTCCTCCACTTCTCTTATTTGATTTTTAAAGTCCTTCTTAAGGTCCTCTATGGCCTGCAACCCGCTCATGTTTTCCCCTGGGGCTTTTGGAGCATGACTTCTGACCTCACAGTCCTTTTCCCGCTCTATGCCCCCAAAATAGGAGTCTAGGGTTCCATTTTTCTGTTTCCTTTGCCTTGGTATGTTGCCACTTAATTACTTGACTTTTGGGCTTGTTGCCACACTATGGCTTTAAGGCCAGATAGAGGAATTTTCGTCCCGAACGTGGGGGGGGCAACTTCCGTTTCTGGCAAGCTGTAAACCCACCCACGACTTCCACCCTAGATCACAATCCAGATCCAGGGAGGTTAAAGCAAGAGCGATTACCCCCCAAGACTGATCACTGGATCTCCCTTTGCAGGCCAGGAGCTGGAGCTGCCTCTGAAAACTACAAAATGGCATGTCTCCTCAGTGGCTTCTAGCCCCCAGGGGAGGTAGCCGACGCATTCCCTAAATACCAGTCCCAAAATCCATAGGACACTAACCTCTTACTTTGTCCTAGGCATGTCTATGTTGATAATTCTGAAGTCGCCACAGCTGCTGGTGTTCTGGGGTCTCTCAGCCGGCTGCTGGCCCTGCCGCCCTGGGGCTAAAACCTCAGCTCACGGGGACTTGGGCTCCACTTCACTCGGCTCCCTGTGCTCTGCACACTGCGCACTGCAGGCTCCCAGACCTCTGCGCTGGTCCTTCCTGCAGGGCTGCTGGGCTGTCCTCAGTGGGAAGTTAGCTTCTCTGTGTCATTCTGTGGGTGCTGGGGCTCCAGAAGTTATTCAGAGTCCCTTTTTACATAGTTTGGGGGGAATCTGGGGGCAGAGTGGCTTGGATGAGCTGTTTCTACTCCACCATCTTGGCTCCCATTCCCTAAATACTATTATTAATACTATTTTACATATAATTGGGAAATAAGATAGACAGGCGTTGGGGCAGAGAGATTCACCATGCCCTACTGGAAAAGTTGAAGGGGATATGGGAGAAGATATGGGAGAGAGCAGATTGGAGGAGGGGATATCCTGTGGGACTCCTATTTTGGGGTGGTGGGTAGGGGAAAAATGAGTAAAAATTGTAACTCAAAATCTGGTGGAAATTAATGATGTAAACCAGAAGTTAATAAAGCATTTGGGAAAAAAAAAGAATGCTTGAAAGTCCTCTATTCCACTGAATTACCATATTTTCCCCTGAAACATGATTCTCAGTTTTGCTGGGTAGGTGATTCTTGTTTTTAATCCCATCTCCTTTGACCTCTGGAATATCATATTCCAAGCCCTTCAACCCCTCAGTGTAGAAGCTGCCAGATCCTGCGCTATCCTGATTGCATTTCCACAATATTCAAATTGTTTCTTCCTGGCTGTTTGTAATATTTTTCTCCTTGATTTGGGAATTCTGGAACCTGGCTATAATATTCCTAGGAGTTTTCTTTTTGGGATCTTTTTCAGGACGTGGTTGGTGGATTCTTTCAACCTCTATTTTACCCTCTGGTTCTAAAACCTCAGGGCAATTTTCCTTGAGAATTTCTTGAAGGATGATTTCTAGGTTCTTTCTTTGATCATGGTTTTCAGGTAGTCCAATAATTTTTAAATTATCTCTCCTGGATATTTTCCAGATCAGTAATTTTTCCTGTGAGATATTTATTTTACATTGCCTTCTATTCTTTCATTTGTTTGGATCTGCTTAACAGCATCTTGATTTCTCATAAAGTCACTAGTTTCCATTTGCTCCAGTCTGATTTTGAAGGAATGATTCTCCTCAGTGAGCTTTTGAGATTCTTTTTCCATCTAGCAAATTCGGCTTTTTAAGGCATTCTTCTCCTCATTGCCTTTTTGGGCCTTTTTTGCCATTTGAGTTAGTCTATTTTTTAAATTGTTATTTTCCTCAGTCAGGCTGTTGACTCTCATTTCATATTTTTATTGCATCTTTCTCATTTCTCTTCCCAGTTTTTCCTCCACTTCTCTTATCTGCTTTTTTAGGTCCTCTATGGCCTGTAACCAGCTCATATTTTCATTTGAAGGTTTTGGTGCAGGAGTTCTGACCTCCCAGTCCTCCTCCTGTTCCATCTTCTTTGCCTCAATCCTCTTTGCCCCCCAAATAAGAGTCTAATGTTGAATTTTTCTGTTTATTTTTTCCTTTGCCTAGGCATGTTGCCCCTCAATTACTTGACTTTTGGGCTTGTTGCTGTGATAGAACTTTGCCCTCAGCCAGGGGAGCTTCTGTCCCAAACACTGGGGTTTTCTCAGCTGCTGGAGGTATTAGTTGGGTACCCTCTCTGAAGCCTCCACCCACTCTGGCAAGCTGGTCACACACCCCAAGACCTCCACCCCAGACTGCAATCCAGATCCAAGAAGGTTAAACCAAGAGCAGTTCCCCCACCCAGACTGGTCACTGGATCCCCCTACAGTCACAAGCCAGGAGCTGAAGCTGCAATGTGGTGAAGGCTGCAGCAAGGCTACTCAGCAGCTTCTCGCCCTGAGGGGAAGAGGCTGATGGGCTCTCCCAACTAGTAGGTACCAAAGTCCATACTGCACTGACCTCTCATTTTGTCCTTGGCATCTATGTGTTGATAATTCTGGAAACACCACAGCTGCTGGTGTTCTGGAGTCCTTCCAGCTGGTTGCTGGTCAGGCCGCCCGGGGGCTAAAACCTCTGACTCACATAGGCCTGGGTTCAGTTCCCAGAGTGTGGAGCTGGCCGCTTCCTGCTGGGCTGCCAGGCTGTCCTCAGCAGGAGGTTAGCTTCTCTGTGTCATTTTGTGGGTTCTGTAGCTCCAGAGTTTGTTTAGAGTCCCCTTTTACATAAATTGGAAGTAGTGGGAGCAGGAGCCCCATGGAAATGCTGTTTCTACTCTGCCATCTTGACTCCATCTCCTCTCATATCTCCTTTTTAGGCTTCAAATATAGCTGTAGTGTCAATGGTGACCTCTTCTGAATATGAACCTTGCTCTTCCCATTTACCATAATAGTTTTCTAATTCCTTGTTTTTTGCCCATTGTGATTGCCTGTTTGCTGATTTTAAAGTGGATCTCTACTTCTGGAACACAGAGGTCTCTGGCCCAAGCTTCTGATTATTGGCTTTGTGTGCTGTGGCCTCTGAGTGCCTAGACTGAGTCCAAGACTAGGACTTTTAGAGTTTCCCCAGTGTTACAGTGAAGCTCACAGTGTGAGGTTTGGGGAGGAGTGGTCTGATAACTTCAGGTTTCCTCCTCTGTGCCCCTGTGCTAGAGTTCAGGCAGGCTCAGCTGTTGGTGGCTGGGCCACACTAGTGTCTGCTAAATCCTCTGGTTGTGTGAAGGCAGACCTAGGGTTCTGGTGTAGGTGCTTATTGTCTCCTCCTCCATGGGATTCAGGATCTCCTGCTGTGGTGCCTCCTATCCTGCACTGGTGCCCTTTAGCCTCAGCACAGCCACAGCCACACCCTTCTTGTAGAACTCCCAAGCCTGTTTGCCACTGGTTTTACTATTTCAGGATTTTATCCTGAGGCAATATACCCTGGATTTTTCATGGTCAAAGGGGAGATGAGAGCAGCTATGGTTTACGTGCTCATCTTGGCTCCTGGAAGTTCAGGTAGGTGATTTTCATATGTTTAGACTGTGTGCCGCTAGCTCCACAAGTAGCTGGTGTAGGCCCTGTGCTTGTCTCTTACCCTGCTCCAATAGATACCTGCTCTGTGGTGAAAAGTTTGGGAATCGCCCCTACATTAGGTGAATCAGTTCACCCAGGCTCCACTATGGTTGGATCTGTGCTGGTGCAGCCAGCACGCTCTATGCTCCCTCCTGCCTGGCTCAACAAATTCTGCCTGAGAATTCTCCATGATTTTGAGCTGGGCTGGAAATCTGCCACATTCTGTCTCCTAGTGGATTCTGCCACTCCAAAATTTTTTCAGATTCTCTTTTTAAAGATAATTGAAGTAATTTATGGGCAAGCTCAGGTGAGTCACTGCTTTTACTTTGCCATCTGGGCTACACCCTCCCTTATAAAAACTTTTTTGATCTCTCCAGTTTAGTGCTCTTTTAACCCCTCCCTCTCCATGAAATCACTAAATATATTATAGGATATATTAACATGGTAGACAATGACCTATCCACAGTGAGTAAGCCCATTTGGGATGTGAGTTTCTCTCATGTATAGTTTGCTCTAGTTGCAGCCCAGCTTTCTCCTTCGAGAAATGATACTGGCGGGTTTTTTTTATTATTTATTGATATCTAATTCCACAGTCCCATGTCTTTTGTACCAAGTTTTCTAGTGTCTCATCTTCTCAGCATATAGTCCTAAAACTTAGGTACTGGGGAAAGCAGGGCCATAGGGGCAGAAAAGGAGACAACTTAGATTAAACTGAATTATTTTCTTGTGGAAAAGACTTGGACTCTGTTTACTGCTTGAAGGGCAGCAGGAAAAAAAGAGGCTTAGACCCAGAGCACAGTATAATAAAATCTCATCATATAACAGAATATTAGAAACTCAGTTTAGAAAGGGAGTTCATAAGACATCTAATTCAACACATTCAGGATACATCCTGAAGGTTTATCATCCAGCCTTTGTCTGAAGACCTCAAACAGTGGGGAAACTCATTACTTCCAGTTTAGCCCACTCTCCTTTTGGATATTGCTAATTGTTGAGAAGTGTTTTCTTGCTATTACCCCCATATCCCTTGGAGACTGTTAATTTCACTATTTATGTGCTATCTTAACATTATCCCTATGGCTTTTCTTGTTTTTCTCTCATACTTATAAAAATCAGTCATTTAGAAAAAATTCTCCTTATACCATTCTTCATGTTCTGTCATTCCCATGCTTTTCAGTCTCACCCTATCTCGAGCTTACTCCAACCTTGCCTACCTCTTCCTCTGCACCTTCTGGGATTCTTGTTCCATACTGAGCAAACTCCTTGTCTTCCTGGACTTTTCTTTCTTATATTCCTTCCATCTTATAAGCCCTCACTGAGACCTGTTTTCCCCTTTTCCTATTACACTTTATCTCCAAATATCCTCTCTAGTACTGAGTGTACCTTCTTTCACCCCCTTGACACATAGGTCCTAGAGGGGGAGTTGAAATACTCCTTGCCCATCACTGCTACTTCCAGATTCTCCCTGTACCTCCTTCACTAAGCAACCTTTTTCCTTTGAAGTACAGTAAATAAAAATTTACTACCTAATCTAGTTTATGGCATCATCTCCCATTCTCTCCTCTTTTCTCCTAGTCTCTGACAAAGAGTTAATCTTCTTCTTTGGAAAGTCAGCCCCTCTCCATGTGCATATTCTCTCTCTCTCTCTCTCTCTCTCTCTCTCTCTCTCTCTCTCTCTCTCTCTCTCCCTCTCCTTCTCCCCCTCTCCCTCCTTCTCCCTCCTTCTCTCTCCCTCTCCCCCTCTCCCCCTCCCTCCCTCCCTCATCTTCAAAACTTTATACCTACTTACTCCAAACAGTCACAAGTGTCCCCTATCCTTAAAAAAACCTTTATTGGATCCTACCATCTCATCAAGATGGTGTTTTATAGCTCTTCTTTCTTACCTAAATGCCTTGAAAAAGTTTTCTACACTCATTGCCCCTACTTCCTCTGTTTTTACTCCTTCTATCCTCAACTCTTTATAATCTGGCTTTCTATATAGTTCCTCAACTGGAAATACTCTCCAGAGTTATGGGTAATCTCTTAATTGTCCAATCCGATGGTCTTTCCTTGGTCATAATCTTTCTAGACCTATCTGCTATGTTGACCATTCTCCCTTCCTGAATATTTCTTTTTTTCTGTATTTTTATGATATTCATTTCTCCTGGTTCTCCTCT
Organism: Gymnobelideus leadbeateri; assembly: GCA_011680675.1. NCBI lineage: Eukaryota > Metazoa > Chordata > Mammalia > Diprotodontia > Petauridae > Gymnobelideus > Gymnobelideus leadbeateri. Next base: position 115,046 of record WOXC01010201.1, on the reverse strand, counting down.
TATCCATCTGATGGCTTCTTAGTCATTCAACAAAGAATTATTAAGTTTTTACTATGTACCAGGTACTGTGTTCGGCTATAGGGATACTAGCTCATCATCCATATCATCCCCCCTAACTGTTGGTTTTTTCCAAGGTTCTATCCTAGATTTTGTTCTCTTATTACTTTATACTCTCTTGATAACCTCATCAGACCCCGTGGGTTTACTGAGCACTTTTATGCAGATAACTCATATTTAGATCAGTATATTCAGCCCTTATCTCTCTCTTGAACTTCTGTGTCATATCACCACTTGCCAAGTAGACATTTTGGATTGAATGACCTGGAGAAATCTTAAACTCAACTTGTCCAAAACTGAACACATCATCTTTCCCCTCAAATGTTCCCTTTTTCTAAACTTCCCTATCTGTAAAAGGCACCACTATCCTTCCAGTCTCATAGTTTGTAACCTTATCATTATCCTTGACTCATCATTGTCCCTTGCCCTACATATCTAATTATTTGCCAGATCTTTCTATTTCTATCTCTACAACATCTCTCCCATCCAATCCCTTCTCTACAATCACACAGTTGAGTACCACCTTAGTTCAGACTCTCATCATCTCCTCCTAGGTTATTTCAGCAGCCTCCTAATTGGTCTCCCTGGTCCAAGTCTACTCCAGTCCATCATTCAGCCTGCTGCAACAGTGATTTTCCTTATGTGCAGGTCTGACCATGTGAGTTCTTTAATCAGCCAACTCTTTTGGCCTCCTGTTGCCTCTAGGATCAAATATAAACTCCTTTATATATCCTTTAAAGCCATATACAACCTGGCCATAAGATATCTTTGTAGTTTCATTGTTTATTGCTCAACATCTTTCTTTGTTCAATCGTGTCAGCCTAGCCTTCTCTCTGTTTCTCACACATGACACTTCATTTCCCGTCTCCACACCTTTGCATTGGCCATCCTACAAGCCTGGAGTACATACTTTCCTTACTATTAACTCATAAGAGTCCCTCAGCTGCCAGTTTCTCAATTCAGTTTTTCCTGATCCTTCTAAATTCTAGTACTTCCCTCCCAAGTTACCATATATTTAACTCCTTTGTGTGTATTTGTATTTATTCACTTTACATTTATGCTGCATATATTTATATGTGTATTTCTTTCCCTGCTTAGAATGTATCCTTGTGGATAAGGATTATTTTGTTCTTTGTACATACATACCCACCACTGAGTACAGTGTCTGATACAGAGTAGACACAGTAGACACTTGTTGATTTATGGATTGTAACTTCTCTCTCTTTTTCCTTGGTTTACCCTGCTCTTCCCAGGAGTCAAGTAGAACAATAAGATCTCTTTTCTTTATGGCCATTCAAGACAGGTATCTGGATGTCCAGTAAATAATCTTTGCTCCTTGCTAAACATCCCCAATTCCTTGTGTCATATCCCGGTTGCCTTATTTTGAGCACATTCATTTCTCAGTGGCCTTCTTGCACTAATCCTATGCTGGTGACTGTTTTTGTACTTGGGGATCTACCTGAAAATGAAAAGAATATTTGCATTTTTCTTACATAACTCTCACAACATCTATAGGTTTATCTCAAATGTGATTTGTGGACAGATATATACATTATTTCATTGACATTAATCACAATGAAAATATAAATCTTAAAAATTAAATTAATTTTGATGCCCTTTTCCCAGTTGTTCTTAGTGTTTCCAGAAATGCCTTTTTTCTGCCTTTTCAGTATTGCTGATACTGTATTGTCTTTTTCAGTTTGGAAGCCTTTTGGAAAAAAGCAGAACTAAATGTATATTAAGTAAATACTGTGACTCTTTCTGGGAGTACCAGGAAAGGGAAATAATGAGAAAAGAGAGGGAAAAAAGGTTTATATTTAGACTTTAAAGAGCTATAACCCAGGAAAGGGATTAAGAGTATTCAGTTTTACCTAACTGGAATTTTTAGAGAGAGGATAGTTCATCTCTGTAATATTGCATGCATAAAAGTCCATTTTGGACTGTTGGACCAAAATCAACATCAGACTCCCTTGTGTTCCTTTTTAATGATCCTTTGTTCCAACATTAGACTGTTGGAATCCTGTACAGAACAGACAGGGGGAATGTCATGCATCATCAAATGGTAAAGTAGGTACAGTTTGTCTTGCATTATTATGTACACTTTCTCCTTTTTGGGTGGGTTCCTTCTCTTTTCTATGAGGAATCCAGGGACATTTACCCCAAACTCTTCATTATCCAGAGAAGGAAGCTGAAGTTCAAGAAAGGGAAGCCTTATCTTACACAGCTAATTAGGGGTAGAGCCAAACCTTGCAGAAATCCTGACTCCTAATCTTGTCCTGGTACTTATAATAACCAAACATTTATTCCATCATAGATCCTTAATAAATGTTTTTTGGATTGAACTCATTTACACTACTCTACTAATGATACATGTCCATGGAAATGAAAGAAAAGTGAGCAAAATGCCCTTGTAACTGAGCAAACCTTACTGTGGAGTAGTTACTGAGCTAAGTGTAGGGGATAAACCACAAAAATGATCCTCAGGGAGTTTCTATTATTGTACTGAGGGGATACAGTATGTGCACATATATAATACAAAGTAATTTCCAGTGGAGGAGAATGTTCCCAAGGCAAATATTTATATATGAACAAGCTCACAGAGCCTTAAGCTAGTGGACTAAAGTTCTCATTACCTGTTACCCCCACCTGCATATAAGGTCAGCCCAATTTATTTTAATACTATAGTGAATTTTTGATTATATCAATATGGATATTCCCTCTAACAACATATTTCAGGACCTGCCTTTGCCTGCCAGTTCTGTGTGACTCACACCTATGTTATCCCGTAAGTTGGACTTGGAGTTTAATGTGCTCAGGGCCTTGCTCTTATTATCTTGTCATTGTATGGTCACCAGTGGAGAAAGAAGGCTTTTAATTGGTTATCCCTCACTTTTGCTACATGACCTACCCATATTTTTGTGTGTGTGATAAATTTTAGTGGTGTCATTCTTTAAAACCGTTTCTACATAATTCCTTGTTTATAAAATGCTTATACCCACTGAAAGACTGTTGTCTTCTGGGTAATATTCAACTTTAGGTTTTCAGAGACTATAATATTTGATTCTTAGAGCATCATGACTTAGTGAAAGGAGTTCTGGATTTGAAATCAGGAAGCTCCAGTTTCAAATGCTCCCTAAGATATATAATTTTTATCTGTGTGACCATGGATAAGTCACTCAAATTATATCAGCCTCAGTTTCCTCACTTATAAAATGTGGATAGCAAACAACTCTTGTAGCCTGGCTGTGAGGATCAAATGAGATGACCTATATGATTTACCTTATAAAAATTAAAATGGTATACATATATAAAAGCTCTAATCATTAATATTATTACTGTTATGCTGTGATTTACAGCTGTGCATCATCACTGGGGAAAATATTAGTATTAAAAGTCAGTTAGCAAGCATTTATTCATTACTTACTATGTGACAGACATTATGCTAAGTGATAGGTATGCAGAGTAAGATGGTAACTCAGATTTATTTCAAGGAACTCACATTCTAATGGGGAAACAAGATGTAAATAATTATGTATGTACAAGAAAAGTACAAGGCAAATGGAAAGTAGTCTCAGAGGGAAGAAACTAGAATTGGGGTGGGAAAAAACCTTCTACATAAGGCAGGGTTTGAACTGAGTCTTGAAGCAAAGCAGGAGGTAGACATTGGGAGAATATTCCAAGCATGAAAGATAGTCATTGAAAAGTAGCAGTTGAGAGATGAAGTGTTTGTTATGTGTGAGGAATAGAAGGGACACCAATTTAGCTGAATTAGAATGGGTAGAGGGGAAGAAATGTAAGATGGAAGGAAATGAAGAATATATACTTGATCCTGGTGATAAGAGAAACCAATTGGAGCTCATTGAGCAAGGAAGTAACATGATCATGCTTGTGCTTTAGGAAGATCATTTTGGCAGCTGAGTGAAAGATGGCCTATAGTGGAAAGGGACTTGAGGCAGGCAGACCAGTGAGGTTATTACAGTAGTCCAGATGTGAGGGCCTATAAGGGCCTATACCACGAGGGGGTAACTGCAGAAGTAGAGATAAAGGGACATTATGAGAGATATTGTAAAGGTAGAAATAAATCTAGATAACTTAATTTGGAAAAGTGAGATGAGTAAGGAGATGAGGGTGACACTGAAGTTGGTGAGCCAGGGTAGGTGGGAGGATGATGGTGCTGTCAATAGTTATAGGAAAGGAAGGGTTTTTGTTTCAGGGACAAATTTGGGGGCATTAAAAGAACTGTGCAATTCCCCAAAGCTAATGCAGAATCTAGAGATATCTCTTCACATCTCCATCTGAATCATATCTGGAAAGGTCTTTGTGGACCTATAACCTACATGGGACACACACAAACACAGACACAGACACACACACCCTGTATTATAATAATGACAGACACTCTGGTATAGGGAATATGTATTTTGAATATGGAGTACAAATACTAAAGAGCTATGCCCATAACTAAACAAGTGGAGAAGAGCAGACTATATTACCTTTGGGGAGCTGTGTAGTTTTTTTTAATGCTCTCCAAATTTGTCTCTGAAACAAAGCCTTATTCATTTCTCTCCTTCATATACTTGACAGTTTAGTGAACTTGGCCTTCTTTGCTGTTTTTTTTGTACACGGCTTTCCCATCATACTTATCTCTACACCTTTGTCTAGGTATCCCCTATGTATGGAATGCATTCTCTCCTCATCAGTGCCTCTTAGAACTGCCAGTTTCCTTTCAGTATTTTCCATAATCACACAGTTTTGTATGCAATCTTCTGACTCCTAAATCAAGTAGGATTTTTCTTTAAAATTTTTTAAAATTGTAAACAGACATGAATATTTCACTACATAAAGAGGAGCAAGAAAAAGACTGTACAAGAAATTGAAAAGTCCATTATGTCCAGAACTCTTTCCACTGAGCCATGCTAAGTGTTATAAACCTAAAGTCAACCTGAACTTTGGATTGTAGACAATTGATTTTTTATTAAAAATTTTTTAAACAAAATTGAATCTGAATACAGTTAAATTGTACAACTGTTTACAATTAAATACAGAATTTTTTTTCATAAAATGTCACTGCTAAGTCTTCATGCAGATTCTTTGTCCATTGCAACTAATTATTCATTTTACCTGATTATAATGTATATTATAGCCTGATTTTTTTTAAACATGCTTTATTAACTTCTGTTTTACATCATTCATTTCCGCCAGATTTTGAGTTACAATTATTTTCCCCCCTGTTTTTCCCCTACCCACCCTCCCAGAATAGGAGTCCCACAAGATATCGCTTCCTCAAATCTGCTCTCTCCCATACCTTCTCCCATACCCCCTTCGACTTTTCCATTAGAGGAAGGTGAGTCTTTGTGTCCCAATGCCTGCACATCTTATCTCCCAATTACAAGCAAAAGAGTATTAATAATAGTATTCATATATATTTGAAACATTTAATCTTAAGACCTCAAATTTCAGATCCATTTCCTTCCTCTCTTGTCACCCATTCCCTCTGGAAAGATAAGTAATTCAGTATATGTTGTACATGTCTAGCTATGCAAAACATTATCATAGTAGATATATTGTACAAGGCTGCTTATAATTCCCTCCCACTCATCCCACCCCCCACTTGGTCCATTCCCTACTTGATCCTGATAGCCTGCTTTTTTGCTTTGCATTATTTTATAAATGTTGCTTGTATACAAATGTCCTTGTATTCCTCACATTTACCAATCTTAATTTCATTTCATTAATGTACCACAATTTGAAATCTTTAATCTAGAACAAATTGCTCTACTCTTTTGCTTCCAAACTTAAATGAATCTATGATCTTGGCACTGTGGACATTCTTTCTAATGGTATCTTTTATAGCCCCCTCTACCTCTTTGACCTCAGACTCTTACGCATATCTTCTTGTAAATTCTGCACAGGAGTTTACATACTGGGGTCTTTTCTCTAGAAGAGGGATTCTCAATCTGTTTGGGTCCCAGATCCCTTTGGCAGCCATGTTGGTGAAGCCACAGAATCATGTTTTTAAATCCTTGAAATAAATACTAAGTTTCATTTAGCAATGAATGAAAATAAGGATGAAATTATTTTCTCATCCAAATTCACAGACCCCAAACTCCTTGCTCTTAATCTTGGGATATTTTGTGGATATCAGTGGAGCACCCAGGCAGCCTTCCTTTTACTCTTCACTCTAAATACCAACTGTCCCTTTTTTTCTGGTCGTACATCTCTCTGAGAATATCCTTTATGTTGCCTCTCCTGTGTAATTCTTTGACAGTAAATATACCAAGAGCCTCACTGGTGCACTTTGGGTGACCTGCAGCCTTAATTAAAAGATGTTTTATTGGTGCTTTTTAAAAATGTTCCTGTCACTTTTCAATCACTCTCTCCCTCCCAAGAGAATCTTCCCTTTTAATAAAGAAGTACAGTTAAGCAAAATGAATGGACACATTGGCCATATTTGGAAATGTATGCCTCAAGCACATCTATGTTTCTCCTTGGGAGAGACGGGAGGTACTGTAGCTTTAATATTTTGGAGACATTGGTATTCCATGACTCTCAGCCATACAGCATCCTTGGAAGAAAATTGTTTTTGAAAAGTGGTCTGGTGTTTTACTAAGGTGTATGTAATGCATGTTAAATATGATCCTAGTGTTAATGTTGTTCTTTATACAGTAAGGATGGAATTAGAATCTGACTGTGTTTACAGATTACTTTTGACCAGTTAAACAGCTATGAATAGATTAAGAGGGTGGGGTGTCCTCCTTAAGGGTCTTTATGCTAAGAGCAACATCTACTATGGTCCTTGTCATTAAGGCTGTACTTGTTTTTCTCCAAAAGACAAGGAAGTCATCTCTCAGATTTGCTTGTTCTGAAGTATAAGGGTTCAAGCCATTAACATGGCTTCCTGGAAGACTAGAGCATAAAAAGCCTATCCTTTGAGGAATTGGTACCCGTCAGATTTGACAGATGCCCAATTGCAATTAGAGTTAGCACAGTCATCTGACCAGATGTGTTTCTATATAGAGACAAGGCAGGGGTGGGGAGAGGGAAGACTATTTCTGACTGAACAAATGTTGTGCTATTGGAGGGCTGAGCCAAGATGATAGAGTAAAGCCAGGGAATCACCTGAGATCTCCCCCAAACCCCTCCAGATACCTTTTTTTTTTCTTTTTTTTGCTTTTTGGAGGGCAATTGGGGTTAAGTAACTTATACAATGTCACAGGCTAGTTTTTGTGTTAAATGTCTGAGGATTTAAACTCAGGTATTTCTGATTCCAGGGCCGGTGCTCTATTCACTGTGCCACCTAGCCACCCCCCTGCCAGATACCTTTAAAATGTTCCTAAACAAACTGTAGAGCAGCAGAACCCACAAAAAGATGGAGTGAAACAAATTTCTAGCCCAAGACAACTTGAAAGGACAACTTTGGCAGGAAAGGTCTGTTACACCAAGGTGAGAGAGGAGCATAAGCCAGTGTAGTCCATGCCAACACAGACTGTACCCCAACAAACCAGGAGCAGGCCTCAGGGCAACTGAATCACTGGCAGCAGTAGCTGTTTCTAGACCTCTCTGCCCACAGATGCCAAAGACAACTTGGAAGGTCGGGAAGGGTCTGCTGCACCTGATGAGAGCGGAGCTCAGCACAGGCAATGCCAGCACAGCCCTAGTACGAGCACACCCCTGGTACCAGCACACCAAGTATCATTTCTATGATCTTATGAAAGTAAACTTTTAGTCAAATATTAGTTTGAAATTAATTAGTTTAGCAATAGTTAAATATTAAATACTTTAGATAGTTTCATTTTGTTCTAAAACTCTCCACTGAGTCATTGGATTAGCTTGAGTCTTCAAGCATGGTAGAGAAAGAGGGTCATTGTGAAATTTGTCCTCCCCAAGTGTGGGAAATTTAGAATTTTGCCCCATGGCAGCTTCAAAGGGTTCCATATAGTTGAAAAGGAATAATAATTTAGAATGTTTGTGATTTAAGTAGCATGTTTTTATGATTGCAAAGGTAAACTTTTTTTTTGCTTTTTTTTGGAAGGGGGAAGGCAGGATAATTGGGTTTAAGTGACTTACCCAAGGTCACATGGCTAGTAAGTGTTAAGTATCTGAGGAACTTGTATTGGGATCAAGGAGCAATACTACTCTGATTGCAAAAAGTGAAGAAAAATTAAGAAGCTTCTTGATGAGTTGAAAGGCAAAAGTGTAAAATCTAGCCTGGAACTTAACATAAATAAAAACAAAACTAAGATCATAGCAAGTTCAAAAGCCCCAGGGGAAAACATGAGCAGGTTGCAGGCCATAGAGGACCTTAAGAAGGACTTTAAAAATCAAATAAGAGAAGTGGAGGAAAAATTGGAAAGAGAAATGAGAAGGATGCAGGAAAAGTATGAAATAAGGGTCAACAGCCTGACTGAGGAAAACCACACCTTAAAAATAGACTAACTCAAATGGCAAAGGAGGCCCAAAAGGACAATGAGGAGAAGAATGCCTTAAAAAGTCGAATTTGCCAGATGGAAAAAGAATCTCAAAAGTTCACTGAGGAGATTCATTCCTTCAGAGTTAGACTGGAGCAAATGGAAGCTAATGACTTTATGAGAAATCAAGATGCTGTTAAGCAGATCCAAACAAATGAAAGATTAGAAGGCAATGTGAAATATCTCATGGGAAAAACCACTGACCTGGAAAATAGATCCAGGAGAGACAATTTAAAAATTATTGGACTACCTGAAAGCCATGATCAAAGAAAGAACCTAGAAATCACCCTTCAAGAAATTCTCAAGGAAAATTTCCCTGATGTTTTAGATCCAGAGGGCAAAATAGAGGTTGAAAGAATCCAGAGATCACCTCCTGAAAAAAATCCCAAAAAGAAAACGCTTAGGAATATTATAGCCAGGTTCCAGAATCCCCAGATCAAGGAGAAAATACTACAAGCAGCCAGGAAGAAACAATTTCAATATTGTGGAAACACAATCACAATAGCACAGGACCTGGCAGCTTCTACACTGAGGGATCGAAGGGCATGGAATATGATATTCCAGAGGGCAAAATAGCTGGGAATGAACCCAAGTGTCACCTACCCAGCAAAACTGAGTATATTGTTTCAGGGGAAAATATGGTCATTCAGTGGAATAGAGGACTTTGAAGCATTCTTGAGGATTGAAGGGCATAGAATACAATATTCCAGAGGGCAAAAGAGCTGGGAATGAACCCAAGGGTCACCTACCCAGCAAAATTTTGTTTCAGGGGAAAATATGGTCATTCAGTGGAACAGAGGACTTTCAAGCATTCTTGAGGAAAAAACCAGAATTGAATGGAAAGTTTGACATCCAGATGCAAGAAGCAAGAGATGCTTCCTTCTTTCTCTCTCTCCTTTTGGCCTCTTCCGGTCGGTGGAGTGCCTGTTAGCGCAGGCTGCGGTGTAAAGATGGCTAAGTCTAAGAACCACACCACCCACAACCAATCTCGAAAATGGCACAGAAATGGCATCAAGAAACCTAGGTCACAGAGATACGAGTCTCTGAAAGGGGTTGACCCCAAGTTTCTGAGAAACATGCGCTTTGCCAAGAAACACAACAAGAAGGGGCTGAAAAAGATGCAGGCCAACAACGCCAAAGCCATCAAGGCCCGAGCAGAGGCCATCAAGGCCCTGAGCTCCAAGGCCTCTAAAGCCAAGCTCCTCAGGCCCAAGATCCCCAAGGCCAGAGCCCGGCGTGCTGGCCCCAAGACGGCTACCAAGCGTCCAGGTCCTAGGATCGGCATCAAACGTCCAGGCTCCAGGATCACGAAGCCTGATTCTAAGGTTGCCAGAATCACCGACCCCAAAGCTACCAAGCCCACTGACCCCAAGGCTGCCAAGCCCACTGACCCTAAGGCTGCTGCCAAAGTCAGTAAATCAGATCCCAAGGCTACCAAATCTGGCCCTAAAGCTGCCAAGTCTGACCCCAAGGCAGCCAAGTCTGATGCTAAGGCTGCTAAGCCTGCTGAGTCCAAACCCAAAGATGCTGGGGCTAAAGCTGCTGGTCCTAAGCCTTCAAAATAGATGCTTCTGGACAGAAGGACTTGTTTAAAGCTAAAACCACCCTTTTTTCCCAGCCAGGGTATGATTATTCACTATTTTGTACAAATAAAGGAAATGGTGAGTCACAAATAAGAAAAAAAAAAAAGAAGCAAGAGATGCCTGACAAGGTAATCAGGGAAAAGAAATCAAAAGGAACTTATCAAAGTTGAACTATTTACATTCCTATATGGAAAAAACAATAATTGTGACTGATGATATCTTTCTCACTATGAAAATAATGGAAGAAGGGTGTGTAGTCATATGAATACATATGTGAATGTGTGTGTATATGGTTACAGTTATATATGGATAGAGGGCATAGGTTGAATTTATTGGGAAGGGAGGATACTCAAAGAATGAAATTATGAGGTGAGAGAGGAAAGTGGCAAGAGGAGATGGGGATAGACAGGGTAGGGTAAACTATCTCATGTAGAAGAAGCAAGGGGAAGTGGTTGCAAGGGAGGGGGAGAATAGGAAGGCAAAAAGGCAAAACCACATTCTCATTGAATTTGGTGCAGGGAGAGAATGACATACATACTAAATGGGATATCTCAACCTGCAGCAGAATAGGGGGAAGGGGGATGAGAGGAGGGATGATGGATGGGAGGGCATCCTTGGGGGAGGGGAGGTTGGAAGTACCCACTATAGAAGAGGGACAGGATCATGTAAGGAATGGACCAGGTGGGGGGTGGGATGAGTGGGAGGGAATTATAAGCAGCCTTGTACAATATATCTACTATGATAATGTTTTGCATAGCTAGACATGTACAACATATACTAAATTACTTATCTTCCCAGAGGGAATGGGTGACAAGGGAGGAAGGAAATGGATCTGAAATTCGAGGTCTTAACATTAAATGTTTCAAATATATATAAATACTATTATTAATACTCTTTTGCTTGTAATTGGGAGATAAGATGTGCAGGCATTGGGACACAAAGATTCACCTTCCTCTAATGGAAAAGTCGAAAGGGGTATGGGAGAAGGTATGGGATAGAGCAGATTTGAGGAAGCGATATCTTGTGGGACTGCTATTCTGGGAGGGTGAGTAGGGGACAAACAGAGGGGGAAAACGATTGTAACTCAAAATCTGGCGGAAATGAATGATGTAAAACAGAAGTTAATAAAGCATTTGAAAAAAAAAGATCATAGCAAGTAGTTCCATTACTTCCTGGTAAATAGTGAAGAAATGGGAGCAGTGTCAGACTTAATATTCTTGGACTCAAAGTTTCTGTTAGAAAGACCTCATTTCTCAAATATATATGGAGTATAGAACTGAGTCAAATTTATAAAAATAAGAGCCATTTTTCCATTGGTAGCTTTGACTGTATGGACCTTTTTCTGTAAGGTGATATCTGCTACTCATATTTGACATAGATTTCCTTCCAAAGAGCAAGCATTTTTTTAAAAGCAAGCATTTTTTTTCATTTCATGGATGCGATCACCATCTATGATGATCTTTTAGCCCAAAAATATTAAGTCTGACAGTGCAATCAGAGTAGTATCGTCTGCATATCTGAAACCGTTGATATTTCTTCCTGCAACCTTAATTTTGGCTTTTCATGTCCAGTCTGGCATTTTATATGGTGTCTTATGAATATTAAGTTAAATAAAGAAGGTGACAATATACAGCCTTGTCGTACTCCTCTTCCAATCTTAAACCCATCAGTTGTTCCAATGTTTGGTTATAACTATTGCTTTTTGATCCCCATACAAGTTCCTCAGGAGATAAGTAAGACGATCTGGTACTCCTATCTCTTTGAGGACTTAATACATTTTGTTGTGATCCACATAGTGTAAGACTTTAGTGTAGTCAATAAAACAGAAGTAGATGTTTTTCTGGAACTTTCTCCATAATCAAGGTAGTGTTGGCAATTTGTTTTCTAGTTCCATTGCCTCTTCTAAAACCAGCCTGCTCTTCTGGTAATTCTCAGTTTGCATATTGCTGAAGCCTAGCTTGAAGAATCCTAAGTATAACCTGACAGGCAGGTGAAATGAGTGCAATTATTTGATAATTTGAACATTCTTTGTCCTTGTCCTTCTTTTTTATCCAAATGCTTTATTAACTTCTGGTTTACATCATTCATTTCCACCAGATTTTGAGTTACAAAATTTCTCCCCGTTTTTCCCCTACTCACCTCCCCAAAATAGCAGTCCCACAGGATATCCCCTCCTCCAATCTGCTCTCTCCCATATCTTACCCCATACCCCCTTCAACTTTACCAGTAGGGCATGGTGGATCTCTATGCCCCAGAGCCTGTAGATCTTATTTCCCAATTACATGTAAAATAGTATTAATAATAGCATATATATATTTAAAGATTTGGTTTTAAAACTTTAAATTCTGGATTCATTCCCTTCCTCCCTTGTCACCCACCCTTACTGGGAAGATAAGCAATTATAGGTCATACATGTGTAGCTAATGCAAAACATTACCATAATAGATATATTGTAAAAGACTGACTATATTTCCCTCCCTCCTATCCCACCTCCCAGTTGTTCTGTTCTCTACTTTGGTTCTGTCCCTTTTCAAAAGTGGGTGCTTCCAACTTCCCTCCCCCCATCCTGCCCTCCCTTCTATCATCCCCTCTCTCATCCCCTTCCTCCCTACTCTCATGTAGGGTGAGATACCCTATTTAGTGTGTATGTCATTCCCTCCCTGAGCCAGATTCAATGAGAATAAGTTTGACCCATTCCCTTTTGCTTTCCTGTTCTTCCCCTCCATTGTAACCATTTTCCCTTGCCTCTTCTATATAAGATAGTTTACCCCATTCTGTCTCTCCCAATTTCCTCTGATTATATTCCTCTCTCACCTCTTAATTTCACCTTTTAAGTATCATCCCATCCTATTAAATTGGTCCAGTGCCCTCTATCTATGTATACCTGTAAACATATATACACACATTCACATATATGTTCATATGCCCATATACCCTTCTATATAGACTATATATGTGTATATATATATATGTATGTATGTATGTATGTATGTATGTATGTATGTATTTCTATTCCCTTCAACTATTTTCATACTGAGAAAAGTTTCACAAGTTACAATGATCATTTTTCTTTTTTTTTTTTTTAATTTTATAAGCAATTGGGGTTAAGTAACTTGCTCAAGGTTACAAGGCTAGTCATTATTTATGCGTGGGTGCTCATTTTCTGAGGCCGGATCTGATCTCGGGTCATCCAAACTCCGAGGCCGGCACTCTTACTCACTGCGCCACCTAGCCGCCCCTTTAGGGCAATTGGGGTTGAGTAACTTGCCCAAGGTTACACGGCTAGGTTTTTTGTTTGTGTGGATTAAGTGTAGGAGGCCGGCTCCGAACTCAGGTCCTTCTGATTCCAGGGCCGACGCTCTATTCACTGCGCCACCTAGCCGCCCCAATGATCATTTTTCCATGTAGGAATGTAAATAGTTCAATTTTGATAAGTTCCTTATGATTTCTTTTCCCTGTTTACCTTCTCATGCTTCTCTTGCTTCTTATATCTGAATGTCAGATTTTCTATTCAACTCTGGTTTTTTCCTCAAGAATCCTTGAAAGTCCTCTATTCCACTAAATGACCATATTTTCCCCTGAAACATGATTCTCAGTTTTGCTGGGTAGGTGATTCTTGGTTTAATCCTAGCTCCTTTGACCTCCAGAATATCATATTACATGCCCTTCAGTCCCTCAGTGTAGAAGCTGCCAGATCCTGTGTTATCCTGATTGTGTTTCCACAATATTCAAATTGTTTCTTCCTGGCTGCTTGTAATATTTTCTCCTTGATCTGGGAATTCCGGAACCTGGCTATAATATTCCTAGGAGTTTTCTTTTAGGGATCTTTTTTAGGAGGTGATTGGTGGATTCTTTCAACTTCTATTTTACCCACTGGTTCTAAAACATCAGGGCAGTTTTCCTTGAGAATTTCTTGAAGGATGATTTGTAGGTTCTTTCTTTGATCATGGTTTTCAGGTAGTGCAATAATTTTTAAATTATGTCTCCTGTATCTATTTTGCAGGTAGTGGTTTTTCCCATGAGATATTGCACATTACCTTCTATTCTTTCTGTTTGGATCTGTTTAACAGCATCTTGATTTCTCATAAAGTCACTAGCTTCCATTTGCTCTAGTCTAACTCTGAAGGAATGAATCTCCTCAGTGAGATTTTGAGATTCTTTTTCCATCTGGCAAATTCGGCTTTTTAAGGCATTCTTCTCCTCATTGCCTTTTTGAGCCTCTTTTGCCATTTGAGTTAGTCTATTTTTTTTGCTTTTTTTTGGAGGGCAATTGGGGTTAAGTAACTTGCCCAAGGTTACACAGCTAGGTTTTTGTTTGTGTGTGCATTAAGTGTCTGAGGCTGGATCCAAACTCAGGTCCTTCTGACTCCAGGGCCGATGTTCTACTCACTGTGCCACCTAGCCTCCCTGAGTTAATCTATTTTTTAAGTTGTTATTTTCCTCAGTCAGGCTGTTGAATCTCATTTCATAATTTTCTTGCATCACTCTCATTTCTCTTCCCAATTTTTCCTCCACTTCTCTTATCTACTGTTTTTTTTTCTTTTTGGACGGCAGTTGGGATTAAGTAACTTGCCCAAGGTCACATGGCTAGGTTTTTATTTGTGTGTGCGTGTTGCGTGTCTGAGGCCGCATCAGAACTCAGGTCCTTCTGACTCCAGGGCTTACACTCTACTCACTGTGCCACCTAGCCGCCCCTATTATCTGCTTCTTAAGGTCCTCTATGGCCTATAACCAGCTCGTATTTTCCTTTGAAGCTTTTGGTGCGGGACTTCTGACTTTGCTGTCTTCCTCCTGTTCCGAGCTTTGATCCTTTTTGTCCCCAAAATAGGAGTCTAATGTTGGATTCTTCTGTTTGTTTTGCTTCCTTTGCCTGCTCATGTTGCCACTCAATTACTTGACTTTTGGGCTTTTTGCCACAGTAGGACTCTGCCACCAGCCAGGGGAGCTTCTGTCCCAAATGCTGGGGTTTTCTCAACTGCTGGAGGTATCAGTTGGGTGCCCTCTCTGAAGCCTCCACACACTCTGGCAAGCTAGTCACACACCCCAGGACCTCCATCCTAGACTGCAATGAAGATCCAAGCAGGTTAAAGCAAGGGTGATTACCCCTCAGACTGGGCACTTGTTCCCCCCACAGTCTGCAGACCAGGAGCTGAAGCTGCCATATGGTGGTGGCTGTGCTGCAGCCCTCAGTGTCTTCTCGCCCCAGGGCCAAAGGACGATGCACTCCCAACTTTTGGATCCCAAAGTCCACACTGCACGGACCTCTCACTTTGTCCTTAGCATCTATTTCTTGATAATTCTGGAAACCACCACAGCTGCTGGTCTTTCCAGCTGGCAGCTGTTCATGCCTGCCCTGGGGCTAAAACCTCCAGCTCAAGTGGGCCTGGGCTCCCAGAGCTCTGTGCTGGCCGTTCCCTGCCAGGCTGCTGGGCTGTCCTCAGTGGGAGGTCAGCTTCTCTGTGTCATTTTGTGGGTTCTGTAGCTCCAGAGTTTGTTGAGTCCCCTTTTACATGAATTGGAAATCTGTCCTTGTCCTTCTTTAGGATTGGGATGTAAACTGATCTTTTTCAATACAGTGACCACTGTTGAATTTTCCAAATTTGTTAATATATATATATATATATATATATATATATATATATATATATATATATATATATATATATATATTGCGAGCAGCAGTTTAACAGCATCATCTTTTAGGATTTTAAATAGGTCAGCTGGAATTCCATCAGCTTCACTAACCTTATTGTTAGCAATGCTTCCTAAGGCCCACTTGACTTCATTTTCTAGAATGTGTGGCTCTGGATGGTTAACCAAACCATTGTGGTTATTGGTGATGTTAAGATCTTTCTTAGTGTAGTTCTTCTGTATACTCTTTACACTTCTTAATCTTTTCTTTTTCTGTTAGGTCTGTACCATTTTTGTATTTTATCATGCCTTTTATTGCATGAAACATTCCTTTGATATTTTTAATTTGCTTGAAGAGATCTCTTGTCTTTCTCATTCTGTTCTTTTCTTCTGTTTCTTTGCATTGCCCATTTACAAAAACTGCATCTCTCCTTGCTATTCTCTGGAATCCTGCATTCATTTGAATATATCTTTCTCTTCCTCCCTTCCCTTTTTCCTCAGACATTTTACTTTCCTGCTTTTCTTTTTCTTAGAATGTTTTTTGTTATCACCTCTTGTACCATATTGCAGACCTCTGTCCATAGTTCTTCTGGCACTCTATCTAACAGTTCTAATCCCTTAAATCTACTTCATATTCATAAGGGATGTTATCTAGGTCATATCAATAGGATCCGATGGTTTTATCTGTTTTCTTCAATTTAGGTCTGTATCTTGTAACAAGAGGCTCATGATATGAGCCACAATCTGCTCTAGGTCTTGTTTTGGAGGGCAGCTGGAGTTAAGTGAATTTCCCAAGGTCACACAGCTAGTAAGTGTTAAGTGTCTTAGGCCAGATTTGAACTCAGGTTCTCCTAACTCCAGGGCTAGTGCTCTCTTCACTGCACCACCTAGCTGCCCTTCTAGGTCTTGTTTTGACTGACCATATAGAGCTCCTCCACCTTTGGCTGCAAAGTATATAATCAATCTGATTTCAGTATTGACCCTCTGGTAATGCCCATGTGTAGAGTTGCCTTTTGGGTTGTTTAAGAAGAGTGTTTGTCATGGCCAGTAAATTATCTTGGCAAAACTATTAGTCTCTGCTCTGCTTCATTTTGTACTCCAAGGCCAAACTTGTTTGTTATTCCAATTATCTTTTGATTTCCTACTTTAGCATTCCAATCCCATGTGATGAATAAGATGCCTTTTTTGGGTGTCATTTGTAGAAAATGTTGTAGGCCTTCATAGAACTGATGAACTTTGACCTCTTTGGCATTAGTTCTGTTTGCCTTGCATTTGAAAAGATGCCATTCTCTCATTTTTGAGATTATAACCTAGTACTGTTTTTCTCACCCTTTTACTGACTATGAAAGCTACTCCATTTCTTCTAAGGGATTATTGCCAACAGTCTTATATGTAATGATCACCTTAATTAAATTCACTCATTCCCATCCATTTAAGTTCATTGATATATATTATGTCAGTGTTTAATCTTTTTGTCTACTGGGTTGACCACATCCAGCTTACCTTGGTTCATAGATTTTACATCCTATGTTTCTATGCAGTATTAATCTTTGCAGCATTGTACTTTCCCTTTGTCACCATATATATCTGCAACTGAACTTCCTTTTGGCTTTGACTCAGACACTTTATTAATTCTGAAGCTGCTTGTAGTTGAACTCTGCTCTTTCCCCAGTAGTGTATTGGACACCTTCTGGCATAAAGGGCTCATCTTCCAGTATCATGTCTTTTATCATTTTAATACTGTCCATGGGGTTTTCTTGGCAAAGTTCCTGGAGTAGTTTGCCATTTTCTTCTTTTGTAGATCACCTTTTGTCAGAACTCTCTACTGTGACCTGTCCATCTTATGGACCCCTGCTCATATTTCACTGAGTTATGTAGACCCATCCACCATGATAAGGGGGTGATCCAGGAGGGGTCTTACACATTACTCCCCAACATGTACTTTTTGATCCAGTGATATTGACCTTCTTTCTGTTCCACAAACATAATATTCCATCTCTTGGTTCTGGGTATTTTCTCTGGCTGTCCCCCATGCCTGGAACACTCTCCTTCTCTGCTTCAACTACTGACTTCCCTGGCTTCCTTAAAGTTCCGATGAAAATCCCACCTTCTACAGGAAGCCTTTCCCAACTGCTCTTAATTCTGGTGCCTTCCCTCTTTTAATTATTTCCCACTTGTCCTGTAAATATCTTGTTTCTATGTTTGTTTCCATGTTGCCTCTCTATTTGATTGTGAGTCCCTGAACATCAGAAACTGTTTTTGCCCTTTTTTTGTATCTTCCGAACTTAGTATGGTGACTGGCATATAGTTGTTGCTTAATGAATGTTTGTTGACTGATTGAGTTTCCAGAATCTCAAGCCTTTTTCAGGAAAAAGATGACCGTGATTTACTATATTCCCTCTTCTTTCCCCTGTTTCTTGATAAAATATAATCTTCCCCTCCCAGTTTATTTATTTATTTATTTTGGACTAGGTTAAAGAGGACCTTCTTTTGCCTCATTTTTTTTGCCCAGCCTTAATTACTAAATGGGTGTTGCCTCAGTCAAACTGAGACCTGTTAAAGACCTTAGTTTAAAAGGTCAAGGTCTTCCACCCCATCTGGGACCCTCTCCAGTCATTCTGATGTGTATCTGGCCACTGGACCCAGATGGTTTCAGAGAAGAAAGTGAGGCTGGTAACTTTGCACAGTGCTCCCTCACTTAAATCCAGTTCACTTGTTTGTCATGGCATCACCTCCATGATGTAATGATCCTCTTTGAGAATGAAGGATGAACAACAATAACCCTGATAAAATACAATACTTATATCTTAGGTATTTTCAATTCACTGTGGAGTAATACAGAGAAACATACAAAAGGAACAATGCAAAGGTAACAACAGATAAAAAATATAACAATTTAACAAATTGTGAAGTTTTATAGTTTAATCCTGCACTACCTATGGGATATCCAGTGCATTTTGCTTGGCCTCTTTCTTACCTACCTTCTCTTTGCCTGATCCTGGTCTTGATATTAACTCTGCTTTTAGTTCCATTGCTGTCAGTTTAATAAAGGTGTGATCCAAGGGAGTTGGGCTTGAATCTTGGCTCTGCCATATATTGTTTCACACTATAATTAGAAAGAAATTGCCTTACTGGGGGAAAAAATCTTCATGTCAAATATCTCCAAAGGTTTGATGGCCAAGGTGTATAGATAATTAACAGAAATATAACCAAAAACCATTCTCCAGTAGATAAGAATATAAATGATTTTCAAAATTCATTAATTACCATATGAAATATTATTCCAAGTCACTAATAAGAGAAATGTAAATCAAAAC
This sequence comes from Gymnobelideus leadbeateri, assembly GCA_011680675.1. Classification (NCBI taxonomy): domain Eukaryota; kingdom Metazoa; phylum Chordata; class Mammalia; order Diprotodontia; family Petauridae; genus Gymnobelideus; species Gymnobelideus leadbeateri. Next base: position 95,990 of record WOXC01010201.1, on the reverse strand, counting down.
AGCTCTGAGGTTTCTCTTCACACCCTCTAAAATTGGAAGTAATAACAAAAGCTGAGAATAGTTAATGTTGGAGGGATAACCACACTAATGCACTCTTGGTAGAGCTGTAAATTTGTCCAATCATTTTGGAAAGCTGATTGGAAATATGTAATATTTTAAAATACTTTGTTCTCCTCCAGGCAGGACCTCTTAAGCATAAAGCTATCTTGAAGAAAGCTGTGGCTGAATATCTTTTTTTTTTTTTTGGAGGGCAATTGGGGTTAAGTAACTTGCCCAAGGTTACACAGCTAGGTTTTTGTTTGTGTGTGTTAAGTGTCTGAGGCCGGATCTGAACTCAGGTCCTTCTGATTCCAGGGCTGGCACTCTAGTCACTGTGCCACCTAGCCACTCCTATGTGGCTGAATATCTTAAGAGAATTACTGAAAATCCTAAAATCAAAGCTCAATGGAAAAGCTATATTGGAGGAAATTACCACCTACATAATTCCAGTCTTAGCATAGTTTCAAAACTGTAAAATGGACACTAGCTTTGGAAAGCATCCTAGCAAAAGCCCATAGGGTATTTTTTTCATTCATAGACACATCTTATTTATGTATATATGTATGTATGTATGTATGTATGTATGTATGTATGTATGTATGTATTTTTGCTTTTCAGAGGGCAGTTGGGGTTAAGCAACTTACCCAAGGGCACACAGCTTTTTGTTTGTGTGTGCGTTAAGTGTCTGAGGCCAGATCTGAACTCAGGTCCTTCTGACTCCAGGGCTGACACTCTACTCACTGCGCCACCTAGCCACCCCAGACACATTTTATTTTTAACTTGCTCAAGGTTACACGGCAAGTCATTATTTATGTGTGGGTACTCATTTTCTGAGGCTGGATCCGATCCCGGGTCATCCCAACTCTGGGGCCAGTGCTCTTACTCACTGTGCCGCCTAGCCACCCTGGACACATTTTATTTATGCATTTGTGTATAAACTATGTAATATACTTGTATATGTATATAAAGGTATATATATACCATATATGTGGTAGATAGATCTAGATATATTTTCCAGGTTACTTTGTTTATTATTTGCTAGGTTACTTTAGTGTCTATGTCAGAAATGAAGAGTTTCATTTGTGTCTTCCCTCCCTTGATACAGATTATGGCACTGGCATCACTTGGGAGATGGAGTTCATGAGTCATTGAGAGAATCTTTTCCTCATAACCAACATGCTGTTATGAGCTTCTGCACATTCAACAAGGCTGGCCCTTGAACAACAAACATAGAGTGTGTCACTAGATCATTGCTCAAACCCCCAGCTAGTAGTGTGTTTCATCTCCAGATAACCCTGTATTGTTTGTGTGTGTATGCTTTTTAAAAATTTAATATTATATTATCTCCAAACGATATATAAAACAATTTTTAGCATTCATTTTTTAAGATTTTTGAGTTCCAAATTCTCTCCTCCTCCCTCCTTCATTGAGAAAGCAAGCAACATGATAGGGTGTGTGTGTGTGTGTGTGTGTGTGTGTGTGTGTGTGTGTGTGTGTGTGTGTGTGTATAGATAGATAATATTTTTGTTTAGTTGTTTTCGGTCATGTCTAACTCTGTGACTCCATTTAGGGTTTTCTTGGCAGAGAGACTGGAGTGGTTTGCCATTTCCTTCTCTTTTACAGATGAGAAAACTGAGGCAAACAGGGTTAAGTGATTTGCCCAGGGTCACATAAGTATACATTTACATTTCTATGTTGTTTTCCTTGACAGAATATAAATTCCTTGAGGGGAGGGAATCCTTCTTTGTCTCTGTATCTCTTCACTGTTACTTCCCCTTATCTTCCCTTCCAGTCTCATTGTGTACATATAGAAAAAAAGTATCTTACTGTTCTCCTTACTATTACTTGGTTGCTATTGTTCTCTTTGGCTGCTGCATTTATTCACTCACTGCATTTCTTTTTAGGGGCAGTGTTTGAGAAGTAAACAATCTCTTCTGGTATGTTTTTTTAATTGACAGTTTCAAATACCTCTTTGTCATTGAACATCAATTCTTTTTTATTTATGGTTAAGCTCAGATTTTCAAAGTAGGTAACCCTGGGCTGAGTCCTAAACTTTGTTGTTCTTTGGAACACATTACTCCATTCCTTCACACATTTTCTTGTAGATGCAGAATAGTCTTGTGTTATTCAAATTTTCTGATCTTTGTATGTGAAAGTCTCCTGATGCCTTGCAGAACTTGTTGTTTCTGAATCAAATTGACATATTTAACTACTCTGTCTCTTGGAATTTACAACGAGATTTACAACTTTTTCCCCCAGAGATGATCTGTTAATTCTTTCAATTGACATTTATGGTATTAATTTTTTTGTCATTTTGTTTTCTTCTGGAAGACCTTTGATTCTGGTTGTCCACATGCATCCTGTATTGAAAATCAGTATGTTTTGCTTATATAGTTTTAATGTTACTTTTTCCCTTCTCTTCTAGATTCTCCTTCACTTCTGCGCATTTTGCATTCTCAATTGATTGTTTTCTCCTTCATTTCATTGGTAAGATTTGCTATCACAGATTAAAGTTTTTCTATTCTACCCATTACTTTTGCTGTTCAGGTCAGAAATTTTGCTCTCATGATTCTTATTTCTCTTCCGAATCACTGAAGAACAGCTTATTTTGGTTCTATGTTCTCTTCACATTCCACAATGTCTGATATCTCATCTAGTGCTAGAATTCTTTTCCTTTGTTTTGCAGTATTTATTCATAGATGACTGAATTTATTTATCAGAGCTAGAGGGTATATTTCCTTTGGTTGTTAATATTTTCTCTGTTGTCTTATCTGGTCACCTTTCTAATGTTGTACCTGGCTACCTGGTTTTCCCATCTCCAAACCTCATCCCTCCATCAGAGAAGTGAGCAGACTGCCAGGTCAGTTCTACCCTCTCCCAATGGATATCCTCCTTTACCCAGTCAGCCCACCTCCACAGAGGTGGCTCTGGCGGGAATTTCGAGTTGTGCACTGACCAATCACTGTTCTTGGCCTCTGCAAGTTTCTGTTTTCGTAATACCTAACCATTGGCCACATGGTATCCCTTTAAAAGCCGACACATTGTCCGTGCAGACTCACTGTTCGATTTGGGCCTGACCCTGAACAGTTACACAGAAAATAAAATCCACTTCCAAATTTTACTCTCAGGGGTCTCTTGTCTCGCTCCTTTTTTTTTTTTTTTAAAGCAATTGGGGTTAAGTAACTTGCTCAAGGTTACACGGCTAGTCATTATTTATGCGTGGGTGCTCATTTTCTGAGGCCGGATCTGATCTCGGGTCATCCCAACTCCGAGGCCGGCGCTCTTACTCACTGCGCCACCTAGCCACCCCTTTAGGGCAATTGGGGTTAAGTAACTTGCCCAAGGTTACACGGCTAGGTTTTTGTTTGTGTGGATTAAGTGTCTGAGGCCGGCTCCGAACTCAGGTCCTTCTGATTCCAGGGCCGGCACTCTATTCACTGCGCCGCCACCTAGCCGCCCGTCTCGCTCCTTTTGACACATTTCCTGACATCTTTGGTAATGTAAATTTTCCCCTACCTCCCCCTTTTCCCTTTTGCTTACTTTCTGACTCTTTTCCCTGTAATGGTAATTTCCCAGGGGACTGGATCTTAAAATATCTTATCTTCTTTCCATGCCAGGCAATTCACCATTCACCAACCTAGACCACTGCCACAAGTGACTCTTGGGTAGACAAAACTGGTCTCTGCTTAGATGCTGAATTCTTTTGTTCAGATTTAGTAGAGTGCCACACAGCCCTTCAGTCTTCCAAACACACATGTCCCAGTGTGTTACCCCATTCCCTATGTTCTCCACTTTGCTGTTCCAATACTGGCAGTTTGCCACAGCACTGTCTGTCATGGCTCCAGCCAACTTCTTTCCTGAAGGGCTGCCGTCACACTGGTTTTCTGTTATGGCCTGCATATACTTCCCCAGACTGAAATCTACATTTGTCTGCATGGCAGTGGAAAGTGGGAGAGAAGACCAGAGTGTGGGGTTTGGTTTTGTTGTAAACCTGTGTCATGACCTTCAGTTGACTTATACAGCTCCACTGCAGATAGTATGGAAGGTGAGGGAGGGACACTTACTGAACTCAGGGTAGATGTCAGTTCATGTTTTTTCTAAACTTTCTTTTGAATTTTGAGTGTCCTAGACCATGGAGACAGCTGAAGTTGCTTGATCTTTGGCACATAATTTCTGCTTTGGAGAGGTCTGAGACGTTGTGAAGATCAGAGAAAATTTCTACTCTCCACCTTGTTGTTCCTATGACCTGAAAGTCTGTTTAATTCTAAAGTTCTTCAAAGAAAAAATTTCATGGTTTTGGTAGCCCATTACAGTACCTCACAATAATTTAGAAATTTCTTATGATAAAATAATTCTCATAGCCTAACCTTAATTTATGTTTATGTATGTGTGTAGGAACATATACAAGAGAAACTGGAATTCAGTTATGGTAACTCACTTAGGAATGAGCAGTGAAGACCTTGAGATTAGAGAATCAGGAAATCATTACAGTGAAGCAGCAAGGAGAAGGTGTACTGATTCAGGGTCAGAGTGATAAGAGTTTGGATCAAGAAGCAGCAAAGTACAGATCCATGATGTCAAGAAGTAAATCTTGACCTTGCACCTACCTAGTGCTGATTGTCATGTGGACTATGAAGGCCTAGTAGAGGGAGGTTGATTCTCTGGCATCCCCAAGTTCTTTCTCTGCTTTGTGGCAGTAGCAGTTCAGCCCCAGGTTATTACTGTAAATATAGAGTTATATGTACATTCGAAGTATAAAGTTATGTGTAGTTCCCTGGGAAAGTAGAGACCCCCAGAGAGATTGATTCCCCTGACTCTTTATATACTGTGAATATAGGTACCTGGGGGAATGGAGCCTATCAAAGGGAAATGTTTCCTCAAACTGCTTATTGGTTCAAGTACAAGTCCTTTTTGTTTTCTTTGTTGTGTATGTATCTGGGAAAAAGTATTGATACTATATTCTGCATTGTAGGCACAAGCCCATCAGAAGCAATTTAAAAGATTAATTTTTTACTTCTCACCCAAGCATTATTATCCTTTTGATTATTATTATAAGGTAAAAGTTAGCATTTTGATTCATCAGTCCAGAGCAATAATCTCTTAATCTTGGAGAATCATTTTCTTAAAACCACTCAATCCCTCAATGACTGCTGCCCTCAAGGATTCTCTTTTCAAATTGATCAGTAATCAATGAGATTTCCTCATTTTCTTAGGGGCATCATTACCCCAATCTCTTCAGGGCATTGGGAAAGAGGCTACTTCTCAGGATCAGTCTAGAGTCCTTCTTCTGAATATTCTCCAAATTAGTGATATCTTTCCTAAAGTGTGGTGGTCATAACTGAACCAATACCCAAATAATTAGACAAGTAACCTTGTCTGGTTACTTCTCTAATTATTTCAAGGGAAAAGTACATCCTGGGCTGATCAAAGGGAAAAGAATAGGACATTGTTTCAGAATTGGTAAAGAAAGACTGAAAAGTGGTTCTCTTTCATATTGGTTCAAAGGCTTCAGGCTAAGATAATTTAAAATGCTTTCTCATTTCTAAAAAGGGCAAGGGATTTTGTCTGCTTTCATAGTATGAGAAACTCATGTTATGTTTGGTATCTTAGTAGCTTGGATTTGAGAGGGAACTGAGGGCCAAGTGAGAGCTAGGGAGACAGAGTTAGGTATTACAGATTTGTCCTCGAAGGTGGGAGCATAAACAAAGAACAGGACTTACTGAGAAACCTCCAAGATTGAACTCAGGTCCATTTTAATCTACAGCTGCCTTTATGTAATGATGTGGGCTGTAGCTTTATAGTTAAATGTATACTCTATTAAATCTCAGTCTTCTAACTTATGTATTTAGTTTGATGAAATACCACCAAATAGTCTACTCACATTGCTATGGTAAATGATTGCTATGCCAAGCAATGGAGTGTATACATTAGGTTTGTACTATAACATGACTTTGAATTATATATAAGATCTGGTTGGTAGGTAGTTATGAAAAAATATAGGCAGTACTATGTTATAATGAGGCCCCAGGAACCTTTACCTTCTTGGATCCTTTGGCATTATCTAATATGCCATGCTGGTGACACTATACATTGCTAATGTATTTTGATGAGATAGACAGAAATAGACAGAAATTATTAAGCAGGAAGGTTTTCCCTTTGGTCATATTCCATTTCCTGTGACGTTCAGGTTCCTACTCAACTGCCATCAGGGCAAATATTTATTTAGTATGTACTTTAGTGCCTCTAGTAAAGTCTTCCTCTGATACCTCATCATACTATAGAGGTGACTCTGGGTTTTGATGTTTAGGCTAATAAAGCACCAACTTTTACAGAACCTACCAAACTGAAAAGGTTTTGAGACCAGGACCAAATCTCTTAGGAACAGAGAGGATTAGCCATAGCAACTCCTAGAGACTGTTTACCCAGGTTCTTAGAGGGGTTTCAATCTTCTCTGGTGGAGAAGAGTATCCATGCTTGTAGAAGGCATTGAAGTATAGTGTACCTAACCCTGGGCCAGGCTGTAAGGATCCACAAAATCACAGAATTTTGGAGTTGGAAATTATTTCAGTGACCATCTAGTCTAACACATAGCTGATAAGCAGTCTCTATTGTAACATGACCTATATATGATCATTCAGCCTCTCTTTAAATATGTCCAACAAAGGTTAATCCATCTCCCACTGAGGATACCCATCCCATTTTCATACACCTCTAATATTTAAGTTTCTCCTGACATTAAGCCTAAATTTCTCTTTTCAGTTTCCATCCTCTGCTCCTGATTCTGCTTTTGGGCCAAACATAACGTCTCTTCCATCCTGCACATACTTGAATAAAATGATCAACTCTATATGATTATCATCTCCTCAAGGCAAAGATCCCTCTGTTCTTTCATCTCATCTGCCTGTGGTTTGGACTCAAGGTTATTCACCATCCTGTTTTACTTCTTCTGAATATTCTCCAAATTAGTGATATCTTTCCTAAAGTGTGATGGTAATAACTGAACCAATACTCAAAATGTCTTTGGACCAGGGTAGAGCATGGAGGGATTATCACCTCCTTATTCCTGGAAGCTATGCTTTTTTAAGGTGTTATTTTCCTCAGTCAGGTTGTTGACTCTCATTTCATACGTTTCCTGCATCCTTCTCATTTTTCTTCCCAATTTTTCCTCCACTTCTCTTATTTGGTTTTTTAAAATCCTTCTTAAGGTCCTCTATGACCTGTAACCCGCTCATATTTTCATTTGGGACTTTTGGTACAGGATTTCTGACCTCACAGTCCTCCTCCTTCTGTTCCATGCTTCGATCCTCTTTGCCTCCAAAATAGGAGTTTAATGTTGTATTTTTCTGTTGATTTTGTTTCCTTTGCCTAGGCATGTTGCCACTTAATTACTTGAGTTTTGGGCTTGTTGCCACAGTAGGACTCTGCCACCAGACAGGGGAGCTTCCGTCCCAAACATTGGGGTCTTCACAACTTCTGGAGATATTAGTTGGGTGGCCTCTGTGAAGCCTCTGCATGCTCTGGCAAGCTGGATACCCACCCCAAGACCTCCCACCCCAGACCGCAATCCAGATCCAGAGAGGTTAAAGCAAGAGTGATTACCCCCCAAGACTGATCGCTGGATCTCCCTACAGTTCACAGACTGGGAGCTAAAGCTGCCACTGAAGCTGCAAAATGGCATCTGTGCTGTGGCTCCTCAGCCACTTTTTGCCCCCAGGGGAAGAAGCCAATGTGTTCCCCAAATACTGGTCCCAAAGTCCAAAAGGCACTAACCTCTCATTTTGTTCTAGGCATATCTGTTTTGATAATTCTGGAATCGTCACAGCTGCTGGTGTTCTGGGGTCCCTCCAGCCAGCTGCTGGCCAGGCCACCCTGGGGCTAAAACCACGACTCAGGTGTGTCTGGGTTCGGCTCCCAGAACACTGCGCTGTGCTGTGCTGGCCATTCCCAGAGCACTGCGCTGGCTGCTCCCTGCAGGGCTGCTGGGCTGTCCTCAGTGGTAGGTTAGCTTCTCTGTGTTGTTCTGTGGGTGCTGGAGCTCCAGAAGTTGTTCAGAGTCCACCTTTTACATGGCTTGGAAGTGGTGTGGGGGAGAGCACCTTGGAAGTGCTGTTTCTACTCCGCCATCTCAGCTATGCTTTTTTGATGTAGCCCAAAGTCCATTACCTTTTTTGGCTATCATATTATACTACTCAATCATGTTGACTTGGCAGCTCACTAAGGACTCCAGATTTTTTTTTAAGACAACCTGCTGTCTAAGCATTACTTCTCTTGCCTATTCTGGTAAAGTTGATTTTTTTGAATCCAGGTATCAGACTCTTCTTTTGTCCCTATTGAGTTTCATTTTATTAGATACAGCTCAGTGTTTTAGCCTATGAGGATATTTTTGGATCTCAACAGCTGCCCAGAGTCTCATCTGGCCAAATCACACAACACTTCTCAAAGGGAGCCCCAAAGCAAAGCCTCTCATCAGGGTTTATATAGCCTTCTCCTGGCTCAGAGAATGTAGCAACCTTCTTGACCCACTGCCCAATCACAAAGTATCAGGGTGTGGGCTTTCCTGAAAAACAAGCCTCCCACCACAGGCTCCAGGTGCACTTAACTTGGGGCAGGGAAGATCTTTAAATTTGCATTTCCATTATATCAGTACAGTGCATGAGCTCTTCAATTCATTTGCTTACCTGCAAAATCTCTTTTTTAAAACAAATTTGTGAAGTCAGTCAACACCTCTTGCTCTCCAAATTAAACCTTTACTTTTTAGATGGTGGCCTTCAAAGTATCTCTCAGCTTTTGCTCAGGGAAGTCCTAGGTATTTTGGAGGATTACTAAAATTCAATGTTGGTATTTATTCTTTTGGTTGCTCTTTCCTGCCAGAGCTTTTATTATCAGTAACCTTAGTTTAGGAGTTTTTTTAGATCACAAAACTCAGGCAGGGACCAAGAGTGGTTTTTTCATTCTAGAGCTTAATATAACACTTTCTCAAAGTTCTAATGTCTCTCAACTTTAGTCAATATGCTACTTGGTTTCAATTAAGCACAGAAAAAATATAAACTCATTTCTTATTTTAAAACCATAGATATCACTAATGAAAAGGAAAGTTTCACCGTAACCAGTCCTCTGCCTGTGATGGTATAGGAAAGGACATATATAGGGGGAATGAACATTGCCTTTTGACAGTATAAAAGTTTTCTTTCCTTTTCCTCCTCTCAGACTCATTTACTATTCTTTAACAATGTACTAATATACTGATTTATGAAGTCCCTTTCAAAATGCCAAATATTGGCTCGATTAAGAGATACAAGTAGAGACCAGCCCACTGTTATAATTAAAATAACTGACTTTGATTCAACAGCACATAAGTTAGAAGGCTGGAGTATCATGGATTACTATCCTCAACAATTGTATTTTGGGGGTCAGAGCCAAGATGACAGAGTTTAATGAAGGATTTTTATTCTGAGCTTTTCCAATGCATATCTCTAAGCAACCTCAAAATGTCTATCAAACCAAATTCTTATCAGGACAATCAACAAAAAGTGCATAATTTTTCCAACAGCTTGGAAAGACAGAGGGGCCTGCAGATACTGGGGTAGAGGATGACTAGGATGGTGGTGTGGCAGAAGCGGCACCATCTATGGCCTTGCAGGCAGTGGTGATGGCACCCATTGGATAGGAGTAATAAGGGGACCTAGTCAGAAAGAGATTCCAAGGAACCCCTGTGTAAACACTGTGTGCACAATTGAGTTGGTCAAAGAATAAATCATAGAAAAAGTGATTTCATTAAAAATAATGACAACATGAGACAAAATACCAAAATTTGTGGGATACAGTTAAAGCTGTATTTAGGGGAAATTTTATATTCTTTTTTTTTTAAACAAATGCTTTATTAACTTCTGTTTTACATCATTCATTTCCGCCATATTTTGAGTTACAATCATTTTCCCCCCATTATTCCCCTACCCAACCTCCCAGAATAGTAGTCCCACAAGATACCACTTCCTCCAATCTGCTCTCTCCCATACCTTCTCCCATACCCCCATCGACTTTTCCATTAGAGGAAGGTGAATCTTTGTGTCCCAATGCCTGCACATCTTATCTCTCTATTACAAGCGAAAGAGTATTACTAATAGTATTTATATATATTTGAAACATTTAATGTTACGACCTCAAATTTCAAATCCATTTCCTTCCTCCCTTGTCACCCATTCCTTCTTGGGAGATAAGCAATTCAGTATATGTTGTACATGTCTAGCTATGCAAAACATTATCATAGTAGATATATTGTACAAGGCTGCTTATAATTCCCTCCCACTCATCCCACCCCCCTCCTGGTCCATTCCCTACATAATCCTGTCCCTCTTCTATAGTGGGTACTTCCAACTTCCCCTCCCCCCAAGGATGCCCTCCCATCCATCATCACTCCTCTCATCCCCCTTCCCCCTATCCTGCTGCAGGTTGAGATATCCCATTTAGTATGTATGTCATTTTCTCCCTGAACCAAATTCAATGGGAATGTGGTTTTGTCTTTTTAGCCTTCCTTATTCTCCTCCTCCTTTGCAACCACTTCCCCTTGCTTCTTCTACATGGGATAGTTTACCCTACCCTGTCTCTCCCCATCTCCTCTTGCCACTTTCCTCTCTCACCTCATAATTTCATCCCTTGAGTGTTCTCCCTTCCCAACAAATTCAACCTATGCCCTCTATCCATATAACTGTAACCATATACACACACATTCACATATGTATTTATATGACCACACCCCTTCTTCCATTATTTTCATAGTGAGAAAGATATCATCAGTCACAGTTATTGCTTTTCCATATAGGAATGTAAATAGTTCAACTTTGATAAGTTCCTTTTGATTTCTTTTCCCTGATTACCTTCTCAGGCATCTCTTCCTTCTTGTGTCTGGATGTCAAATTTTCTATTCAATTCTGGTTTTTCCTCAAGAATGCTTGAAAGTCCTCTATTCCACTGAATGACCATATTTTCCCCTGAAACAAAATACTCAGTTTTGCTGGGTAGGTGACCCTTGGGTTCATTCCCAGTTCTTTTGCCCTCTGGAATATCATATTCCATGCCTTCGATCCCTCAGTGTAGAAGCTGCCAGGTCCTGGGCTATTCTGATTGTGTTTCCACAATATTGAAATTGTTTCTTCCTGGCTGCTTTGTAGTATTTTCTCCTTGATCTGGGGATTCTGGAACCTGGCTATAATATTCCTGGGAGTTTTCTTTTTGGGATATTTTTCAGGAGGTGATCTGTGGATTCTTTCAACCTCTATTTTGCCCTCTGGATCTAAAACATCAGGGCAGTTTTCCTTGAGAATTTCTTGAAGGGTGATTTCTAGGTTCTTTCCTTGATCATGGCTTTCAGGTAGTCCAATAATTTTTAAATTGTCTCTCCTGGATCTATTCTCCAGGTCAGTGGTTTTTCCCATGAGATATTTCACATTGCCTTCTAATCTTTCGTTTGTTTGGATCTGCTTAACAGCATCTTGATTTCTCATAAAGTCATTAGCTTCCATTTGCTCTAGTCTAACTCTGAAGGAATGAATCTCCTCAGTGAACTTTTGAGATTCTTTTTCCATCTGGCAAATTCGACTTTTTAAGGCATTCTTCTCCTCATTGCCCTTTTGGGCCTCCTTTGCCATTTGAGTTAGTCTATTTTTTAAGGTGTTGTTTTCCTCAGTCAGGCTGTTGACCCTCATTTCATACTTTTCCTGCATCCTTCTCATTTCTCTTTCCAATTTTTCCTCCACTTCTCTTATTTGATTTTTAAAGTCCTTCTTAAGGTCCTCTATGGCCTGCAACCCGCTCATGTTTTCCCCTGGGGCTTTTGGAGCAGGACTTCTGACCTCACAGTCCTTTTCCCGCTCTATGCCCCCAAAATAGGAGTCTAGGGTTGCATTTTTCTGTTTCCTTTGCCTTGGCATGTTGCCACTTAATTGCTTGACTTTTGGGCTTGTTGCCACACTATGGCTTTAAGGCCAGCTAGAGGAATTTTCGTCCCGAACGTGTGGAGGGGCAACTTCCGTTTCTGGCAAGCTGTAAACCCACCCACAACTTCCACCCTAGATCACAATCCAGATCCAGGGAGGTTAAAGCAAGAGCGATTGCCCCCCAAGACTGATCGCTGGATCTCCCCACGATTTGTAGGCTGGGAGCCGGAGATGCCTCTGAAAACTACAAAATGGCGTGTCTCCTCAGCAGCTTCTAGCCCCCAGGGGAGGGAGCTGACGCATTCCTCAAATACAGGTCCCAAAGTCCATAGGACACTAACCTCTTACTTTGTCCTAGGCATGTCTATGTTGATAATTCTGGAATCGCCACAGCTCCTGGTGTTCTGGGGTTCCTCCAGCTGGCTGCTGGCCCTGCCGCCCTGGAGCTAAAACCTCGGCTCACGCGGACCTGGGCTCGGCTGGGCTCCTGCGCTCTGCGCGCTGCCGGCTCCCAGACCGCTGCGCTGGTCCTTCCTGCAGGGCTGCTGGGCTGTCCTCAGCGGGAGGTTAGCTTCTCTGTGTCGTTCTGTGGGTGCTGGGGCTCCAGAAGTTGTTCACAGTCCTTTTTTTTTTTTTTTAAACAAATACTTTATTAACTTCTGTTTTACATCATTCATTTCCGCCAGATTTTGAGTTACAATCATTTTCCCCCCATTATTCCCCTACCACCTCCCAGAATAGCATCCCACAAGATATCGCTTCCTCCAATCTGCTCTCTCCCATACCTTCTCCCATACCCCCATCGACTTTTCCATTAGAGGAAGGTGAATCTTTGTGTCCCAATGCCTGCACATCTTATCTCCCAATTACAAGCAAAAGAGTATTAATAATAGTATTTATATATATTTGAAACATTTAATGTTAAGACCTCGAATTTCAGATCCATTTCCTTCCTCCCTTGTCACCCATTCCCTCTGGGGAGATAAGTAATTCAGTATATGTTGTACATGTCTAGCTATGCAAAACATTATCATAGTAGATATATTGTACAAGGCTGCTTATAATTCCCTCCCACTCATCCCACCCCCCACCTGGTCCATTCCCTACATGATCCTGTCCCTCTTCTATAGTGGGTACTTCCAACCTCCCCTCACCCCAAGGATGCCCTCCCATCCATCATCCCTCCTCTCATCCCCCTTCCCCCTATTCTGCTGCAGGTTGAGATATCTCATTTAGTATGTATGTCATTCTCTCCCTGAACCAAATTCAATGAGAATGTGGTTTTGCCTTTTTTCCTTCCTATTCTCCCCCTCCTTTGCAACCACTTCCCCTCATGAGATAGTTTACCCTACCATGTCTCTCCGCATCTCCTCTTTGCCACTTTCCTCTCTCACCTCATAATTTCATCCCTTGAGTACTCTCCCTTCCCAACAAAATCAACCTATGCCCTCTATCCATATGTAACTGTACACATACACACACATTCACATATGTATTCATATGACCACACCCTTCTTCCATTATTTTCATAGTGAGAAAGATATCATCAGTCACAGTTATTGCTTTTCCATATAGGAATGTAAATAGTTCAACTTTGATAAGTTCCTTTTGATTTCTTTTCCCTGATTACCTTCTCAGGCATCTCTTCCTTCTTGTGTCTGGATGTCAAATTTTCTATTCAACTCTGGTTTTTTCCTCAAGAATGCTTGAAAGTCCTCTATTCCACTGAATGACCATATTTTCCCCTGAAACAAAATACTCAGTTTTGCTGGGTAGGTGACCCTTGGGTTCATTCCCAGTTCTCTCTGAATATCATATTCATGCCTTTCGATCCCTCAGTGTAGAAGCTGCCAGGTCCTGGGCTATTCTGATTGTGTTTCCACAATATTGAAATTGTTTCTTCCTGGCTGCTTGTAGTATTTTCTCCTTGATCTGGGGATTCTGGAACCTGGCTATAATATTCCTGGGAGTTTTCTTTTTGGGATCTTTTTCAGGAGGTGATCTGTGGATTCTTTCAACCTCTATTTTGCCCTCTGGATCTAAAACATCAGGGCAGTTTTCCTTGAGAATTTCTTGAAGGGTGATTTCTAGGTTCTTTCTTTGATCATGGCTTTCAGGTAGTCCAATAATTTTTAAATTGTCTCTCCTGGATCTATTTTCCAGGTCAGTGGTTTTTCCCATGAGATATTTCACATTGCCTTCTAATCTTTCATTTGTTTGGATCTGCTTAACAGCATCTTGATTTCTCATAAAGTCATTAGCTTCCATTTGCTCCTAGTCTAACTCTGAAGGAATGAATCTCCTCAGTGAACTTTTGAGATTCTTTTTCCATCTGGCAAATTCGACTTTTTAAGGCATTCTTCTCCTCATTGCCCTTTTGGGCCTCCTTTGCCATTTGAGTTAGTCTATTTTTTAAGGTGTTGTTTTCCTCAGTCAGGCTGTTGACCCTCATTTCATACTTTTCCTGCATCCTTCTCATTTCTCTTTCTAATTTTTCCTCCACTTCTCTTATTTGATTTTTAAAGTCCTTCTTAAGGTCCTGTATGGCCTGCAACCCGCTCATGTTTTCCCCTGGGGCTTTTGGAGCAGGACTTCTGACCTCACAGTCCTTTTCCCACTCTATGCCCCCAAAATAGGAGTCTAGGGTTGCATTTTTCTGTTTCCTTTGCCTTGGCATGTTGCCACTTAATTGCTTGACTTTTGGGCTTGTTGCCACACTATGGCTTTAAGGCCAGCTAGAGGAATTTTCGTCCAGAACGTGTGGGGGGCAACTTCCGTTTCTGGCAAGCTGTAAACCCACCCACAACTTCCACCCTAGATCACAATCCAGATCCAGGGAGGTTAAAGCAAGAGCGATTACCCCCCAAGACTGATCGCTGGATCTCCCCACGATTTGTAGGCTGGGAGCCGTAAATGCCTCTGAAAACTACAAAATGGCGTGTCTCCTCAGCGGCTTCTAGCCCCCAGGGGAGGGAGCTGACGCATTCCCCAAATACAGGTCCCAAAGTCCATAGGACACTAACCTCTTACTTTGTCCTAGGCAAGTCTACGTTGATAATTCTGGAATCTCCACAGATCCTGGTGTTCTGGGGTTCCTCCAGCTGGCTGCTGGCCCTGCCGCCCTGGGGCTAAAACCTCGGCTCATGTGGACCTGGGCTCGGCTCAGCTGGGCTCCTGCGCTCTGCGCTCTGCGCGCTGCCGGCTCCCAGACCACTGCGCTGGTCCTTCCTGCAGGGTGCTGGGCTGTCCTCAGCGGGAGGTTAGCTTCTCTGTGTCGTTCTGTGGGTGCTGGGGCTCCAGAAGTTTTTCAGAGTCCTTTTTTACATAGTTTGTGGAGAATCTGGGGGCAGAGAGGCTTGGACGAGCTGTTTCTACTCCGCCATCTTGGCTCCGCCCCCGGAAATTTTATATTCTTAAATGCTCACATTTAATAAAGGAGAGAAAGAGCAGATAAATGAATTGGTGTGCAACTAAAAACAATAGAAAAAGAACAAATTAAAAATCTCCAATTAAACACCAAAACAAAAATCCTGAAAAACAAAGGAGTAATTAATAAAATTGAAAGTAAAAATTCATTGAGCTAGTAAATAAAACCAGGAGCTGGTTTTATGAAAAATTTAAAAAAGATAGAAATTTGATTTGATTTGATTTTTTTAAAAGAAATTGGGGTTAAATAACTTGCTCAAGGTTACAAGGCCAGTCATTATTTATGTATGGGTGCTCATTTTCTGAGGCTGGAAGCAATCCCGGGTCCTCCCGACTCCAGGGCCAGCGCTCTTACTCACTGTGACACCTAGCCGCCCCTAATTTGATGTTTTTTTTTTTTTTGGCAGTTTCCAAGTAATTTTATTCAGAATTTTGTGGTTTCTTTCCTGAATCAATAAATACTATACAAAACAACGTAAAAATGACTACTTTCTCTCCCCTGCTCCCTTTACCTAGAGGGGGAAGCCAACCCAATGAGTTATTTCAGCCTCATGGGGGGGGGTAATTCCCCCAAATTTTGTCCAGGAACAGGGAAGGGGGTTAGAGTGGCCAGTCATGGCCTCTCAGCTATCTTTTGTGGGGGGTGGGGGGGTGCAGGGCAGCAGATACTTGGCTGCTAGGAATGGAGGACAGACTGGCTTGAAAACAGTGAAAGGTTGGATTAGTGTTTTGGAGTAAGGGAAGAAGTTGGGAGAGGTGACGGCGCCAAGGGCATAAACCTGCCCCAAAGAAAAGGGTGTCTTAAGGTTCACAGTTCCTTTTGCCTCAAAAATTGACATTTATTCAAAGTCAAAAAAAAAAAAAAAAGGAAAAAATGACAAAGGTGTCCATCCCTTCTTTCCCCCCTCCCATCCAGCTCCCCCTCCCCCCATCCCAGAGAGCAGGGCCCTGGGTTAAATCAGGTGGGGAAAGCCCCTCAGATGAGGTCAGCCACATTGAGAGGCATCTCCTCAATGGAGGTGTTATAGAAGGTCTCAATGTCTCGAAGAATCCTCTTGTCTTCCTCTGTCACCATGTTGATGGCCACACCTTTACGGCCAAAGCGCCCACCACGGCCAATTCTATGAATATAATTCTCCCGGTTGGTGGGAAGGTCATAATTAATAACCAAAGACACTTGCTGAACATCGATGCCTCTAGCCAATAGATCAGTGGTAATAAGCACCCGACTGGAACCTGAGCGAAATTCCCTCATGATCACATCACGTTCTTTTTGGTCCATGTCTCCATGCATTGCAGAGACAGTAAAGTCACGGGCATGCATTTTCTCAGTGAGCCAATCCACCTTTCGGCGGGTATTGATGAAGATAACAGCTTGGGTAATAGTCAGCGTTTCATACAGATCACACAAGGTATCTAGTTTCCACTCCTCTCGTTCCACATTTATGTAAAACTGACGAATGCCTTCCAATGTCAACTCCTCCTTCTTGACTAGAATCCTGATAGGATCCCTCATAAACTTCTTGGTCACTTCCAGTACATCTGAGGGCATGGTGGCTGATAGAAGTACCACCTGAGTATTGCCACTGAGTTTCTGGAATATGTCATAGATCTGGTCCTTAAAACCACGACTCAACATTTCATCTGCTTCATCGAGAACAAACATCTTGATATATTTAGGAGATAAGTATCGCCGGTTAAGCATGTCAAAGACTCGGCCTGGGGTGCCAACAATGATGTGGGGGGCTTCCATTTGTAACTTCTGAACCTCAGCCCTCACATTTGTTCCTCCAATGCAGGCATGGCATGAGGCACCCATGTAGTCTCCCAGTGCCATCACTACCTTTTGGATCTGTTGAGCTAGCTCTCTAGTGGGCGCCAAAACCAAGGCCTGTGTTGCCTTTAAGTCCAGTTCAATCTGTTGCAAAATGGAAATGGCAAAGGTAGCAGTCTTCCCGGTCCCAGACTGGGCTTGAGCAATCACATCATAACCCTTGATACAAGGAAGAATTGCACGTTGCTGAATAGCAGATGGCTTTTCAAAACCATAGGCATATATACCACGAAGAAGAGATTCTGAGAGGTTCATATCATCAAAACTATCCACAATCTCATTCCAGTTACTCTCGATGACTCCATCAGGGTCCATTCCATCAGGGCCATTGTCTCTGGATCGGGAATCCTGACTCGCAGACATGATCCTGGGAACTAGCTAATTTGATGTTTTTTAAAAGAAGAAAATCAGATCACCACTATTAAAAATTTAAGCAATGAATGTACAACCATTGATGATGAAATTAAAGAAGTCATCAGCAGCTATTTTGCCCAAATATATGCCAATAGAACTGACAATCTAAATAAAATGGATGATTATTTACAAAAATGTAAATGGCCAAGATTAACAGAAGAGGAAATAGAATATTTAAATAACCATTTCTTACAAAAAGAAATCAAACAGGCCATAAAGGAATTCTTTAAAGGGAAAAAAATAGAATCAGGTGGATTTACAAGGAATTCTACCAAATATTTAAAGAACAATTAATTTCAATATTATATAAACTATTTGAAAAAATAGGTAAATGATTCCTATCAAATTCCTTCCATGAAACAAATCTGGTTTTGAAACTTAAACCAGGGAGGGCAAAAATAGAGAAAGAAAACTATAGACAAATTTCCCTAATGACTATTGAGGCAAATATTTTAATTCAAATGCTAACAAGGAGATTTTAGCACTATTTTGTGTGCTGTATACTATGACCAGGCTGGATTTGTCCTAGGAACACAGGGCTAGTTCAATATTAGGAAGACTGTAAGTATAGTTGACCATATCAATAACAAAAATAATAAAAACCATATGATTATATCAATAGATGAAGAAAATCATATGATTATATCAATAGATGCAGAAAAATCTTTGAGATTTTTCCTATTAAAACATAGGAATATAGAATATAGAAAACATAGGAATAAATAGAACTTTTTATTAAAATGATAAGTAGTATCCATCTAAAACCAAGTGCAAATATATATATATCTGTAATGAGAATGTTAGAAACTTTTCCAGTAAGATAAGGGGTGAAATAAGTATCCCATCATTATTATTCATTATTATACTAGAAATTCTAGCTATAGCAATGAGATGAGAAAAAGAAATTGAAGGAACAAGCATAAGCAAGGAGGAAACAAAGTTATCACTTTTTGCAGATGATATGGTGGTGTACTTGGAGAACTCTAGAGAGTTAACTAGAAAATGAGTAGAAGCAATTAACAACTCTAGAAAAGTTACAAGATATAAAATAAATCTGTACAAATCATCAGCATTTTTACAAATTACCAAGAAAATCCAGTAGGAAAAAATAGAAAAAGAAACTCCATTCAAAATAATTGCAGAGTATAAAATACTCTGGAGTCTACTGCCAAGACACACATAGAAGCTATACAAACAAAATTGCAAACCACTCTTCACACAAAGACATCTAAATAATTTGAGAAATATTAATTGCTCGTGGGTAGGCCAAGCCAATATTACAAAAATGATAATGCTATCTATACTAATTTACTTATTCAATGACGTAGCAATCAAATTATGAAAGAATTACTTTACACAACGAGAAAAAAATAATAACAAAATTCATCTGGAGGAACAAACGGTCGACTATCAAGGGCATCAATGGAAAAAAATGTGAAGGAAGGAGACCTAGCAGTACCAGATCTCTTAACTATATTATAAAGTAGTGATCACCAAAACGCTGTGGTATAAGATAAGAAATAGAGTGGTTGATCAGTGGGATAGATTAGTTACAAAATATGCAGAAACAAATATGTGCAGTAGCCTAGTTTTTGATAAACCCTAAGATCCCACATATTGTGACAAGAATCCACTATTTGACAAAAACTGCTAGGAAAACTGAAAAGAGTTTGGCAGAAACTAGTCATAGACAAATATCTTACACATCCATATACTAAAGTAAGCACAAAATGGGTATATTATTTAGACATAAAAGGTGATATCAAAAGCAAATTAAGAGAGCAAAGAAGAAAATACCTGTCATATCTGTAGATAGGGGAAGATTTCATGACCAAATAAGAAATGAGAAGTTTGTGGGAGTTAAAATGGGTAAGTTTGGCTAAATAAAATTTAAAAGTGTTTGCATAAACAAAACCAGTACAGTCAAAATTAGAAGAAAATGCTGGAAAGTAGGGGGTAAAAAAGCGGGGGGAGGCAGGGAGGATTTTACAGCAAGTTTCTCTGATAAAGCTCTCATTTCTCAAATATATAAGGAACTGAGCCAAATTCATGAAAAATAAAAGTCATTTCCCCAATTGACAAATGGTTAAAGGATATGAACAGGCAGTTTTTCAGACAAAGAAACCAAACCTTGGGGCGGCTAGGTGGTGCAGTGAGTAAGAGCGCCGGCCTCAGAGTTGGGATGACCCGAGATCGAATCCGGCCTCAGAAAATGAGCACCCACACATAAATAATGACTAGCCGTGTAACCTTGAGCAAGTTACTTAACCCCAATTGCTTTAAAAAAAAGAAACCAAACCTTTTAGTAGTTATAGGAAAAAAATGCTATAAGTCACTAATAATTAGAAAACTGCAAATTAAAACTATTTTGAAATACTACCTTATACCCATCAGATTGACTAAGATGACTGAAAAGGAAAATGAGAAATCCTGGAGGGGATGTGGGAAAATAGGTATACTAATTTACTATTGGTAGAACTGTAAGCTAGTCCAACCATCCAACCATGTATAACAATTTGGAACTATTTCCAAAAATGGCTATTAACTCTGCATTCCTTTTGATCCAGAAATATTGCTACTGGGTCTATAGCCAAAGAGATCAAAGAAAAAGGAAAAAGATTCATATTACAAAAGTATTTATGGTAGTTTTTTGTGTTGGCAAAGAATTGGAAACTGAGAGCATGCCCATCATTTATTGGATAATGGCTTAAAAAGTTAGAGTATATAAATGTGATGCAATACTATTGCACTGTAAGAAATGATGAAAGGGATGGTTTCAGAAAAACCTAGAAAGACTAATATGAACTGATGTAAAATGAAGTGAGTGAACCAGAACAAACTACACAGGAACAGCAATAATGTAAAGATTGTAAAGACTTAGTAACTCTGATGAATACAGTGATCCACCAGAACTTCAAAGGACTACTCATGTTAAATGCTATCTACTTCTGGATAGGGAATCAGACTGCAGATTGAAGCATATTTTCACCATTTTCTTTGTCTTTCTTCCATTTATTTATTGGAATATGACAGATACAGAAATATGTTTTATGTGACTTCATGTGTATATGTGTATCTTATTTCTTTCCTTCTCAATATGTGGAGGCCAGAGTAAAGGGAGGAAAAGAACTTGGAACTTTATAAAAGTAATATTAAAAATACTTTTGTCTTTTTTAAAAAAAGTATTTCTACTCTCTTATAACTCCATAGTTATGGTTTCAAAAATACATTAGACCAGAATTGTCCTTTCTGAAAGAATATTTATCTCTGATCCTATGTCTAAATTCCAAGGGTGTCTGTATTTGAAAGTTCCTTGAATTATGTGATGCTACATAATCAAGTGATCCTACATTAAGAAAAAAAACCATCAGGGCCACATTTGCTGGAAAATATTATGTGGGTTAGATTCATTTTCACATGCTGAAATGGATGCTGAATGATGACTTATTGGCTAAACTTAGGGTGGTTACAAATTGGGTGCTGGCCAGGGTGCTGAAAAATTAAACATGTAAGTAGCTGTGCTCTAAGTTTAAAGGATGTAATGGATGAAAACTCTTTTGGTAAGCCTAGCTATATAAATGCAGTTTTAAGAATCAATAATTATATTCACAAAATACTTTTAAAGAAACTTTCACAGTGGGTACCTGATAGTAGATATGACTCTGTGGTCATTTTGAACTTTCTTTTGTATGTGTACAGAATGTTTTCTAAAGGAAAAAAAATCTTGAGACTGGAAAGTTCATAGTGCCTTGTTCCATGCTGTTATGAACTAAATGTGCCTGCTACAAGTGATAATGGTGTGCTGATTAGGGTGACCAGGCATCTTGCATTAGGTGGGATAGTTCTAGTGATTTTATTTGTCTCATCTGTCCTCTATTCCACTACCACAGAAGCTACTTGAATCCTGGACATTACTTTCCCCCCAAACTATTATAATAGCTTCTTAAGTGGACTTCTTGCCTCAAGTCTCTCCTCTCTCCAATTTCATCCTTCCTACTTCTGCCTGAGTTATCTTCCTAATGTACTGCTCTGATTACATCACTTTTCTCTACTCAAAAACCTCCTAAATTGCTGACAAAATTAGGATGACTGGACTTTTCAAGCACCAAATCCCTCAGACAACATCCAGCATGAGCTCCCCATCTCCCTTCATAGATCATCTCTCTTCATCCATGTGAACATTCATCAGTAGAACTCCCTCCCACCATCAAACCCAAGTCTCTTTTTCTCCCTTTGCATTCCTTCCTTCCTATTCCTTGCCTACTTCCCTGTGAGTTCTCTTCCTGAGAGACCACAGGGTTCACTTTTTCCTCCTTGCTAGCCTTCAGTTTGACCTAGTCATATCACTTGCTTTGTTCTATATCCCTATTACCTTCTTCCTTTTCATGTACTCCCTTGTTTTGTAATGTAGTACCATAAACACTAATTCATCTGTAGGCAGGGGCTGTCAACAAAGTTCTGTCCATAATGTACCAGGCCAGCATTTCCACTGTCATTTCCATCCAATTTCTTCCTTTATCCCTGTCTCCTTGTGTACACTTAGAAAGAAGTTTTTTACTGGTCTTTATAATGTCATTTTGCTGTTATTGCTGTCCTTGGCAGATGTGTTTGTTTACACCGCTGGCATTTCTATTGTCTGTGGTGTATGAGAAGCAACTAATTTCTTCAGGTCTGATTTTCTTTCTAAGAATGTTTCAAACACCTCTTAACTACTGAAATCCATCTTTCTAAATTTTATGATTAAGCTCAGATTTACAGATTAGGTCCCCTAGACTGTGTCACAAGCTCTTATGAACACATTATTTCATTTACTCTTACATTTTTTGATGGATGGAGATTAGTTTTTTGTTAATTTAATTTCCTTTTCTTTTTATTTGAAGGTATTTTTCCTGGCTCTTTCTAGAATTTCTTGGTTTTTTTTTTTGCTTTTTGGAGGGCAATTGGGGTTAAGTGACTTACCCAAGGTCACACAGCTATTTTTTGTGTTAAGTGTCTGAGGCTGGATCTGAGCCCAGGTCCTACTGACTCCAGGGCCAGTGCTCTATTCACTGGGCCACCTAGCTGCCCCTGGAATTTCTCGTTTCTTAATTGAATTATTAAATCTAACCAGTATATGTCTTGGAGGTTACAGCATTGTATTCTTTTTCTTGGGGTCATATATAAATTTTTTCAATTGGTATTTCATTTTTTGTGTTGAGAAGTTCTTAGCAGTTTTCTTGTTTTACTTCTTGCATTTTGGTGTCATCCTGTTCTTCTACTAGATCTAGAATCCTTAGGTTATCTCTGTACATCTTGTATTTAAGATCAATAGGTTTTGCTTGGATTGAGAGAATATTTTCTTTAAATGTTAATTGGTTTTCGATTCTCTTTTTTTAATTGTCCTTCACTCCTGTGTATTTGTATTTCCAATTGATTGTTATCCCTTTTGTTTTTTTTTGTGAGACTTACCATCCCAGATTTCAGCTTTTCTATTCTGCCCATTATTTAGCTGTGCAGGCCATATGCTCTCCTCTCATAATTCTCATTTGCATCTAGCCATAGGCATACCACATGAAGTATTCTAGTGCCTGGAGCCTTAAGGAGGAAGGGTTTATACACTGAGACAAGATACGATAACAGACACATACCAGAGCACTGCAACTTTGCGCAGGATGCAGGAACAGGTACTAATTAGCAGCTTTGTCACTCTCTACCTACTGTCAGGTTACAGATTCAGATTAGACTGAAAAAGGGACTTGTAGATAGTATTTGATAGTAGGCCCTTACCTGTGTACTGAGCAAGGAACAAGTTCAGGAGGAAGTTCAGGAGGAAGTAGCTGGATGGCTCTGACCCCAGGACTAGAGAAGGATCTCAGCTCCATCCTCCAGCCATGTCTGAAGCCTGCAATGGAAAGTCATTACATATTCCTAGCTCTGAATGCTTCATTTGCATCAGTTCATGTAAATCTTTTTATTTATTTGCATGTTCATCTTTTTTTGTTTGTTTTTAGTGTTCCCATCTTTCCATGACTTCTTTAATATTGATTGTTTCCACGTTTTGTTATTTTTACATTTTATTGTATTAGGTTTGCACTTCAAATTTGAGAGTGGTCTTGATGTTCATTTCTTTTATTATTAGTGATTTAGAATACTCTTTGAAATAGTTATTAATAGTTTTGCCATTTTTCTTTCAAGAACTGTTCATATCTTTCACCACTTGCCTATTAACAAATTTACTTTGGTATATGTATACACACATACATATATGCATATATACATGTGTATGAATATGTATATGTAATAAATATGTGTGTATATATATGTATATATATATATATCTTTTATCTGTATTCTTTTTCTTTTGAGGGAGGAAGGCAGGGCAGTTGGGGTTAAGCGACTTGCCCAAGGTCACACAGCTAGTAAGTGTGTCAGGTGTCTGAGGCAAGATTTGAACTCAGGTCCTCCTGACTCCAAGGCCAGTGCTCTACTCACTGAGCCATCTAGCTGCCCCAATTTACATTCTTGGATACCAAATCCTTATCATATCTATTTGATACAAAGTTTTTTCACATGTCAATCATGTGCCCTCTTTTCCTAGATGCATTAATTTTTTTTGTGCAAAAGGCTGTCAATTTAATGTGATCATAACTATCTGTTTTATATTTTTCAGTTGCCTCCTTCCCTTATTTTGTTAAGATTTTGTCTCCTACTCATAGCTGTGATAAGTATATGATTTACTTTTCTTCTATTTTTTGATATGATATTTAATATTAAAGTCATGTCACATATTCATTTTGAATTTATTGTGTAATATGCTATATTTGTCTAAGCCCAATTTCTGCAAGACTGCTTTCTAGTTTTCCCAGTAAAGAGTTATCATTTAAGGAGTTCTTTCCTAAATAATCTTTGTTTTGGGGTTCATTAACACTTGGTTATTAAATTCTATTATTTATAATTATCCCTTCTTTTGTCTTCTCTATTTATCTATTTTTTTAATTACTTGACAAATACCAAATGGCTTTTATGGTTGCTTCTTTATAATGTTGCTTGAGGTCTGGAAGTGCTATTTCCCTTCATTTCTACATTTTTCATTATTTCCCTTGATATCCCAGATCTTTTATTCCTCCAAATGAATTTTGTTATGATTTTATTGAGTTCTGTAAAATGTGGCTGTGGTAATTTGATTGGCATAACACAAAATCTGTAAATTACCTTTAGTAGTATTGTCAGTTTTATTATATTGGTGTGGTATAGCCATGAGCACTGAATATTTATCTAAACATTTAAATCTTTATTTCTTTAAGATATGTAATTGAATCTACAAAAATATTGAATGTGTTTTGATAGATTGAGTCCCCAACATTTTATGCATTTCTTAGTTATTTTGAATTGGATTTCTCTTTCCTCCTCTATTTTGCCTTTCTTTGTATCCACAGACCTCAGGGGGGTACTTCTTAAATAGTAGGTGCCCAATAAATGCTTGTTGAATGACTGCCTACTTTTGACAGTGGTTTGTTGTCTATGTTTTCTTTCAGCAAAATATAATTTCCTGGTTTATCTCAGTTTACATTGTGATTTTTTTGTGATGGCAGGATTGCAAATCTTACTTTTTTAGATTCACCTGATACATAATTAGTATTATTATAGCCTCTCCCTTTTTTGTGTATCTGCTTTTTCAATGTGTTTCTTGAAAACAACAGATTGTAAGGCTTTCTTTTCTAATACATTTCGACATTATCTTGTTTTATTGGATTGTTTATTCCATTCACATCTAAATTATTAGAGTTAGGTTTATACTTTCCTCCACTTATATCCCTAGTATTTTTTAATTAATATTTTTGTTTCCCATTTCTCTTTCAAGTCAGTATTTTGTTCCTATGATTAGTTTAGCTTGATCTACTCTAAGAAAAACTTAGGCTCTCTTTCTCTCATCTTCAATTGACCTTCCCGTAATTCAGCTCTTTCAATTTCCTTTTGTCAGCTGTAAACATAATTTGGAGGGTTGATTAATTTATTAATTTTGTTTTCCCCTTTTATTTAGTTTTCTAATCCTTTTCCTATCCCCCTCTTTCTTTTCCCCCTCTTAGTTAAGTGGTTAATTCACAATTACCCATCCTCTATTCCCCTGTAACTTTTGATTGTTAGCTTTTTTCTTTTTTTTTCTTGAAGAAAAATTTCTTTACATTATTCTCTTTGCCAATTATTTCCCCCTCCTGTCTTTTCTAAACTTGTTTCATGGTCTGTATGTTTGTTTATTTTGTCTTTAGCTTCTTTGCATTTTCTGTTCAATTAGTGATTCTAAAGTATTAAGTTTGACTTCCATCTTCTAAATTCTATGGTATTGCCTTATAGAATTTGTTCCCTCACTCCTTTTTTGTTTGCTTAATTCTTAAAAGTATCAATTCATGAGGAAAGCCATGAGTATAAAAGTATTGCCCCATGTTACAGTCCATTTCTCTCCTTAGCATTTCCTATAATAATTGTTTCCCATTTCTCCTGTTGTATTTTCTCTGGGCCCGTGCCTTCTCCCTTTCTAAATGCAGTTTTGTCTCCAGGAGCTCTTATTTCCCTTGTCCTAATGAAGGATGCTGTGCGTGGAGGCACAACACTTTCTCAGAAGAAGTGGTCTCCCTGTGCACCAACTTCCTACAGATTATACCCACTGGACGGCTCCCATTTACCATTGCAGAAAATATCTCTTTCCCCTATAAGAGTGCTTTTCAGTGGAATCCTGCCTCCATTGTGTCAAGATGTCTCCCTTTCTTTCCTTCTGTTTAAAGCTCTCCTTTTGCCACCTCACCAATTCTTTGTAGTCTTTCTTCTTGCTGAGAGATTACAGGGGTTTTCTTCTCTTATTTACCCATAGACTTGATTGGGTATATCACATCCCCCCCCATCACCCTTTACTTTGCTTCCTTTTTAGGTCCTCTCTCACATTTAGTCCCACAAAATACTTTCATCTATGAGTGAAAGAAGTGAAAGCCTGTCAGACCATACTCTAAAATCTAGTAAGGCTTTTCATGGGAAACAGGCCCAAGTTCCCCTTCACTGGAAATCACATGATTTACATGGACTCAAAACTTAGAATGGTAGGGAGTCACCCCTCTCCTCAGTGACACCTCAGCACAAGATATGCCAAATAAGGACAGAAGTGCTTTCTGAAATGTACCACTGTTGGGTGGTCTACTGTTTCCTTGTTCCAGTACTTGAGGTAGATTGCTGAGCTTAGATTGTGCACCTGACTTCCAGCCAGTGGAAGAAAAGGGTCAGAAGGGGTGTGGGGGAGAATTCCGGATTAGGGCTTTATAATTTAGCTATTTCCTTTTGTAAATTGCTTCTCCACCCTGACTGTTAGAAGCGGGGGTTGCCCTTTCTCGAGATTGTAATAAACCATTCTTTTCTGCTTTCTGCCTTGAAAAGCCTCTGTGTATTATTTGGGTAAGGATCTCTGTTGCACACAGTTTTGGGGTGCACATTGTTTTTCAGGCTCGATTCTCTTATATTAGGTCTCTTGTTTCTTTAAATTCCACTTTGATCTTTATTCCTGCATGTATTTTTGAAAGAAATATTTTAATGATTCCTCTTTTGTTTTTTAAGCCTATTATGTGGCTTTCTATTTCTGTTTTTTCTTTTAATAGTCTGTAGAGATTGGATAATTTATTTCATTACCTGATACTTCCTTGGTAGTTGTATTTATTTATCTTTCTTGTGTTTATATTGTTTATCATGTTTATAAGTTAAATAAGCTTTTTATGTCTGTTTAGATTTTTTATTTGCAGGTATAACTCATGTATGTTGTGAGTATCTTTATCCCAACTTCCAATCTTTCAAATGAATTTCAGGTCTTGGAGGAAGGCTACACATTCCCTTCTTTGTACTTTCCAGATTCCATGAGGAGTTGGGGGAGGTTCTCTACTGTCATTGACTTAAGCCTCCACCAGAATGCTTCCTCCCAAAGATTATCATTTGAAAATCATTTAGTTACCCTGTTTTAAGTAGCTTTTAGAAAGAGATATGTACTAAGAAGGTTGAATAAGAAGAGGTGTTCCCCAAGTACATAGAGAGTTCTGGGTAAAGTGGGCTCCAGTTTAGAGAGCATATTGGGCCAAAGGACAACTCACAGCTTTTGGTTCCTGGAAGTCCTTTTCTCCTGTTTGTGAATATTAGAGCAGTTGTTCATGACACAAGTGTAGTTTCTTTGCTGGCATTTCTTGTGGACTTTTAAAGCTATATCTAATCTGTCCTTGGCTCTCAATCCAATCTAACCCAGTAAATATTTATTTAGTTCCTACTCTGCCCCAGGCACCATGCTAAGTTCTGGGGACACAATTAATGAAAGGAAAGACAGTCTCTGCCCTCAAAGAGCCTACTATCTAATGGGTATAGAAAACACACAAAAGTAGGTGGGAAAGTTGGGGAGGGAAGACTAGGGGTTACTTGGTGTTGGGGGCATCTTGTTCCATGGAGTTGAAAAAAACAAGCAGGGAAGCAAAGGCTGAATGGAATGAGCCCAAAAGTCCAGTTTCTGTGGCTCTATGAAGGAAGGCACTGAGAGGAGTTGGTACTTTGCCCTCTAGCTCTCTAATCAGAGGGGAGAAGGAGCTGAGGGATATAGTGCAAATACTATTGTTAGCTGATCTAGAGATAGTGCTACAATAGCATGGCAGGGGAAAGCAATATCTTCCAGACAGTCCTCCTCCAACAAAAGGGTGGAAATGGGGGCAGGAGGAAACTAGGCAGTGACCAAAGCCAAGACTTCTTGTCACCCTCCCCAGGTAATTCTTCCTCAGAAGTTTGCTGTAATTCTCCCCCTTCTAGCTCACTGCTTTTGGAACTCTCCAATTATAGCTAACTGGATGCTTTTATACATGACCCAGGGGATATGAAGAAATCCCTCAGGCATTTGGAACAGACTACACATCTGATATTATTTCACTTCATCCAGTGACTTTCAAAGGCTTTCTATACTTAGCCTGAATCCTATTTTTGAGATTCATTAATTGTACAATATTATTTTATTTGTGATTGGGGTAACTTGATTGATTTATTCAGTCACTACATTCTTTTACAGAAATGCTCCAAATGCCTCTCTTTTATTGAATGGCTACTTTTTTAGTGATTAGACTCATATTTGCAGAGTATATAATTTTGGGTTGGATCTTGAGCTCCTTTACTTTTTGGAATTTATTATTCCATTCCCTTCTATTTCTAATGGATATAGACTAGTTATTTAACTTAAATTAAATTAGCTCCTGTTATTTAAATTTCCCTTTCTATTTGGAGATATTTACCCTTGTTATATTCAGAATTTGTTTTTGGAATTGTTATATTTATTATGTGTCTTGGCACATGTTTTTAAAATTTTTTTTGGAAATTTGGATTTCTTTTGACTGCTGCTTTCTCTGTGTTCAAAAGTTTGGGGCTGTTTCATTGTATTAATTCTTGCATTATGCTGTTTAAGTTTTTTTCTTGTTCTTTTGGTTAGCCTATGCTACTTTAGCTATTTCTTTGAACCCTCATTTCAAGATCAATGTGTTTTGCTTGTATAGAGACCAGGTGTTTGTTTAACGTTATTGCTTTTTGCTTCTTTTCTTTTAGGTTGTCCTTCACTTCAACATATTTGTATCCTTCATCTGTTGTTCTTTTTTTCTCTTCTTTGAAGAGATTCTCTACCATTAATTCAAATTTTTCTGTTATGCTAATTATTCCTGCCATACAGGCCATACTCTGCCATTTGTTCACTTCTTTTTTTTTTTTAAACAAATACTTTATTAACTTCTGTTTTACATCATTCATTTCCGCCAGATTTTGAGTTACAATCATTTTCCCCCCATTATTCCCCTACCCGACCTCCCAGAATAGCAGTCCCACAAGATATCACTTCCTCCAATCTGCTCTCTCCCATACCTTCTCCCATACCCCCATCGACTTTTCCATTAGAGGAAGATGAATCTTTATGTCCCAATGCCTGCACATCTTATCTCCCAATTATAGGCAAAAGAGTATTAATAATAGTATTTATATATATATATTTGAAACATTTAATGTTACGACTTTGAATTTCAGATCCATTTCCTTCCTCCCTTGTCACCCATTCCTTCTTGGGATATAAGTAATTCAGTATATGTTGTACATGTCTAGCTATGCAAAACATTATCATAGTAGATATATTGTACAGGGCTGCTTATAGTTCCCTCCCACTCATCCCACCTCCCACCTGGTCCATTCCCTACATGATCCTGTCCCTCTTCTATAGTGGGTACTTCCAGCCTCCCCTCACCCCAAGGATGCCCTCCCATCCATCCTCCCTCCTCTCATCCCCCTTCCCCCTATCCTGCTGCAGGTTGAGATATCCCATTTAGTATGTATGTCATTTTCTCCCTGAACCAAATTCAATGTGAATGTGGTTTTGCCTTTTTAGCCTTCCTTATTCTCCCCCTCCTTTGCACCCACTTCCCTACATGAGATAGTTTACCCTACCATGTCTCTCCCCATCTCCTCTTGCCACTTTCCTCTCTCACCTCATAATTTCATCCCTTGAGTATTCTCCCTTCCCAACAAATTCAACCTATGCCTTCTATCCATATATAACTGTAACCATATACACACACATTCACATATGTATTCATATGACCATACACCCCTTCTTCCATTATTTTCATAGTGAGAAAGATTTCATCAGTCACAGTTATTATTTTTCCATATAGGAATGTAAATAGTTCAACTTTGATAAGTTCCTTTTGATTTCTTTTCCCTGATTACCTTCTCAGGCATCTCTTGCTTCTTGTGTCTGGATGTCAAATTTTCTATTCAATTCTGGTTTTGTCCTCAAGAATGCTTAAAAGTCCTCTATTCCACTGAATGACCATATTTTCCCCTGAAACAAAATACTCAGTTTTGCTGGGTAGGTGACCCTTGAGTTCATTCCCAGTTCTTTTGCCCTCTGGAATATCATATTCCATGCCCTTCTATCCCTCAGTGTAGAAGCTGCCAGGTCCTATGCTATTCTGATTGTGTTTCCACAATATTGAAATTGTTTCTTCCTGGCTGCTTGGAGTATTTTCTCCTTGATCTGGGGATTCTGGAACCTGGCTATAATATTCTGGGAGTTTTCTTTTTGGGATATTTTTCAGGAGGTGATCTGTGGATTCTTTCAACCTCTATTTTGCCCTTTGGATCTAAAACATCAGGGCAGTTTTCCTTGAGAATTTCTTGAAGGGTGATTTCTGGGTTCTTTCCTTGATCATGGCTTTCAGGTAGTCCAATAATTTTTAAATTGTCTCTCCTGGATCTATTTTCCAGGTCAGTGGTTTTTCCCATGAGATATTTCACATTGCCTTCTATTCTTTCATTTGTTTTGGATCTGCTTAACAGCATCTTGATTTCTCATAAAGTCACTAGCTTCCATTTGCTCCAGTCTAACTCTGAAGGAATGAATCTCCGCAGTGAACTTTTGAGATTCTTTTTCCATCTGGCAAATTCGACTTTTTAAGGCATTCTTCTCCTCAATGCCCTTTTGGGCCTCCTTTGCCATTTGAGCTAGTCTATTTTTTAAGGTGTTGTTTTCCTCAGTCAGGCTATTGACCCTCATTTCATACTTTTCCTGCATCCTTCTCATTTCTCTTTCTAATTTTTCCTCTACTTCTCTTATTTGATTTTTAAAGTCCTTCTTAAGGTCCTCTATGGCCTGCAACCCACTCATGTTTACCCCTGGGGCTTTTGGAGCAGGATTTCTGACCTCACAGTCCTTTTCCCGCTCTATGCCCCCAAAATAGGAGTCTAGGGTTGCATTTTTCTGTTGCCTTTGCCTTGGCATGTTGCCACTTAATTGCTTGACTTTTGGGCTTGTTGCCACACTATGGCTTTAAGGCCAGATAGAGGAATTTTCGTCCCAAACGTGTGGGGGGCAACTTCCGTTTATGGCAAGCTGTAAACCCACCCACAACTTCCACCCTAGATCACAATCCAGATCCAGGGAGGTTAAAGCAAGAGCGATTACCCCCCAAGACTGATCGCTGGATCTCCCCACGATTGGTAGGCTGGGAGCCGGAAATGCCTATGAAAACTACAAAATGGAGTGTCTCCTCAGCGGC
Source organism: Gymnobelideus leadbeateri (assembly GCA_011680675.1). Taxonomy (NCBI): domain Eukaryota; kingdom Metazoa; phylum Chordata; class Mammalia; order Diprotodontia; family Petauridae; genus Gymnobelideus; species Gymnobelideus leadbeateri. Next base: position 64,272 of record WOXC01010201.1, on the reverse strand, counting down.
TTCTAGCCCCCAGGGGAGGGAGCTGACGCATTCCCCAAATACAGGTCCCAAAGTCCATAGGACACTAACCTCTTACTTTGTCCTAGGCAAGTCTATGTTGATAATTCTGGCGTCTCCACAGTTCCTGGTGTGCTGGGGTTCCTCCAGCCGGCTGCTGGCCCTGCCGCCCTGGGGCTAAAACCTCGGCTCACGTGGACCTGGGCTCAGCTCGGCTCCTGCGCTCTGCGCGCTGCCAGCTCCCAGACCACTGCGCTGGTCCTTCCTGCAGGGTGCTGGGCTGTCCTCAGCGGGAGGTTAGCTTCTCTGTGTCGTTCTGTGGGTGCTGGGGCTCCAGAAGTTTTTCAGAGTCCTTTTTTACATAGTTTGTGGAGAATCTGGGGGCAGAGAGGCTTGGACTCGCTGTTTCTACTCCGCCATCTTGGCTCCGCCCCATTTGTTCACTTCTAATGTCTTCTCTCAAGATTTTGATTTCCCTCTTGAATCATTATGGAATATCATGCTGCCAGGTTCATGATGTCATGGAAATCCATAGTATTCTGTGTTTCATCAGATGTTCAGTTTCTTTTGTCTTGCAATATTTATTTAGAGAGGTTTGTCAGCTCTTACATGGTATGCTACTTTTTTGATTTTAGTATTTCTTCTACTGACTTGTCTACATATGTTCTATTTTTTTAACTGAATTTTCTTCTTCCTGAAATTTTTTGTTGTTTTAGTCTTTTTTACTTATGTTCTCCTATTGCTCTTTTTTTATTCATCCCTTTCTGAGGGTGAGTTTAGCCATGGGACTATACCTTAAATCTCTCTAAGCTTTCTCTCACATTGGGAAATTTTCTCTTCACCAGTCTTATTCCTGGACCCAAGTTGCTTCTGGGGTTTGGGGAACAGGACTGGCTCTAGCCAGATACAGTCCATTTTTCTTCTGACCTGTTACAGGGCATCTCTATCCCCATTCTCTCTGTTCTTTATTTCTCTGGCTTGACTGAGTCAGTAATTGCCACTTTTTGTAGCTTTGGGAAAGGACTAGCTGGATATTCTGAGCATCACCTCTGCAGCCTTGAAATTCTCTGATCAAGCGACCAATCCAGAGAAGGAAAGCATGGTTTCTCCCTTCTTATATATGCCCCTCACCTGCCAGTAGCTGGTCAGAGTTGAGGTCTTCTGTTGCTGGGGAAAGGGAAGGACCAGGACAGACTAGCAGAGAATCTGTAGCTGTGGGCTCCAGAACAAGTTTTTTGGTTAGTTTGTATGACTACCTGCCAGAGCATTGAGGCTGGTGTCGGAGCATGCTGAGTAAACATGTTAAGAATTCTAATTCTTCAATGTTCATTCAGAAATGCTATGACCTTGTTAGACTTCTTGCTTTTTTAATCCTGTGAAAATAGTTGTCATTACTTCTGATACAGGATTCTTCTTCCTCTTCTCCTCATTCACCTTCTTTCCCTTCTTCTCCTCCCCTTCCCTTTCCCTTAACTTTTCCTTCTCCTTCTTTTTCATTCTTCCTCTCTTTCTTGTCCACCTCCATCTATTCCCCTTACAATGTATGCTTGTCCATTTTCTTTGTCACATGACCTGGGAGTCTGAAACTTTCACTTGTTGTCTTTGAAGATTATTCCATAGTCGATAATAAATGAATATTTTTGTTAGGTGTCATAGTGAGGGGAGGGGCAGATGTACAAGGCATAGAAGTGTTAGTAAAATTTACATTTCTGGAAGGCAAAGACTTTTTTGGATCTGTATTAGAAATTGTATCCCCCAAATTTAATGTAGTGCCTGGCACAAAGTGGGCATTTTATAAATGTTTATTGAATTGAATTGAAGAATCCTCCTCACAGAATGTGTAATTTTCTTATGAAGTCTTTAAAATAGAAGGCAGTTTGTGATAAATGACAGATGAGTGGTACAGGTATGAAGAATTCCAAAAAGGAAAAGATGACTCCTAGGTAATGTCATCCAGGAAACTTTCACACAAGAGATGGGATTTGCACTGGGCTTTGATGTCTGGATAGGATTTGCATTGGTAAAGAAGGTAGGCAAAGAGGAAAGGTTTTTTTTAATATTGAATTTGAAGTGTTCACTGGATATATGAGTGAAAAGATTGCACTGAAATTATCTCATGAAAATTTGAGTGAGATACAAGGATAATTTGGAGAGTTATCTCCAAAGGAGTGATGGTTATAATTTGAGATAATCTTTTATATTTCTGTAAGGGGGAAAGATCTCAGGGAGAATCAAGTACAGTACCAAGGACAGAAACTTGGAGAATACTCACACCAGGAAACAAAAGAAGGAGTGGTCAGAGATACAGGAGGAAAACTAGAGGAAGGCATCATAGAATACTGATATAGTATACCAGGTACACTATAAGAACAGTACTGGCCTGCAAATCAAAGAACATAGGTGTAGTAGGCTTGGCTCTGCTACTACCTGGTTGTATGACATTGGGCAAGTCACTTACCATCTCTGAGCCTCTGTTTATAATGTTGTAAAATGAGGGTTGGACTACATAGCCTTGATCAGAAATTATGCTATTCTAATAGTGCTAGCCATAGTACTGACCACTAAGCACCACTCTGTAAAAATCTAGGCAACCAGACTGGTGAAGTGTCTTGTGTACAAGCCATTTAAGCATTTATAAAGGAACTGGGAGCATATAGCCTAGAGAAGAAAGGGTTCAGAGTGAGGAAACATGGTAGCTCTTGTCAAGTACTTGAAAAACTTCCTTGTGAAAAATAGATGATACTTGTTTTATTTGTTCATAGAGGGTAGAACTAGGAGCAAGGCATAAAAGTTGAAAAGAAAAGAGAAGGCTTAATATCAGGGAAATCTTTCTAATAATTAAGGAAGGCAGAATGGGCTGGCACTAGAGCTGGCAAATTTCCCTCGTCCCTCCCCCCACCTTTGGAAGGCTACAGGCAGAGCTGGCTGACCATTTGGCAGCAGCATATTTTATCAGGGATTCTTTTTCAGGTGTAGGTTGAAGTAAATGCTTGCTAAGATTCCTTTTTACACTAAAGTGCTTTTATTCTATGATCCTGTAAGTTTAGCACCATACTAAACACATCCCACCTTTTTGATATTTCAAATAAAAATTCCATCAGACAAAAAATGATAAGAAGCCAAAATGTGTTAATCCCCAAGTAGTTTTTCACCAATCTCAGTTCCTGCCCCAAGTAGCCTCAGATATATAAAGGTATATACAGACACCTGGTTTTGGATGAGTAATGCAAGGCTCACAATCTCCAGCTGAATAAGGCCTATTACAGCTCTGTGAGAGTTCATATGCCTCTTGCCATAAGGAATTAGTATGTGTGGATGATTGTGTGAACTATGACTGTTCAGCTGTATGAAAACTGATATATTCAGTCAGCTCTATTGTGGTCCTTTTACTTATGCTTGTGTTCCTCTGTAAATGTGAGAAAATCAATTGGTTATTGGTAGAGGGAGGGCAAGCAGGTTGAATAAACAGGAAGAAATCATTCAGAAGTAACACCCGGCATTTACCGAGAGATCAAGGACTACAGAGACCCAGACACATAAATACCAGACGAGAAAGTCTGAGTGAAGTGGAAATTGCTCATGGATTCAATGTGTATTTGGGAGTATTTATGGCAAAGTCTAACAAACTTTTGTAAGAACAAGTGCCATTTCCAATATGAAAGATGCCTTTCCTGATGTGCCCCACCCAGGTATTAGTGTCCCCTCCTTAACACTACCCTATTTATTTTGTATATATTTGTATTTATGTGTCTGTATATATGTTGTTTTCTCCTGGGAGAATGTAAGTTCCTTGAAGGCAGGAGCTTTTGTTTTTGTCATTATATTTCATGTCTAGCTCATGGTAGACACTTTAAAGATGCTTTTTGAATTGAAGTGAATGCCAGGAGACCTCACAGTCAAACTACACCCTATGGCCCTTGAAAATTTGCATGTTTTCAGAATGTGATGTTATCAGTTGACAAGCCAGAATTAAGCATTTTCCCTGTGCCAGGCACAGTGCTTTCAAGTCATTCAAGACAAGAAAGAAGACAGAATCTTGGATGCACGTGTTGGGAGGTGTTACTGAAAAGCCTCAGGAAGGAATGTGTCCATGTTTCTCCTCTGTCTGTCTTTTAATAATACACAGGCTGTTTTCAGCTGAATGTAACAAGCAGTACTAAGGAACTGCTGGGCCTTCTTATTTCTCTGTGATTCCTGAGTGCTTAATGGGTCCTGTTGTTCTCTCTGCCTCCCTGTTAGCTAGGTCAGATGTATCCCAGAGATGTTACTGGCCTTGGTTTCCTGGTTCAGCTCTATTTCTGGCACTTGAATTGTGTTAAAAAGAGGTAAATAATAAGCCTACAACTAGGTCTTGAATTAGCTAGGCTCTTTCCTGAGGAAACTCAGTGTGTGTCCTCCCAAAAAGCAAAAACAAAAAATAAAGTTCTAAAACTGCATTTAGGGATGCCCTATAGTTTCTCAAAACTCTGCAAGACTGTTTTCCTGAAAAATATGTTCTTTGTAGTGGTGATATTGGTAGAGTGGGGCAAGAAAGAGGCATATTTTATTTTTTGTGATTTGCATTTGGGCCATGGTGCTCATATTGTTAACTAAAACTTAGAAAATACTGATGAAGATAGAACATGCCTCATTCTTTACTTTCTTATTTTGTGATGGCACTATTTGCATAGCATAGACCTTAATCCAGGATAGCAAACCATTTATTTTTATAAGCTAACCTCAGTCTGTTTCAGCTTTTGGCAAGTAAGATTTCAAATAAAATTTGCTAATTTGTAACATGCAGTTAACAGCTTTTCAAAACCTCTTAAAATTTAAAAACAAAAGACTGTCAAGACATGGGTTTTATTCTTATATGCTAGATAATCATAGGATGTTACTGCTGGAAAGGATTTTAGCAATAATCATTGTCTTTGCTTCATCCTCTTCTTTGATAGATACACCTCTCTACCCCCTCCTGCTTAACATTGTTCTATCCTAACATTAATAAACTTCTTAGTACCTTAATCTCCCCAATATCTGTCCCATACCTCTTCTTTCCTTCAACCTCACTTCCTGCTCTTAGAGCAAATAAACTAGGCTCCTTTTTCACTAAGCATATTTAAGCCTTCCAAGGTGAGCTTATTCAACCCACTTTCTCCACTCTGCAAGATTTCTTGGGCTCATGACCTGCACTTCCCCTTACTACTAGCCACAGAAGAGGTGCCCCTGCTCCTTACTGAGGATAATCTCTTTAACTGCACACTTGATCTGATTTTCTTCTGTTTTCTCCATTAACTGGCACCAGCACTCATTCTCTCTCTCATGACCCTTTTGCTTTTCTCCTTTGCCTTCTTTCCATTTTCCTATAACTAGTTCAAGTCACAAAAACCTCCTCTAGTAGTTTTTTATTAGTCCATCTAGCTACGATCCTATCTTTCCTTTCTTGGAAAAGGTTGTATTTGTCTAATGCCTACCCTTCTTCACTACCCACTATCTTCCAATTATTTGTGATCTGTCCTCTACCTTCACTATTCTACTAAAGCATTTCCTCAAGGGTCAGCAGTCAGTCAATAAACAGTTATTAAGTGCTTACTTAATGTACCAGACACTGTGCTAAACCCTGAGAATACAAGAAGCAGAAAGTCAATCCTTGCCCTCATGGAATTTACATTCAGATGTGGGAAGACTACATATAAAAGACAGATGAAAGGAAAAGAAGTTGGGAGGGGAGTGGGAGAAGGTATGCCTGCAAAGGAGCATATGGAAATGAGTCAGCAATGCAGCCTGGAAAGGGCTGATCTTGCTTGGACTGAGTCTCTACCTTGGATTGGAGGTTCTAGAAGGAATCAGCCAATTAAAAGGTGAGCCTTCAGGAATGGAGAGTACTTCCAATGCTATAAATAGTCCAGTAGTGGGAGTGAGCTTCTATAGTAGAGAGGTTTTTATAGTGTGGTAGGAAAAGTCCTGTGGTGATGTGTCATTTCTTGTAGCCTGGAGAGGAATGAGCTCATCACCAAATCCAATAGCCTTTTCAGTCCACATATTGCTTGACCTTTCTGTACTTTTTGACGTAACTGACCACTCCCTGTGATATCTTTCTTTATCTTCAGAGGAAAAAACACCCTGAACTCCTTTTGTGTTCTAATGGCTCTCTAATTATTTCTTCTTTCTCTTTATTTTCTTCTTGGTACCTTAATGTTATTATCCGAGGATCTCTCCTGGACCCTCTTCTTTTCATTCTCTATACTCTTGTCTGTTGTTCAGTCCCATGGCTTCAACTACCACCTCAAAGCAGATGATATACAAATTGACTTTTTTATGTCCAGATCCAAATCTCTACTTGCCTTCAGGACACCTCCACCTGGATTTCCCACCAGAATCTCAAATTCCACATCTGTAAAACAAAAGATCATAGTGTTTCATCCCCTTCCAAAAGTTGCTTGGCTTTATGACTTCACTCTTTTCTGTCAATTTCTCCTACTAGTTTTACCTTGTTTCTGATATTTACAACTTTGTGGTTTTTTTTACTTTCCTTTCTCTTGCCTTGCTAATCCAGTACCAATCCTGTGGATTCCTACTGCCACCACCACAGTACAGGTCCTTATTATTACCCTCCTGGACTATTTTATTAGCCTCCTAATAGGTCTTCCTGCCTTTACTGTCTCCTACTTTAATATATCCTTCATACTGCTACAAAATAATCATTCTGGGAGGCAGAGCCAAAATGGTAGTGTAAAGGGAGCATTCAAGCTGAGCTCTTTTAATATTATCCTGTAAACAACTTTAAAATAACATATCAAATCAAATTCCAAAGCAGCATAACTAACAAAAGACCCGAGCGAGACATTTTTCTAGTTTAAGACAACTTAGGAAGTAAGAAGGAGAGGTCTGTAGCAGTAGAGTTGGGGCTATAACAAATGATAAGTCAGTTGGTTTCAGAAAAACCAGGGGAGACTTCTATGAACTGGCGCAAAGTGAAATAAGCAGAACCAGAACCAGGAGAACATTGCACACAGTAATGGCAATATTGTAAGGATAACCAACTGTAAAAGACTTGGCTATTCTGATCAATACAAACATAAAAGATAATTCCAAAGATGGAAATGCTATCCATCTCTGAGAGAAGTGATGAGCTCTGAGTGCTGATTGAAGCATACTTTTTACTTTCTTTTTCTTCTTTTCTGTTTGTGTTTTATTTTGCAACATGGCTAAAATGGAAATATCTTTTGCATGACTTCACATATATAATCTATACCATGTTGGTTACCTTATCAAGGGGTAGAGAAGAGGTGTAAATGAGGGAAAGAATTTGCAACTCAAAGTGTTAAAAAAAATTAGAATTGGCCAAATGGAAGGTAATGATTCCATGAAGCATTAAGACACAATAATATTAAGTCAAAAGCATGAAAAACCAAATGAAAATACGAGATTTCTCATTGGAAAAATGACTGATCTAGATAATATATGGAAGAGAGATAATTTAAGAGGTATTGGACTACCTGAAAGCTACAATAAAAATAGCTTAGACATAATGTTTCAAGAAATCATACTGTAAAACTGCCCAGATATCTTAGAACCAGAGGGCTGATCACCTCCTGATCATCACTGATCACCTCCTGAAAGAGATCCCAAAATGAAGATACTCAGGAATATTATAGCCAAATTATTGAGCTCTCAGGTCAAGGATAAAATACTGAAGGCAGCCAGAAAGAAATCCTTCAAATACCATGGAGCCATAATCAGGATCATGCAAAATTAGCAACTAGAATTAAAAAGAGTAGAAGGCTTACAATATGGTCTTTCTGAAGGCAAAGGTACTAGGGTTACAACTAAAAATAACCTACCCAGCAAAACTGATTATAATTCTTCAAGGGAGAAAACCGAATATTTGATGACATTTAGGGCTTCCAAACATTCCTGATTAAAATAGCAGAGGTAAAGAGAAAATTTCACCCTCAAACACAAGACTTGAGAAAGGCATAAAAGGTCAAACAAGTGAGAAATAATGAGAAATTTAATAAGTTTTAGCTGTTTATATATTCCAGAGGGAAGATGATACACATAACCCCTAAGGATTTTATAAACATTGGGACATAGAATTAGGATATATATATATATATATATATACATATATATATATGTATATATATATATATATATATATATATATGTCTGCTTAGACAAAAGACATAGATTAAGTCTATTATATTGGGATGATCTCAAAATTAAAATGGGTCTGGAGGGAGGAACAAAGATGCTGGAGGAGAGGAAGCATGTAGCCAAGCTCTTCTACCATTCCCCTTCAAACAACTTTAAAATAATGCCTATAATCACATTCTGAAGTGGCAGAGCCAACAAAAGCTCAGAGTAAGATACTCTAAGACAACCTAAGAGATTAGAAGAGATCTATGACATGGGAGCGGAGGCTGTCCCAGAGTCCATGTGGATGAAACACTAGTGGTGGGACTAATATGGTAGCAACTAAAGCAGCAGCAGGTCTGGGAGCTCTCAAGCCAGAAGTGGTAAAGGACCTGGCACCTGTTCTGAAAGAGATTACAGGACCCCTGTGTTAGTACTAGGAAAAGGACCAGACACTGTTTGGCAACTTCATTGTCTACACTCACTTTTGAGTTGCAGTTCAGTGGAAGAGAAGAGCACTTTGAGTCAAGAGGGAGCACGGCCCCTGAAGAGCTTTTGGTCATAAGGGCACAGAGGTCTTAAGAAGTGGTATCGCTTCTAGTTCCAAGGGAACAGGGACCTTCAGGAACAGCATCAATTGCAATCTCAAGGGATTAAGCACCCTTACTTGATAAAGACCAGACCAGGAGAGCAGTGACCACACCTTTCCCTAGATCACACCACCTTGGAAGCATGTGAAGACTTCCAGACCCATTTTGAAAATAATAGTGCAAAAATGCTGGAAGCTTCAGACAGTGGCCTTCTCTGTCACTCCACTGAGAACAGAGCTAAGTTTTAAGATAAAGTTCAAAATCAAGAAACAGGGTGGAAAAATGAGCAAATAACAATGACAAAAAAATTACTTGATTGTAAAAGCTACAATGGTGACAGGGAAGATCAAGACACAGAAGACAATGAAATAAAAACAGCTATAAGCAAAGCCTCAAAGGAAAAAAAATGTGAACTGAACACCATCCCAACAAGAATTCCTGGAAGAACTAAAAAATTCTTTTAAAAATCAGATAAAAGTAATAGAGAAAAATTGGGTGAAGAAAGGAGAACAAAGGAAGAAAATTACAAAAAGACAATAGCTTGGTAAAAGTGGTACACAAATTACCAAAGAGAGCACCTGAAAAAACAAAATTGGAAATGGAAAAAGAGGTAAAAAAAATGTCACTGATGAAAAGAACTCATTAAGAAGCAGAATTGCTGACTTTTTCTGGAAAGATAGTGGCGTAAGGTCTTTACATCTGTGGCCTTTGGGACTGACTTCTGGAATGGGAGAGAGCACAGGGTGGACTAGGCTGGAAGGAACCCCAGGGAACCTTCAGGTGTGGGACCCTATGCCTTGTGATTCCCCATGGGCTCTGTGGCTGTGAAGACCGTGAATGAGACAAGTGGAGGAAGGGCGGGGTCAGGGCTCCAAGCTCTCCTCTGGCTTCTGCCCTTGAGGAAGAGGGGATGGCTCCTGTGCTGCCAGCCAGGCCCTGCAAGGAATCAGTGACATTCAAGGATGTGACTGTGGAATTCACCCAGGAGGAGTGGGCACAATTGAACCCATCTCAGAAAAAGTTGTATTGGGATGTGATGCTGGAGAACTATAGGAACTTGGTGTCTTTCAGATTTACAACTTCCAAACCAGATGTGATCTACCAGTTAGAAAGAAAGAAAGCATCTTGGATGCCAGAGGCAGATGTTCCCAGAAGCAGCTGTCCAGAAAGCAGAGAATTTACTGGAGACAAACCTCTTGATTATAATGGATATGGGAAGGTCTTCAAGAACAAGAAGCATCTTTCTGTCTGTCAGATAATTCATGCTGGAGAGAAACCTTATGAATATAGTGCATGTGGAAAAGCCTTCAGGAGTAAGGATCATCTTACCATGCATCAGAGAATCACACTGGAGATATGCTTTATGAATGTAAGCAATGTGGAAAGGTTTTCCTCTACAATGCATATCTTACTTGATATTGAGAAATTCATACTGGAGAGAAACCTTACAAATGTAATGAATGTGGCAAGGCCTTTAAGAGTAAGAAACAACTTACAGTGCATCAGAGACTTCATACTGGAGAGAAAACTTATCAATGTAGTGAATGTGGGAAGGCCTTCAGGAGAAAGGCAAAACTTCAGAGAATTCACACTAGAGAGATGCGTTATGAGTGCAAGCGATGTGGGAAAGCTTTCCCCATCAACTCATCTCTTTTTTTTTCTTTTTCTTTTTTTCCCCAAATGCTTTATCAACTTCTGGTTTACATCATTCATTTCCACCAGATTTTGAGTTACAAATTTTCTCCTTGTTTTGCCCCTACCCACCACCCCAAAATATCAGTCCCACAGGATATCCCTTCCTCCAATCTGCTCTCTCCCATACCTTCTCCCATACCCCCTTCGACTTTTCCAGTAGGGCATGGTGGATTTCTATGCCCCGATGTCTGTATATCTTATTTCCCAATTACATGTAAAATAGTATTAATAATAGTATAGATATATATTTTTAAACATTTGATTTTAGAACTTTGAATTCCAGCTTCATTCCCTTCCTCCCTTGTCACCCACCCTTACAGGGAAGATAAGTAATTCAGAATAGGTTATATATGTGTAGCTATGCAAAACATTGCCATAGTAGAAATATTATAAAAGATTGATAATATTTCCCTCCCTCCTATCCCACCTTCCACTTGTTCTATTCTCTACTTTGATCCTGTGCATTTTCAAAAGTGGGTGCTTCCAACTTCCCTCCCCCCTCAGCCTGCCCTCCCTTCTATCACCCCCCTCTCATGCCCTTCCCCCTACTCTCCTGTAGGGTGAGATACCCTATTTAGTGTGTATGTCATTCCATCTCTGAACCAAATTCAATGAGCATAATGTTGACCAATTCCCTTTTGCCTTCCTGTTCTTCCCCTCCATTGTAACCATTTTCCCTTGCCCCTTCTATATGAGATAGTTTACCCCACTCTGTCTCTCCCCATCTCCTCTCTCACTTTTCCTCACATATTCCTCTCTCACTTTTTATTTTACCCTTTAAGTATCATACCTTCCTATTAAATTGGTTCTCTGCCCTCTATTTATGTATACCTATACACACATATACACACATTCACATATGTATTCATATGCCCATATACCCTCCTATATAGACATATATGTGTGTGTATGTGTATTTCTATTCCCTTCAACTATTCTCATAGTGAGAAAAGTTTCATCATTTACAATTATTGTTTTTCCATGGAGGAATGTAAATAGTTCAACTTTGATAAGTTCTGTATGATTTCTTTTCCCTGTTTACCTTCTCATGCTTATCTTGCTTCTTATATCTGAATCTCAAATTTTCTATTCAACTCTGGTTTTTTCATCAAGAATGCTTGCAAGTTCTCTATTGCACTGAATGGTCATATTTTCCCCTGAAACATGGTGCTCAGTTTTGCTGGGTAGGTGATTCTTGTTTTTAATCCCAGCTCCTTTAATTTCTGGAATATCATATTCCAAGCCCTTCAGTCCCTTAGTGTAGAAGCTGCCAGATCCTGTGTTATCCTGATTGTGTTTCCACAATATTGAAATTGTTTCTTCCTGGCTGCTTGTAATATTTTCTCCTTGATCTAGGAACTCTGGAAACTGGCTATAATATTCCTAGGAGTTTTCTTTTTGGGATTTTTTTTCAGGAGGTGATTGGTGGATTCTTTCAACCTCTACTTTGCCTTCTGGTTCTAAAACATCAGGGCAGTTTTCCTTGAGAATTTCTTGAAGGATGATTTCTAGGTTCTTTTTTTGATCATGGCTTTTAGGTAGTCCAATAATTTTTAAATTATCTCTCCTGGATCTATTTTCCAGGTAGTGGTTTTTCCCATGAGATATTTCACATTGCCTTCTATTCTTTCATTTGTTTGGATCTGTTTAACAGCATCTTAATATCTCATAAAGTCACTAGCTTCCATTTGCTCCAGTCTAATTCTGAGGGAATGATTCTCCTCAGTGAGCTTTTGAGATTCTTTTTCTATCTGGCAAATTTGGCTTTTTTATGTCAATCTTTAATTTTTTAGTTTTTATTTTTTTAACCTGAATCATCTAAGTAATTTAAGCACTTTTGGTCTACCTGAAAGCCATCATCATATTTTAGCCTAGACATCATATTTCATGAAATTATCAATGATAACTACCTTGATATCTTAGATCCAGAGAGTAAAATAGAAATTGAAAGAATCCACTTAACACCTCCTGAAAGAAATCCCTAAATGAAAACTCCCAGAAATATTATAGCCAGATTCTAGAACTCCCAGATCAAGGGGAAAATACTGTAAGCAACCAGAAGCAATTCAAATATCATGGAGCCATAGTAAGGTTCACACAAGATTTAGCAGCTTCTAAATTAAAGGAGTGGGGGGTTTCGAATATGATGTTCTGAAAGGCAAAAGAGCTAGGATTATGACCAAGAATCACTTACCCAGAAAAATTATGTATTACTTCAAGAGGAAAAATAGACATTTAATAAAATATAGGTCTTTCAAGGATTCCTGATGACAAGACCTGAGATGAATAGAAAATTTGTCATTCAAACAGAAGACTCAAGAGAAGCATAAAAAGGTAAATATGAAAGAGTCAGCATAAGGGACTCAACTAATTTAAACTGTTAATATTTATATTCCTATATGAGAAATTTTATGTATATATATATATACATATATATATATATCCTTAGGAATTATAATTCCTAAGAACTTTATCATTATTAGGGCAGTTATAAGGAGTCTACATACCATGGGTATGAGACTATTATCTTAAGATGATCTCCAAAAAAAGTAGGGGTGAGAAAGATGGATGCACTGGCAGAAGGGAGAAAAGTAGAATTTGGAAAATTTTCTCACGTAAAAAAGCATACAAGGAAGAGTTTTTATAATGGAGGGGAATTGGTGGGAAATGCTTGAACCTCACTCTCATTGCATTTGGTTTGAAGAGAGAAGAACATATATACACACTCAGTTGGGTATAGAAATCTACCTTACCCAATAGGGAAATAGGAGGGGTAAGGGATAAGAGAAAGGTGGAGAAGATGATAAAAAAAGAAGACAGATCAAGGGAGGCAATGGTCAGAATTAAAACAGACTTTTGAGAAGAGAAAAGATAAAAAGAGAAGTATAAACAGAAGAGAATAGGATCCAGGGAAATACAATTAGTAATCATAACAATGAATATGAATGGGATGAGCTAACCTATAAAATGGAATCAGATGACTGAATAGATTAGAAATCAGAATCCAACAGTATGTTGAACAAATCACTTTACATATATCATCTAGCCCTTATGAGATGAGTGCTATTATTACCCCCATTTTACAGATGAAGGAAATGAGACAAGTTGCTTGCCTAGATCATACAACTAGTAAATGTCTAAGGCAAGATTTGTACCCAGACCTTCATGATGGCAGTGCTCTTTCTACTTCAATACTGAACTGTTTATTTTGTAACAGAGAAAATGAAGCAACTGTCAGACATGTAGAAGGGGAGTCAGCAAAACTTGGCAACTAATTGGATATGGAGGGGTGAAGGCAAGTGATTGGTTAAAGATTCCTCAGTTAAAAACCTAAGTGACTAGAAGGATGGTAGACTATTGACAGAAATTGGGATATTTAGAGGAAGAAAGGTTTTAGGGGAAAACTAGAGTTCTGTTGTGACCAGGTTAAGTGAGATGCCTATGGCACTTCCTTTTGGAGATGGCCCATCAGCAGTTGGGAATATAGGACTGGAGCTTGAAAGACTCAAGCTCCATTTGAAAATCCACTAGTTACACCCAGATGGCCAACACAGAGGAAATAATAGTAGCTAGTACTTTACATCAATTATCTCATTTAATTTTTCACAACAAACTTACTGTAGCTATCTTCATTTTATAGATGAAGAAAATGGGACTGAGAGTACTAAGGTGATCACACAGCTAGTAAATGAGTTGGCATTTAAACCCAGCTCTTGGCCCTGTGACTTAAGGCCTGGAAAATCCTACTTATCATAAGCCAGAAGAGAATGTTGGACATGGGAGAGCAGGGGACCTTGACTCCAGACCATCCATCTCTCTGTTTCCAGAGTAGGGAACAATCAATCTTCAGCTTAACTGTGATGGCTCCTTTTATTTTGCTAGGGAGATACTCCATGGGAGATGCTTTCCAAGGTGTTGGAATAAAAGTTGGCATTTCTTGTGATTTATGATCTTGCATACTTTTGGAAAGGATACCTGAAGTTCAACAAGAGCTCCTTTACTACATGTACTAAGAGCTCCATGGAGGGTTTTACTACATTTCAGTTTCCTAACCAGAATAGGCAACTTTCCAAATCAAGAGTTATTAGAAGAACATATCTAGAGCTCTTAATATTTATTATTATATCTAATGTATCTGATATTTAATATCATGGTCTAGCATTTGAGATTCCTAGCAGAGTCTATCTTATTCTTTTGTGCCTTCTAGCACACAAAGTGCTAGCTTTATAGAGTCCTGTGATTTTTTTCACAGGAAATTCCTCAGCCAATGGAAAGGGCTTTTCTCATCTAGTGTTGTCTGGAAACAAAAGTTAAATTGCATTTTCTCAGAAAGATAAAATTCTACATTTTACCATGGATTGGAAGCCTCATATTTGACAGCTTGCCTTTATTTTTTGCTTGAAGTCATTTACCAACCAGGTCTTTAAGTGTTGTCAAAACCATTAGGGCCATTTTGAAGTCTTATGATACCTGTCTCTGGTGTGTAATTTGCTGCTGCTGCTTTTTTCTTGTCTGACATAGAGGACTTAGAAATAACACATCAGGTTAGCAACTCTTAGAGAGATGTTAACTTATTCTTCTCTTTCTCCAGATGAGCATCTATGGATGCTTCCTCTTGTCTTTCCTGCCTTTTACTTCTTGATTCATGTCAACAAACATTTATTAAGAGACTTCTAAATGCCCAGTTTTGTGCTAGTTGGGGGATAGACAAACAAAAAGACCCTGTCCCCTAGAGGGAGAGGCAGTATTCCATTGTCAGGAGGGATTCAGGGTGGAGTTAGCACCTGTATAATATATAAATACAAAGTAATTTCTTGAGGGGGGGCACCATCCATACGAGCAAGTAATTAGTAAAGATAGTCAAAGTAATACAAATAATTTTAAGAGACAGTGCTTATAGCTATGTAAGGGGAGTGTGGGGATCAGGAAAAGCCCTATGTAGGAGGTGATCCCTTGGCTATGCTTCTCTCTTAACTTTCACCACTTTGGAATCCATCCCCATTTTCCTACAAGAGGTTCTGCTGTCTTCTGATACAGGGTGACCTTGGAGTCTAGTGTTGGGGAAAAGGGTGATGGCTCATTTCCTCTTGGCCTTCCGTGAATGATTTGTGTCAGATTATGTAAACTTGTATGAGTTAAAAACTATAGCTCCAGTGGGTGAGCAATGCTTTCTCATTGCAAATGTGCCCACGATGAAATAAATGGGGAAGTGGCCCACTGGGTGTCTGCTAGCATTTTTACTTATGATTCTGAGGGGGTGTTACCCCTTGCTATGTTGTGTCCCCACATCACTTTGGAACCTGGATCCTTCACACTGCACTATTAGTTTTGATAACCATCCCATGCCAGATGGCATTTTGTCTGGCTTCCAGAACAGAGGAATATTGTGCCTCACTGCAGCTCAGATAATGAGGAGCCATGTAAGTTGAAGATGAGGTAAAACTGGAGCATCTGTCAAGCCTTGTGTGCCAAATTGGCTGTGCTGCCGACAAACTCATATTTCAACAAAAAAGTTGAAGTGACTCGAGATTTGCGACAGAAATGGTTGCATTGGATAACAATGCTGGAGCAGATGTCCTAGGGTTCGGCCTTGATGTTTATTACTGCCTATGAGGGATTTTGTGGAGAATAGGACTACCTGGCACAGCTCAAGGGTAGTGTGTATTCATTATAAAATTATACTTTACAGAAAACAATGAGATAGGAAAGTTTGTAACTAAATGAGGATTTCCCTGACTTGATCTTGCTTCTTAACTACTTATTTGGGGAAAATGTTGTTCTTATTTCTTTTTTTCCTTGCTCACCATGCTGAGCTGTGATAAGGAAGGACAAACCTGAGGTTACTTGGATTATATAGTGGAATTGTGTGCTTCGAGAAGCTCAGCACTGAGAGGTTGCTTTGGGGACAGCAACCACACACACCTTAATGCTTTGTCTCTTGCCTTTGGCTGTGGGATGAGCTCAAACACTGGTTAGGCAGGTGTTGCTCTTTGGAATTTAGTGTTCTTCACTGTAGACTATGAAAAAATGAACCTTGCTCTCATCAGTGCATTTTATTTCTCTTCTCTTCTTTTTAAATAACAAATGAGAGCAAGAGTTCTCAACAGTTAAGTTTTTTTAAATTATTGTGTTCATATGTTGTCATGTTCATTTCTAAATATATTTTCCTTATCCTGCTCCTCCTTGATCCATCTCTTATGACAAAGATGGAAAAACGAAGGATACAATAAAGCAAAGCTGACAAACACATTTACTGTATATAGTTCCCCATCTCTACTATGAATGGAAAATGTATTGTCTCATCTCCAGAGTCAAACTTTTCAAATGTCCTCTTTTTTATTCATCTTCCATTATCAGATTATATATTAGAGGAGGGGGAGATATAAATAGATCAATAGGTAGATTGGTATGTGTATGTGTGTGTGCATGTATGTTTAATATAGTAATATGTATAGAGTTATGTCTATATTATATATATATATATATAAAATGTAACTATATCTCTACATACACACATACACACACCATACGTTGTTAGAGGAGGGTAATATATATCTATATATCTATATATATATATATATATATCCCTTCATATATTACTGTATATTATAGATACCATATATTGTTATGAGAGGTTAATCCATATATCCCTCCATACATTGATGTATAAGTATATGTATGAATGCATTCACCTCCCTTAACAAATAAGATGAGTCAGAATGGAAGATGGGTGAAAAGGAGTATATTTGACTAAATTTGATTCTGGAGATGAGAAAATTTCATCTTCTTCCATGCTCTGTATATATGTACATATGTACATCTATGTGAACATATACATATACAGAGAAAGAGAATATATACATTTATGTGTATGTGTGTCTTCAGGAGCCATGAGTGTGAAAGTAAAAAAGAAAATTGCAACTATCCATGCCTGCTATTGGCATCCTTCTTCTCTAGTTTTGTATTGCTAGTTCTTCCATAAAATCCATTCTTTTTGTGGTCACAATGAATCAAGGCCTTTTTAAAAAAAAAAAAAAGTTCCTTGCACTTCTTTTTTTTTTCTATTTTTTAAACAAATGCTTTATTAACTTCTGTTTTACATCATTCATTTCCGCCAGATTTTGAGTTACAATCATTTTCCCCCCGTTATTCCCCTACTCAACCTCCCAGAATAGCAGTCCCACAAGATATCGCTTCCTCCAATCTGCTCTCTCCCATACCTTCTCCCATACCCCCTTCGACTTTTCCATTAGAGGAAGGTGAATCTTTGTGTCCCAATGCCTGCACATTTTATCTCCCAATTATAAGCAAAAGAGTATTAATAATAGTATCTATATATATGAAACATTTAATGTTAAGACCTTGAATTTCAGATCCATTTCCTTCCTCCCTTGTCACCCATTCCCTCTGGGAAGATAAGTAATTCAGTATATGTTGTTCATGTCTAGCTATGCAAAACATTATCATGGTAGATATATTGTACAGGGCTGCTTATAATTCCCTCCCACTCATCCCACCCCCCACCTGGTCCTTTCCCTACTTGATCCTGTCCCTCTTCTATAGTGGGTACTTCCAGCCTCCCCTCCCCCCAAGGATGCCCTCCCATCCATCATCCCTCCTCTCATCCCCCTTCCCCCTATTTTGCTGCAGGTTGAGATATCCCATTTAGTATGTATGTCATTCTCTCCCTGAACCAAATTCAATGAGAATGTGGTTTTGCCTTTTTTGCCTTCCTATTCTCCCCCTCCCTTGCTTCCCCTTGCTTCTTCTACATGAGATAGTTTACCCTACCCTGTCTCTCCCCATTTCCTCTTGCCACTTTCCTCTCTCACCTCATAATTTCATTCCTTGAGTATTCTCCCTTCCCAACAAATTCAACCTATGCCCTCTATCCATATATAACTGTAACCATATACACACACATTCACATATGTATTCATATGACCACACACCCTTCTTCCATTATTTTCATAGTGAGAAAGATATCATCAGTCACAGTTATTGCTTTTCCATATAGGAATGTAAATAGTTCAACTTTGATAAGTTCCTTTTGATTTCTTTTCCCTAATTACCTTCTCAGGCATCTCTTGCTTCTTGCGTCTGGATGTCAAATTTTCTATTCAATTCTGGTTTTTTCCTCAAGAATGCTTGAAAGTCCTCTATTCCACTGAATGACCATATTTTCCCCTGAAACAAAGCTGTAAACCCACCCACGAATTCCACCCTAGATCACAATCCAGATCCAGGGAGGTTAAAGCAAGAGCGATTACCCCCCAAGACTGATCGCTGGATCTCCCTACAGTTCGCAGGCCAGGAGCTGGAGCTGCCTCTGAAAACTACAAAATGGTGTGTCTCCTCAGTGGCTTCTAGCCCCCAGGGGAGGAAGCCAACGCATTCCCCAAATACTGGTCCCAAATTCCATAGGACACTAACCTCTTACTTTGTCCTAGGCATGTCTATGTTGATAATTCTGGAGTCGCCACAGCTGCTGGTGTTCTGGGGTCTCTCCAGCCAGCTGCTGGCCCTGCCACCCTGGGGCTAAAACCTCGGCTCAAGGGGACCTGGGCTCCACTCTACTAGGCTCCCCACGCTCTGCGCACTGCATGCTGCCGGCTCCCAGACTGCTGCGCTGGTCCTTCCTGCAGGGCTGCTGGGCTGTCCTCAGTAGGAGGTTAACTTCTCTGTGTTGTTCTGTGGGTGCTGGGGCTCCAGAAGTTGTTCAGAGTCCCCTTTTGCATAGTTTGGGGGGAATCTGGGGGCAGAGTGGCTTGGCTGAGCTGTTTCTACTCCGCCATCTTGGCTCTGCCCCTCCTTGCACTTCTTTATGTATTTATGATGCATTTTGATCCCAAAGCAAAGTTAATGTGTTCCTGCATGGGAAAAGCTACTCCCTGTCTGCCTGGCATCATGCAAACAAGAAAGCAACTCCCTGCATTTTAGGTCCCACAACATGAACATTCTATGAAGAACAATTACTATGGGGGGGCAGAACCAAGATGGTGAAGTAAAAGCAGGAACTTATGTGAGCTCCTGTACCAACCACCTCCAATACCTTTAAAATATGACTCTAAACAACTTTTAGAGCTACAGATCCCACAAAGTGACAGAGAGAAACAAATCTCCCACTGAAGGCAGCCTGTCAGGCCAACAGGAAGGGTCTGTCATGCCAGGCTAGGGGCTGAACAGTCCCACATGAGCCACGAGGGCCCAGACCCAGAGTGGCCCCAACCAGCAGCCTAGACTGGTTGGAGCAGACTTCAGGGGGGTAAATCACCAGCAGCTGTATTGGTTTCCAGGTTTCTCAATCAATAAATGCGAAAAAGAAAGTAAAAGGTCAGTAGGGAACTCTGCTGGAACTGGGTAGAGAAGAGCACAGTCTATTCCTTGCCTCTTGAGGCGAGAGGTGGTAGAGGCACTGTGGCTGTAGCTGCTGTCACTTGGCTGCTTGGGCGGTGGTCCTGGGGTGAGAAACGCCAGTGTGCAAGAGATTGAGGGGGCTGTAGAGAGGGCACCCTCCTCATAGCTCTAGCAACTGTGAACTTTGTCCCTGCAACTTGGGACAAAGCTCTCCCCTCTGCAAGCAGATTTCTACTGTGGCAAAGAGCTCAAAAGTCAAGTAATTGGCTGGCAAGATGAGTAAGCAGAGGAAGCACAAACAGACCATAGAATTCTCTTTTGGGGACAAAAAGGATCAAAACATGGAACCAGAAGAAGACAACAAAGTCAAAATTCCTGCATCAAAAGTTTCCCAAAAAAATATGAACTAGTTACAGGCCATGGAGGAACTCAAGAAGGATTTTGAAAATCAAGTAAGAGAAGTGGAGGAAGAATTGGGAAGAGAAATGAGAATGATGCAAAAAAAATCATGAAAAGCTAGTCAACAGCCTGCTAAAAGAGACCCAGAAAATACTGAAGAAAATAACACCTTAAAAAATAGACTAACTAAAATGGCAATGGAGGTCCAAAAAGCCAGTGAGGAGAACAATACCTTAAAAAGCTGAATTGGACAGATGGAAAAGGAATTTCAAAAACTCACTGAAGAGAGTAATTCCTTCAAAATTAGATTGGAGAAAATGGAAGCTAATGATTTTATGAGAAATCAAGATAACTATAAAACAGATCTAAACAAATGAAAAAATAGAAGGCAATGTGAAATATCTCATTGGAAAAACTACTGACCCGGAAAATAGATCCAGGAGAGATAATTTTAAAAGTATTGGACTACTTGAAAGCCATGGTCAAAAGAAGAGCCTAGAAATCATCCTACGAGAAATTCTAAAGGAAAATTGCCCTGATATTCTAGAACCAGAGGGCGAAATAGAAATTGAAAGAATTCACTGATTGCCTCTTTGAAAAGATCCCATAAAGAAAACTCCTAGGAATATTATAGAAAAATTCCAGAGTTCCCAGGTCAAGGAGAAAATATTACAAGCTGTTAGGAAGAAACAGTTTTAGTATTGTAGAAACACAATCAGGATAACACAAGATCTAGCAGCTTCTACAGTAAGGGACCAAAGGGCTTAGAATATGATATTCTAGAGGTTAAAGAACTAGGATTAAAACCGATAATCATGTGCCTAGCAAAACTGAATATAATGCTTCAGGGGAAAATATGGTCATTCAATGAAATACAGGACTTTCAAGTATTCTTGATGAAGGGGCCAGAGCTGAACAGATAATTTTACTTTCAAATACAAGAATCAAGAGAAGCATGAGAAGGTAAACAGGAAAAAGAAATCATAAGGAACTTATTAAAGCTAAACTGTTTACATTCCTACATGGAAAAATAGTCGTGACTCATGAGACTTTTCTCAGTATGATGATAGTTGAAGGGAATATATATGTATGTATAGAAGGGTGTATGTGTATATAAGTACATATATGAGTGTGTGTATGTGTGTACAGGATGAGTTGAATGGGAAGGGATGATATCTTAAAAATAAAATTAAGAGGTGAGAGAGGAATATAATGGGAGGAGAAAGGGAGAGATAAAATAGGGTAAATTATCTCATATAAAAGAGGCAAGAGAAAACTGTTACCATGGAGGGGAAGAGCAGGAAGGTGAAAGGGAATGGGTCAACCTTATTCTTATTGAATTTAGCTTAAGGAGGGAATACCATACACACTTAATTGGGTATCTTCCCCTACAGGAAAGTAGGGGGGAAGAGGATAAAAGGAGGGGTAATAGAAGGGAGGGCAGATTGGGGGAGATAGTAGTTAGAAGCATACACTTTTGAAAAGGGACAGGGTCAAAGTAGAAAATAGAATAAGTAGGGGGGATAGGATGGAGGGAAATAGTTAATCTTTCACAGTATAACTACTATGGAAACATTTTTCGTAGCTACACAACTTCAACCTATTTTGAATTGCTTGTCTTCCCAGTGGGGGTGGATGAGGAGGGAAGAAGAGAAAGAATCTGGAAATCAAAGTTTTAAAAACAAATGTTAAAAAATGTTTTTTACATGCAACTGGGAAATAAGATTTATAGGCACTGGGGCATAGAAATCCATCTTGCCCGACTAGAAAGTTAAGAGGAATGGGAGAGGATATAAGAGAGAGTAGATTGGGGGAAGGGGTATTCAGTAGGCTCACTTTCTTGGGGTGAGGGATAGGGGAAATATGGGGAGAAAATTTGTAACTCAAAATCTTATGGAAATGAATGTTGAAAACTAAAAAAAATAAATAAAAGATTAATTACAAGAGAAAAAAAGAACAAAAGAACAATTACTATGGATTTCAACAGGAAGGAAAAATTCCTACCAAATCTCATTACATTAATAGCATTGACTTTTCTAGAGAAAGAAATTCTATGCCAAGGTTGATGAATGTTAATGCAACCTTGCATATGATAGACAAAATGGTACAAGTTCACTTTTGCAGAGTAGAAGATAGTTTAGTCCCCTCTGGGCACCTTTTCTATTATTTGGGATGCTCTGGTGCTATACTTTTGAATCTTATGGCATAGTCAGTTTACTGACTTCCTCTACCAACATCTGAATGAATCCTTGAAGCATTTTATTTCCAGATTAAATGGATGCAGTTCAGACCTGCATACCTCATTTTTATTTGTACATACCTGTGTTCTCGACTAAGAGAAGCTTAATGTTGACATTCACATAATCATAGATTTAAAAGCTTGAAAGGAGGAATCTCTAATTCCATACCTTCCTTTTACAGATGGAACTGAGGAAACTGAGGCCCAGAGTAGTTGATCTTGCCCAAGATCACACAGAAAATAAGTGGTAGAACCAGATTTTGAACCCTGGTACTTTTACTACAGATCCAGTTTTCTTTCTACTGTACCAGTTATTTTGGCCAATGGCCTCTCTGGGGAAGGGGCATAGCAGTGGGGCATACCTCTTAGTTGTTGCCACTACTATTTATATTGATTGGATCTGTTCTCCTTAGCTGCATTTTAAAAATCCAATACCAACCTGCTACATTTTGAAGGCCTTTAATAGAACTAGAAATGCTATCCTTTCAAGATGCATGAATGTTTTAAAATGAATATGTATACATAATAAAAATCTGTGCTTCCAAGCTAAAGGTAGAGAAATAACATGCTGCAAATTTGACCCATGTTTTCCCTTTCACTTCACCTGAATGCTCAATGCTAGGCTTTTTTACTCATGTTTCCTTCTCACCCAAACTCCATGCTTTTTCTTCTTTGCTTATTGCTTCCAGGAGTACTGACTTCAGAGATTTCAAAAAAATAGGCATAGGATTAGGTACTGGGCTTATGATTTCATTGGCAGGTGAACTTATAGATGAGGACAATCTTTCTACCAATGCAGGGTAGCCCCTTCTCTGCTCTGTAGAGTCTTCAAGAATGCCATAGATATCTGAGAGGTCACACAGAGAGTACATATCAGAGGTTTGATTGGAACTGAGGTCTTTCTGGTGCCAAAGCCAGCACTTTATTCATTATGTCACAGTTGATTTTAAGAAAAGTACTGAGTCAATTGCTAACAATCAGGAAAGAAAACCCATGCTGCCCAAGAAGTATGGTATCTGGGAAATTTTCAACTATTTCCCAAGAATATTTGCATTATATGTATAGGAGCTGAATCCAGTTAAATGATCCCCTCCCATTGGACTTGTCCCTGGCTCCAAATCAGATTACTTTGGGTTTTGTGAATGTGATGCAATCAGGATAGATTCAGAGCTAGAAGGGACTTTAGAGGCCCTTTAGTACAACCTTCTTATTCTACAGATGAGGAAACTGAGGACTCAGAGAAGTTAGACCACATAGTTCAGTGACAAAGCTTCTTAAGTCCAGGGCTCCCTAATCTAAAGCCAACACTTTTTCCCCTGAGCCTCATATCTCTAGCCTAGAGCCTTATTGTTAGTTGTCTCTTGTAATGATAGAAAGTTTTAAAGTACATAAAATAAGAGAATATTGAATCTTGTCTGCATATTTAGTATGTCAGCCCAATACCCTCTTGGTTGTGAATGTTCATTCACATTCAAAAGGCTGAGAGCCAAAATTATCATTACTTCCTCATTTGGAAATGCCACCATTGGTAATGCATATATCTTGTCAATATTGTCAGTAATCCGGTACTTTCATGGATCTGTGATCTCATCTTTTTGGATAATTGACCAACAGTGCAGATCTTGACCTGTCTATACCTGTTTGTACTGTGTGAATGTCATCCATTTTTCATCATATGTTCATCTTGGGGGGTCTCCCAATGTATGTTGATCTAGAAAATCACATTTTAACATTATGTTCTATTGTATTTTTATTTATTTTACCAAATACTTCCCTGTTACATTTTAATCTGGTTCTTGACAGGTTTAGGGGTGGTGCTGTAAGCCAGCATTAGAGTATTGGACACTTCTGCACTAGGTTATCCCTTGTTCTCCCTAGGTGTCCAGTTCCTTTTCTTTTTCATTCATACATTTCATTGATGACATCCTAAGAGTTATCATTTTTACTACCTTAGCAAATTTCATGAATTCAGGCTAAACTAAAATATAGTTTGAGTTACTGGCATATATAGAAATTGAGTGTTGCCTAGTAGAAGTATAGGTGGGCTTGGTTTAATAAAATATGAATGTCTTATAATTAGCATCATAATTATTTATGAATAAGTATTTTTAAAGGTCTTGAGGATGCTAGAAAATAGGGTTGGGGGGGGGTTAAGCCTTTTCCCTGCAATCTTGTTTGCATTTTAAATTTATACTATGAAAAATGGCTTTATTGAGCAGAGGTAAACTTCAGCATGCTCTCTGTCCAGAATAAGCATAAATTCCCGAATAACTGAGAACTGAGCCCAGAATATACTTAATGAAGGGAAGTGGATTATGAATGACTGTAGTTGACTAAAGAATTGAAGTTGAAGATCACCACAAGGGCAATGGAACTCCACTGGGTGGTTGGGAGTAGGCTGCAATGCCGAACAAAGGAGAAATTACCAAGTCAAAGTGATTCCATAGATGTCATCATAGAGTTATATCTGTGAGAAAAAGTTGGGCAGGATTGGTACCAGGGGGACAGCACACATCCTTGATTGGTATCCTCACAATTTCAAGGGAACATAAAAGCACATGGAAGGGACCCCCCCTGAGGATAACATATGGATGTTTTATGCGATTTTTTCTCTCTGTATCTTTACTGTCACCCATGCCACCCATGCATTCCCTTCTTCATATCAACCTCTTAGAAGCTCTGGCTTCCTTCATGAATCAGTTTACTTGCTGTCTTCTAAAAGAATCCTTTCCTTATGCTGCTCTCCCTGACCCCATTTATTAGGTCTTTCTCCCATTAATATTATTTTTGATTTACTTTGGTACAATGTGGTCTAGTGGAAAGACCACTGGATTTCAATTTGGAGTCAAAGGAACTGGGGTCAAATTACAGCTCTGCCACTTGCTGTGTGACCTTGTGTAAGTCACTCCCCCCACTCTCCACACTGCTTTTTTTTGTCTGTAAAATGAGAGCTTTGTGCTAGATGACCTTTAAGTTCCCTTGTAGCTCTTAAGTCTCTGATGGTAGGATCCTGCTTATCTGTGTACATAAGGCTTTTCCCAGCAAAACTTCAGCACCTGAAGGCCAGGGTTTATTTTTGCTTTTGTATCCCCAGCACCTAGCACAGTACTTGGCATATAATAGGTGCTTTCTAAATGCTTGGATAGGTTGAGATGTGTAGCCTTGGAGAGAACCCTGCCCTTGATAAAAATTACAGTGAGGCCCAGGTGAAGTGTACATGATCAGTATTGCTTTTCTGCTGCATGTGTGCTGATTAGCTCTTTTGAGATTCAAATGACCTTGAAAGTTGTTTATCTTTTGTGCCTACTACATTTCACAGCCCCAAAGTGAACCTAGTTGAATGAAATGAAAGGATTCTTCTCTGACCACCCAGAGGATTTGTCCTCTTAGGAGCTCTTTTCCCTAGTCTCTGTCCTTTGCAATGCCCTTTCCTATTTAAGTAAGGAAAATAGACTAATTCAAATAAAGGCCGCAGAGGACAAATTGTGAGTGCTATTGCATCCAAGGTGGGGAGAGGGCACATTCTCTTTAATGTATATTTGATCAGGGTAAATGCTTAGGTCTTTGCATTTTATTTCACATAAAGATGACTAAGATGGGCAGATGACACAGAAAGAAGGACAACTCCAACCTCATTTCAATTCTAAGTAACTGAATATTGTGCATAAATGTAAAATCAAACTCTGAAGTATTGTTTCTGCAAGACTAAAGCTGGCTTGGCAAATGGACAAATAGAAAGCAAATTAAATTTTGGGTTGAAAGAAATTTCATAATTCACATCGTGGCCAACAGGAGTATATTCCAAGAGAAACAGCTCAGCAAAAGGAAGAAATTGGAAAAAGTCCATGACTTAACCAGAACTGTTAGTTCTCTCAAAGCAACTTCACTGGCTACAAGGAATCCCCACCCATCAACTGAATGAGATACAATAATCACTCTGAGGCAGGATTAGAGATTGAATTGCTTGCAGAGCTCAGTGGGAATTTGAATTTGGCAGTGAGATTTAGTTACTGACAGTAATTGAATATTCCTTATTAAGAGAACCAGTGTGATAGTAGAGGGTAGAAAGCCAGTCTTCTAGTAAGGAAGACCTGGAATAAAGTCTTGCTTCTAACACATTTGCTTCTAATACATACTAGCTTTATGACTCTGGGCAAGTTAATTAGTTTCTCGCTGAACCCATGTAACTTTTTTTAAGACACTTGACTACAAGACAACTGCGATTCTGAATCTAGTAGATGGAGTTTCTTCACTGGGAATTCTATACACCAATGAAATCACAGCCCCATACCAAAAAAGTAATAAAATACATGATTAAGCACCTACTATGTGCCAGGCAGGCTAAGTACTGAGAAATTAAGTGCAAAGAATGAAACAATCCCTATTTGGAATGATTGGCCACAAGTACATATAAAATTTATGTTATTGTTATTCAGTTGTATCTAATTCTTCATGACCCAGTAGACTTTTCTGTCCCTGGGCTTCTCTTGACAAAGATACTGGAGTGGTTTGCCATTTCCTTCTCTAGTGGATTAAGGAAACAGGTGAAGAGACTTGCCCAAAGTCACACAGCTAGTAAATGTCTGAGGCTGGATTTGAAATCAGGTCTTCCTGACTCCAGGCCCAGCACTTTATCTGTTGAGTCACCTAGCTGCCTTAAAAAAGGTATGTACAATGTAAATATGAGGTTGATAGAAATATACACAAAGTATTTAAATACAAGGTAGTTAGACCATCAGATTGAACAATTAAGAGAACATTACTGATTTCTGAAAGAACAATTTTAATTGAATGATAAGGGCAAAACCAGATTGTAAAGAATTGAGGAGGAAGTAAGAGAAGAGGTAGAGGCAGCAAATAGACAACTTTTTCTTTGTGCTTTTTTTTTTGAGGGCAGTTGGGGTTAAGTAACTTGCCCAAGGTCACACGGCTAGGTTTTTGTTTGTGTGTGGGTTAAGTGTCTGAGGCCGGATCCGAACTCAGGTCCTTCTGACTCCAGGGCCGACGCTCTACTCACTGCGCCACCTAACCTCCCCTAGACAACTTTTTCAAGAAGTTTGACTGAGGAAGAGAGAGAAGGTGATAGCTTAGGGGAGGGTTGGGGAGTGGAGGGATGGGGAACCTGCGGCCTGGAGGCCACTAGCCACAGGTTCCCCATTCTTGGCCTAGGGGGATAATAGGGTCTAGTGAGAGGTAGCTAGATGGCACAGCAGTGGATAGAGCATGGAACCTGGAGTCAGGAAGACCTGAGTTCAAATGTGACCTCAGACACTTCCTAGCTACATGAGCCTGGGCAAATCACTTCAACCCTGTTCACCTCAGTTTATTCTATTCATCTGTAAAATGAGCTGGAGAAGGAAATGGCAAACCACTACAGTATCTCTAGCAAGAAAACCCCAAATGGGGTCCTAGAGAGTTGAATACAACTGAAGTGACTTAACAAAGGGTCTAGTAAAAGTTTGGGGAGATGGGGAAAATTCAGGATGCCTTAATGAAAATAGAGACATGCCCAAACAGATAAAAATGACACACCATCAGAGAAGCTCACATTTGATGTTTTTCTTGCCTAGAAGCTTTGTTTCATTCTTTCCAGCCTTGGTCTGTTACTGATATTTTATGAATATGTCCAGAAGAATTACTTATTCTGATAGGTTTGGACCAAAGATACAAATGCTATTTTCAACTTAAACAAAACAGATACTATGTAAAACAGGAGCCTCCTACTTCAGTAGGGTAGGTTGAACAGAAGGGTGCCATTTGGGCACAATAAAAAGATTGCTCACATATATGGGAAAAAGCATCCATACAAAAGAAAACTACCTAGCCTTTCTTCTAGGGGTCTCTAAAGGTAGTCCTTGTGAACATATTTTGCCTGCTTGTAGCTTTATAAAGTCACATTTCAATGAGAATATCTAGCAGGAATTGTCATAGAACAAAAGTTCTCTAATTCCAAAATGATACTTGTCAAGCTAAATATTGAGCTCCATCCTACCCTTTGCACTAAGTGCAATCTAGTATGGCAAAGTGGCATTGAGCAAGCCTCACTTCCCTGGAGAGTCTTGCCTCTAGCTAGGCATCAGTACATTGGAAGGTATGATGCCCTAAAGGTCAACCCAGACTGCATTCTGCTGAGCAGACCAGGGGTGAGACAAAAAAAACTGGATATGCCTTAGGTGATCTGGAGGGTTGTTTACCCTCCTGAGGACAGAGCAACTAGAAAAAGAATGACCATAACTCATATCCTCACTGTTTCTCTCACCGGATCTTGGGAAAATTCCCAGTTTGGAATTTCACAGACCTATCATGCTGAGGGCCATAGAGCTAAGTTCTTTTTGGAGAAGGGGTGGGGTAGGTGAGGGTAGGAGAACAAACATCATTTTTTTTCTATGTAAGAATTTTTGAATAATAGCTTCTGAACTAAAAATAAGTTCTAGTTAATATGAATTAGTGTACATTCTTAGAGTGCTTTAAGGTTTATAGCCATTTCCCTATTGCTAAGACATGTAGTTGACATAATAGCTAACATTTATATAGTGCTTACTATATGCCAGTCACTGTCCTAAGTGCTTTATAATTATTATTTTATTTAATCTCACAACAACAGCCCTGGTTAACGAAAATGCTGTTATTATCCCCGTGTTACAGATGGAGAAACTGAAGGAAACAGAGGTTATGTGACTTGCTCAGGATCACACAGCTAGAAAGTGTCTGAGGTTGAATTTGAACTCAGGTCTTCCTGATTACAGGCCCAGTACTCTATCCACCATGCCACCAACTTGCCTCTTTCCACTTAGCTGCCTAGTAGTACAGGTATTATTATTCCTACTTTATAGATGAGAAAACTGAGACTCTGGGACTTCCTCAGGGTCACATTGCTACTCAGTTTCTTAGGTTAAATTTGAACACAAGACTTCTGGCAGCAAGTCCAGCACACCTTGTTTATGGAATAACATTGCCTTCTCAATTTATTTTTAATGGCATAGTTCTATTTAATTTTTCAAATGAAAGCAGTAACATTACCATGTTTGTAATAAAGTTTGACAGCTATACATTGTATTCACAGAAGAGTCCTCAAAAAAGTAAGGCACTACTAACAAATCTATAAAGTAAAAATTAGAAGGGAAACAACTGGGGGGAGAGAGCTTTGTAATATGAATATGTCTGATTAAAGTCTCATATCCAAGGTATACACTACATGAGGAACTGATTCCAATTTATGAGACCAGTACAATAGATAAACAGTGATAGAATATGAACAGGCAGTTTTCATTTAACAACAGTGCATGAATAAATCTTCTAAATAATAATTAGAGAAATGCGAATTCAAGCAGCCTTTGTTTCATACCTATAAGACTGGCAAAATGACAAAAAAGGAAAATTACAAATGTTGGAGATCCTGGTGAGAAAACAGGAAAGGATATTGGTGTACTATTAGTGGAGCTGTGAATAGGTGCAGCCACTCTGTAAAGCAATTTGGAACAATGTCAAGAAAGTTACCAAACAACACATACTTTGTAACTCAGCTATACCACTATTAGACCTAATACTCCCAAAGAAAAAGGAAGGGACATATAAAAGACATATAAAAATTTTAGTAGCTCTTTTCATGATAGCCCAAAATTGGAAACTGAGGGAAGTGTCCTCTTATTGGGAAATGGTCAAACAAATTGTGGTATACAAATGTAATTGTGCCTTAGGAAATGATAAAATCAACATTTTCACAGGAAACTTGGACAGTCTCTACAAACTGATAGAGAGTAAAGTGAGAAGAACTAGGAGGATAATTCTTAAAATAATACCAAAATTATAGAGAAAAACAATTATGAAAGACTTTGGAGCTCTGGTCAACACCGTAGTAAGTCATGCATCCAGAAGAATGCAAATAAAATATACCACTTGCACTCTGAAAGAGAGGCGATGAATTTAAAATGGACATTAATGTGGAAATTTATTTTGCAGACTATGTAGCTATATATTGAGAGCTTTATTTTTCAGTTTTGTTTTTTTAATTTGCTCAGTGAGGAGGGGAGTGGTGGAAGGGAGAAACTAATATTTTAAATGTTTGTAAATTTAAAAAAATTATTTTAAAGGAAGGTATTATCCTTAAACGAAGATTTCAGTTCTACAAACATGAGTCTGGTAATGGCAAGAATGGTAGAAATTTTCTCTTTCCGGGAGGAGAAAAGGTCTCCATCATCTTAAGGGAGCTCACTTCCCTTCCCAGAACTCATTTTGGATATACACAATTGGTCTGTGGGCTATTTCATTTATATGAGTATCTGGTTCTACATTCTATCTGGCTCCCAGGCTCAGAAGAGGTCATAGTATCGTTGAACTGAAAGGGACCTTAGAAATCATTTAGTCCAATCCTCTCATTTTGGGGTTGAGGAAACAGGCTTCAAGAGACATGGAATGATTTACGTAGTCACACATGTAATAAAAAGAAGAGAGTGCAGTATAAGCCACACTCTGGATTCCAAATCTAATATTCTTTTGATATAGAACCTTTGTGCTCACCTTTCCCAACCCTAAGTCATACCAAGGGCAGTAATCATGCCTATCATCCCCATACGATAGTATTTTTGTTAGTCTTTGTTATTTTCCAAGTTAAGAAATATGCATCCAATTCTTACCCAGTTTTGGGTTAGGTTTGTTGAATTTTGACATCAGTTTTCCTATATCATCATTTACTATTTCAGTGGAGCCCATCTTTTGCTAAAATGCAGGTCTCTTATCACTAAGGAGAGCATCCCTTCTTGGGAGAATTTTGAAAATCTTATTTGTAATGCTGTTTGTTCTGAGGTAGCTTTTGGTAGAATCAGAAGTTGCATTCATTGCCTTTGGAATTTGGTAATAAATATCTCTCCTCTGGACATGCTCTGGTGAAATGATAATTACAGCATTTCCCTTTGAAGTTCTAATGTGTAATGGCTAAAAACATCTACTATAAGAAATGTAAGCAGTTGAGGCTATGGTATTTATTTTGATTTTACATTTAAAACATAAATTGTATTACTTTGTTCTATACTTACATCACCTTTATTTCTTATTAAATCCCTCTATTCTGGGGCGGCTAGGTGGCACAGTGAGTAAGAGCACCGGCCTTGGAGTT
Organism: Gymnobelideus leadbeateri; assembly: GCA_011680675.1. Taxonomy (NCBI): domain Eukaryota; kingdom Metazoa; phylum Chordata; class Mammalia; order Diprotodontia; family Petauridae; genus Gymnobelideus; species Gymnobelideus leadbeateri. Next base: position 32,765 of record WOXC01010201.1, on the reverse strand, counting down.
GGGATGACACGAGATCGAATCCGGCCTCAGAAAACGAGCACCCACACATAAATAATGAATAGCCGTGTAACCTTGAGCAAGTTACTTAATCCCAATTGCTTAAAAAAAAATCCCTCTATTCTGCCTTTCCTTGTGGCATATCCCTTGTAACAAAGAATAAAAAAGGAGAAAATATTTCATCAAAACTAACAAACATATCAGCTGACAGTATGTACAGTATTCAATACCCAAAACTCCTTACCTCTGCAAAGAAGTAAGGGAGGTACATTTTCTTATCACTTCTTAAGATTCAGTCTTGGTCATTATAACTGCACAGCCTACATAGTTTGTTTTTGGCAGTGGTCATTCTTTCCATTTATATTATTGTAGTCATTATGTAGGTTGCTTTCCTGGTTCTGCTTACTTTACTCAGCATCAGTTACTATTAGCCTTTCTGTGCTTTTCTGAAATCTGTATATTCATCATAAAGTTTATTAGACTCAAGTCTAGGTTGTTGGGAGCCAAAGAGGTCTGAGCCAGGACTTCACATAATTACCCTGATACCAGTGGACCTGAATATCAAAGACCTCTTTGAGATGCAACTTTTCACTAAGTTAGCTCCTGAGTTCTTTTGATATGGGTTGCATTTAAAAGGATGTTGTTTGAGTTCTGAGACCAACAGGCTCTGCCCCAAGATATATCTGATTCTGCACTCAGGTATCTTTGGGTGGCCAGCTCTAAAGGTGATGACTTTTGAGGTTTGAGCTTCAGCTTTGAAGTTTGCTTTCAATCATATCCATTTATGACTGTGGCTGCATTAGTAGATACTTACCCTAGATCAGAGGTCTTACCCTAAGACTTTAGTCTCCTAGATAAGAAATCTTTGTCAAATTATCTATTCCATGCCACTTCTAGGATATGACAGACTAAGATAATGATAAGAATACTTGAGATCCCTTCCTTTATCTCCTTGCTCTATAAAAACCTTGTCCTGAGAACCAATAAATGGAATTCATCTTTCTTCCTTGAACTACCCACATGGCCTAGTCATTTCTTATTCATGTCTCCAGATCATGCTAAGTGCTGGACACTGGGCAACTCGTGGCACTAGGTGGTTCAGTGAATAGAGTCCCAGCCCTGGAGTCATTTTTGTGAGTTCAAATCCAGCCTGGGACACTTACTTACTAGCTGTGTGACCTTGGGCAAGTCACTTTACCCTGTTTGCCTTGGCTTCCTCATTTGTCAAATGAGCTGGAGAAGGAAATGGCAAACCACTACAGTATCTTTGCCAAGAAAACCTCACATGGCATCACAAAAAGTCAGACATGACTAAAAGTGACTGAACAACAACAAAAAGACTCAAGTACCACATTTGTTCAAACATTTCCCAGTGAACAGACCATCTACGTGCTTTCCACCTCTTTTGCTATAACAAGTACCTCTTTGAATACTTTGGTGTATATGGAACTTTTCTTTCTTTCTTTGACCTCTTTGGGGTATAGCGATATTTTACTCAATCTTTTTTTAATACTCAATCTTTTAGCATAGTTTCAAATTGCTTCCCAGAAAGACTGGATCAATTCACTACTTTACCCAGTTTATTCTTGTACCAGTCTTCCAATATCCCCTTAACTTTGACCTTTTCTATCTTTTGTCATTTTTGTTATTTTGCTAGGTGTGAGATAAAATTTCTGAGTTGTTTTGATTTTAATTTCTCCTATTAGTGAATTGGGGTAATCTTTCATATGGCTGTTAATTTTTTGTAATTCTTTTGTGAAATCTTTGTTTATAGTTTTTGGCCACTTGTCTATGGGTCTTGCTCTTATGTATTTTTATTAGTTCTCTCTACATATTGGATATCAAATCCTTATCAGAGTTATTTGACCAACAGATTTTTATACTCATCAGCAGCTTACTTTCTTATCCTAGGTGCACTGATTTTATTAGTACAAAAACTTTTTTCATTTCATGGACTTAAACTTAACTATTATCTATTTTTTGATTGGCTCTATCCTTTGTTAGGTTAAGAATTCTCCCCCTAGCTATAACTGTGAGATGTACCTAGTCTGTATCTCTTTTAATTTTTTTTTTTAATTTTGTGTTATGGCTTTTAATATCTAGGCAACATATCCATTTAGATTTTTATAATGGTATGTGGTGCAAGAAATTGTTATAAACTTAATTTCTGCCAAACTGCTTTCTAGTTTTCCCCAGAATTCTTATAAAATAAGGAGTTTTCCAAGTCATTTATATTCTCACATATACAAAATTAGGAAGTGTGCCTCCCTTCATTCTTAATTTACCTTCCATTATTTCCTTTTCTCATCTAAACATGTTTTCTTCAAATGAATTTTATTATTTTGTCCAACTCTGTGCAATTTCCCTTGGTAATTCAACTGGTATAGTGCCAAATTGTGAAAATTCATTTTCATATTGACATTTTTCTTACACTGAAACCTCAGAGTTGTTTTGATTGGCATTTCTATTACTGTTATAAGCAGTCTTTCATTGACAGAGGTGATAAACCCATATAGAGAGATATGTATATGTTTTTGGCATACTCTTGGTAGGAATTTATTTAACTATGCATTCTTGTGAGAGTTTTACTTTTTAGGACATTTTTGTCATTGTTCAATGAGGGGGTAGTGGGAAGCATACATTATAAATGTCTACAAAATAAACTTAGAGTTTTTTACATAATTGTTAATAGTTTGTAATTCTTCTTTTGATCACTATTCATACACTTGGACCATTGTACATCTTTGAGTTTGAAATTCAGGTTTTTTTCTTACAGAAATCTATTGAGTCTTATAATGAAACTTTTTTCTATACTCAAATTTCCAGAAATTTTTTTTTATTATTATTTCCTACATTATGGAATTCAGGTGTAATGGGAAGGGTTAGGTTGAGGAATGATTGGCCAATGGGGGGGGCAATCCTTGAAGCACATCTGTATGGATATTTCATGCCCAATTTTAGCCCTTGGAGTATTCATGGATACTTTCTAACTGGTTTCTGTTTTTAGAGCATGCACAGATATTTTCTACCTACTTCCAAGTGATCACAGGGAAACAGAAAACTAATTTCCAGCCAAGATGATTCTGGGGTTGGCATAGTCTGATTCAAACGAAAATCTTCTAATGGGATAAGAAACTAAAAGACCTTATGTCTCAGGAGTTTCTGAACTGGAACTTAGGGTACATACAAAAGCTTCAACAGACACATTGCTGTACCTTGATTAATGTGAGCAAGACCCAAGTAATAATTTAGAATGGACCTTTTATTACAATGCCATGTTGGCTGATCAGGCCACATGGCAGGCTGAGCAGTTACCACCACATGTCCCAGGTACAGCAATAGTAGTAGCAGCAGCCTGCAACAGTCCCGATCTGGGGCAGAACTTCAAGCTTATAAAGGGGACCTTACATAAGCGGTGATTGATCAGTACACACCTTGAAACTTCCGCTCTGACCCAGAAGCCGGACCACTTCTATGTAGGTGAGCTAGGTGGAAAGGGCGGAGACCCAGTGGGGGAGGACTGAGCTGACCTGTCAGTCTGCTCATTTCCTTGAAGTGGGGGGTGGGGGATGGGGAAAACCAGGCACAACTACATCTCTCACTCTCTTTTCTCATGCAGCTCTGAGGAGGCAGACTTGCTTTGAGTTTCTAGGTGAAGGAAGATGTGTGTGTGTGGGGGGGGAGTGAAAACTTCTCATAACTTCCCTCCCCCTTGCCCCACTCCTGCTGTTAATCAGCAGCAAGCCCTTTCAGGAGGCTTTCAGATTCCCCACCTCTGCAGGCCCCTCCTCCCTTTCCCTTGCTATCAGTCAGCCTTCTTGGCATGCTCCTCTGTTATTTGCCATAGGGGAAGATTTTCGCGCTGTGACTTGAACTCACCCCCACAACCAGTGGGAGAAAGGACCCCATTAGGATATAAATTCTTGTTCTGCCTATTGTAAAGTGCCTCTTCCTCATGATTGGTCATGGGAAAGACTGCCCTCTTCACCCAGGGAAGAGAATAAATTCCTGCTCCTATCCTAAGAGACCTCCATGTTCTTGATTAAATTTTGGATGAGATTTTTCATCACACACAAAGAGCAGCTGGCTATATCACCCCCACCTAGCTTCCATGTCTGTTATACACATAATAATCTTTCCTGATATTAGGTGAATTTGAACTCAAAAGTGGACATTTCCAGGCAGAGATTGAGAGATCAAGAAATCCCTTCATAACTCTCAGAGATCACAGAACCCATCAGTGGTTGAAGCTCAGAGGGGCAGGAGCCCCTGGGGCAGTAGTGGTCCACATCAGTGGAAGCAGCTCTAGATAGATTTGGAAAGATAGTCACTAAAGGACAGTGGTGGGATTCAAGGAGTATGACCATTGAAGAAAGAAATGCTGGATATTGATTCTAAAAAGGTATTAACTCGGAGTTGGGAAGAGACCTAAACCTAAGTGTAACTGAATGAGAACTCCATAAAAAGCAAAAAAGGACTTCCAAGGCCAGGAGTTTGGAACTACCCCTTGACCACACATATACTCTACAACTTGTCTCTTTATTTTAAGTCTGAACCTACTCTTCCCATGTGTGTAAGGAGAGAATATGCTCCCATTTTAGGAAGAACGTTGTACCAATTTTTCTTGTTATTCTTTCTTAGTAAATCCCTTTCTAAAAGGTAATTAAATCTAACTGTTCATTGATAATGAGGAGCACACCGATGTAGAATCATGCCTTAAAGGGCTTAAATTACCAACCCCTCAGGGCTATCCCCAGAATCCTGAGGAGAAAAGTAGTAATCTCCCCTCTGGAAACTCAACTTTTCTGAGTGAAAATAAGTTAAGGACATAGCCCCACAGGGTATGTGACACATGTATTTTTTAAAATTTGTCTTGTTCTTCTGAGAGACTTTTCTTTTTAAATAATATTTTACTTTTCTCCAATTACATGTAAAGACAATTTTTACCATTCACTTTTTTCTCTCTTTTTTATTTTTTTATTTACATCATTCATTTCCACAAGATTTTAAGTTACAAATTTTCTCCCCACTTTTCCCCTACCCATGACCCCAAAACAGCAATCCCACTGAATATCCCCTCCCCCAATCCGCTCTGTCCCATATCCTCTCCCATACACCCTCTGACTTTCCAACAGGGCACAGTGGATCTCTATGCCCCAGTGCCTGTATATCTTATTTCCCAGTTACATGTAAGATACTACTACTACTACTGCTGCTGCTACTACTACTACTACTACTACTACTACTACTACTACTACTACTACTACTACTACTACTATTGCTGCTGCTGCTCCTGCTACTACTACTATATATTAAACATTTAATTTTAAAACTTTGAATTCCAGATTCTTTCCCTTCCTCCCTTGTCACCCACCCTTAATGGGAAGATAAGCAATTCAATATACATTGTACATGTGTAGCTATGCAAAATATTTCCATGGATATATTGTGAAAGACTGACTATATTTCCATCCATCCCATCCCACCCCACTTGTTCTATTCTCTACTTTGATCCTGTCCCTTTTCAAAAGTGGGTTCTTCCAACTTCCCCCCAGCCTGCCCTCCCTTCCATGATCCCCCCTCTTATCCCCTTCCCCCATACTCTCCTATAGGGTGAGATACCCTATTTAGTGTGTATATCATTCCCTCCCTAAGCCAAATTCAATGAGAATAAGGTTGACTCACTCCCTTTTGCCTTCCTGTTCTTCCCTTCCATTGTAACAATTTTCCCTTGCCACTTCTATATGAGATAATTTACCCCATTCTGTCTCTTCCCATCTCTTCTCATTATATTCCTCTCTCACCTCTTAATTTCACCTTTTAAATATCATCCCTTTCTATTCAGTTGGTCCTGTGCCCTCTACGTATACCTGTATACATATATACACACATTCACTTATGTATTCATATGCCCATATACCTTCCTATATAGACATATATATGTATGTATATGTATATATCTATATACACACACACACACACATATATATACGTACACATTTCTATTGCCTACAACTATTCTCATACTGAGAAAAGTTTCACAAGTTACCATTATCATTTTTCCATGTAGGAATGTAAATAGTTCAACTTCAAATCATAAGTTCCTTATGATTTCTTTTCCCTGTTTCCCTTTCATGCTTCTCTTGCTTCTTGTATCTGGATGTCAAATTTTCTATTCAACTCTGTTTTTTTCATCAAGAATGCTTGAAAGTCCTCTATTGCACTGAATCATCATATTTTCCCCTGAAACATGATGCTCAGTTTTGCTGGGTAGGTGATTCTTGGTTTTAATCTCAGCTCCTTTGACCTCTGGAATATCATATTCCAAGCCCTTCAGTCTCTCAGTGTAAAAGCTGCCAGATCCTGTGTTATCCTGATTGTGTTTCCACAATATTCAAATTGTTTCTTCCTGGCTGCTTGTAATATTTTATCCTTGATCTGGGAACTCCAGAACCTGGTTATAATATTCCTAGGAGTTTTCTTTTTGGGATATTTTTCAGGAGGTGATTGGTGGATTATTTCAACCCCTATTTTGCTCTCTGGTTCTAAAACATCAGGGAAATTTTCCTTGAGAATTTCTTGAAGGACGATTTCTAGATTCTTTTTTTGATTATGGTTTTCAGGTAGTCTAATAATTTTAAAATAATTTTTCCTGGATCTATTTTCCAGGTCAGTGGTTTTTCCAATGAGATATTTCACATTGCCTCCTATGTTTTCATTTGTTTGTATCTGTTTAATTGTATCTTAATTTCTCATAAAGTCACTAGCTTCCATTTACTCTGATCTAATTCTGAAGGAATGATTCTCTTCGGTGAGCTTTTGAGATTCTTTTTCCATCTGGCAAACTCAGCTTTTTCAAGGTATTCTTCTCCTCAATGGCTTTTTGAGCCTCTTTTGCCATTTGAGTTAGTCTCTTTTTTAAGGTGTTATTTTCTTCAGTCAGGTTGTTGACTCTCATTTTATAACTTTCTTGCATGGTTCTCATTTCTCTTCCCAATTTTTCCTCCCCTTCTCTCATTTAGTTTTCAAAATTCTTCTTAAGCTCTTTTATGGCCTGTAATCAGCTCATATTTTTCTTGGAAGCTTTTGGTGCAGTTCTGACTTTGCTGTCTTCCTCCTCTTCTATGCTTTGATTCTTTTTGCCCCCAAAATGAGAGTATAATGTTGGTTTGCTCTGCTTGCTTTGCTTGCTTATGTTGCCACTCAGTTACTTTTGAGCTTTTTGCCACAGTAGAACTCTGCTTCCAAAGGGAGGAGTTTTGTCCCAATCACTGGGGTTTTCTCAGCTGCTGGAGCTATTATTTGGGTACCCTTTCTGAAGCCTCCACAAAGTTTGGCACACTGGTCACACACCCCAGGAACTCCACCCCAGACAGTGATCCAGATCCAAGCAGGTTAAAGCAAGAGCAATTACCCCTCAGACTAGTCGTTTGGTACCCCTACAATCTGCAGGCCAGGAGCTCTAAAGCAGCCACTCAGCGGCAGCTGCACAGCTGTGGCGCTTCAGTGGCTTCTCTCTCCAGCAGGTAAGGGCCAGACCATACTCCCAAACTCTTGGTTCCCAAAGTCCACACTGCACTTGCTTCCCACTTTGTCCTTAGCCTCTATGGATTGATAATTCTGGAAACTGCCACAGCTGCTGGTGATCTGAAGTCCCTCCAGCTGGTGGCTGGTTGTGGCCACCCTGAGGCTAAAACCAGGAGCTCACCTGGGGCTGGTCTCGGCTCCCAGAGCACTATGCTGGCCACTTCCTGCTGGCCTGCTGGGCTGTCATCAGTGGGAAGTTAGCTTCTCTCTGTCATTTTGTGGGTTCTGTAGCTCCAAAGTTTGTTTAGAGTCATTTTTTACATGAATTACAGGATGTGGAAGCTGGAGCTGTGTGGATGTCCTGTTTCTACTCCACCATCTTGACTCCACCCCCTTTACCATTTATTTTTAAATTTTTTGAGTTGCAAATTTTCTCCCTGCTCCCTCACTTTCCCCACTTCTTGAGACAGTAAGCAATTTGATATAGGTTATACATGTGCAGTCACACAAAACACATTTCCATATTAATCATGTTCTGAAAGAAGATATAGACCCAAAGGGAAAACACACACACACACACACACACACACACACACACACACACACACGTGAAAGATAGTATGCTTCTATCTGCATTCAGAGTCCATCAGTTATTTCTCTGGTGGTGGATAGCACTTTTCACCATGAGTCCTTTGGAATTGTCTTGGATCATTGTATTGCTAAGAATAACCAAGTCATTCATAGTTGATCATTCTACAGTATTGCTGTTACTGTGTTTTCCTATTTCTGCTTACTTTACTTTGCATCAGTTCATATATGTCTTTTCAGGTTTTCCTGAAACCATCCTGCTCATCATTTCTTATAGTGCAGTAGTATTCCATCACAATCATATACCACAACTTGTTCGGTCATTCCCCAATTGATGGACTTCCCCTCAATTTCCAATTCTTTGCCACTACAAAAAGAGCTGCTATAAATTTTTTGTATAAATAGGTCCTTCTCCCTTTAGGATACAGACCTAGTAGTGGTATTGCTGTGTCAAAGGGTATGCACAGTTTTATAGCCCTTTGGGCATAGTTCTAAATTTCTGACTTTTCAGAGTATGTTTTTACTGATTTTTTTTTACATAATCATGATTTCCCCCATTATCTGTCCCCCTACCCCTTCTAAAAAGTAATTTCATATAACAAATAATAATATTTAAGCACAAGGAAAAAAGAAAATGAAAGAAACAAAATCAACACATCAAAAAAATCTGAAAATATATGCAATGTACAATACTTGTGGACCTCATACCTCTACAAAGGGGTGATATGTGGTGTCTTCTCATATTTCTTCTTTACATTCTTTTCTTTTTTGCTTTTTGGAGGGCAGTTGGGGTTAAGTAACTTGCCCAAGGTCACATGGCTAGGTTTTTTTTTTTTTTTTGGTTTGTGTGTGCGTTAACTGTCTGAGGCCAGATCCGAACTCAGGTCCTTCTGACTCCAGGGCCGATGCTCTACTCACTGCGCCACCTAACTGCCCCTCTTCTTTACATTCTTGTTCTTTATAATTTTATAACATTCAATTTGATTTTTTGTGATTGTTCTGTCCATTTACATTGTTGTAATCATTATGAATATTGTTTTCTTGGTTCTGTTCACTTCACTCTGCATCAGTTCGTATAGGTCTTTCCATGATTTATTGAATTCATCATATTTACCATTTTTAAAGCATAGTAATATTTCACTATATTTATGTACCACATTTGTTTAGTCATTCCCCAGTTGATGGACGTCTACTTTGTTTTAAATTATTTGCTAACACAATAAACACTACAATAAGTGCTTTAGTGTATATTTTTCTTTCTTCTTATCAAGTGACCTCTTTGGATATAAATCTAATAATGGAATCTTTGCATCAAAGGATATGGGCATTATAATCTTTTTATTTTCAAAATTCCAAATTGCTTTCCACGGTGGATTTTTACCAGTTTACTATTTTAGCAACAATGCATCAACCTACCTGTCTTCCTACTAATCCCAGCAACATTGATTATTGCCATCTTTTTCATCTTTGCCATTTTGTAGAGCGTGAGGTGAAAATTCAGGGTGATTTTGATTTGCTTTTCTCTTACCAATGATTAGAAATATTCTTTCATATTAGATGTATTAAGTTTGTAGTTCTTCTTTCGAGAACTGTTTGGGGGCAATAGGTGGCACAGTGGATAGAACACTAGCCCTAGAATTAGGAGGACCCAAGTTCAAATCCAGCCTTGGGTGTGTACTAGCTCTGTGACCCAGGGCAAGTCACTTCACCCCAATAGCCTAAAAAAAAGATAACTGTTTGCTCATATCCTTTGACAACTTATTGGGGAATGACTTTTGGTGTGTGTGTGTGTGTGTGTGTGTGTGTGTGTGTGTGTGTGTGTATAATAGTTACATATAATATTTATTTTTATATTTATAGATTATTATATAATTGATTTATACCATGGATGCCAAACCCTCATTATAGAAATTTGATACAGAGATTTATTCCTATTTGACTATTCCCTCCTTATCCTAGTTGCATTAATTTTATGTATGTAAAAGTTTTTCAGTTCATAGGATTCAAGTTACCTATTTTATCTTCTGTAATTGCCTTTATCTCTTGTTTGGTTAAGGATATATCTCCTACCCATATTTATGAGAGGTATGTGATCTGTTTTTCTTTTAATTTTTGATATGATATTTACTATTAAGGCCACATAACCATTGGGAATACATTGTGGAATATGGTGTAAGGTGTGGGTCTAAGATCTCTGCCAGACTGCTTTCCAGGTTTCCCAGCAGAAAGTTTGTTTCTCAATAGTTTTATGTTTTTCTACCTATCTAATAGGGGGTTTTGAGTTCCATTCCTTCTGATTCTCCTTGTCTAGTCTGTTTTATAGATCTGCCTCTCCATTTTTTAAACAATATTAGATGGTTTGGTAATGGCTGCTTTAGAATATAGATCTGGCAGTGCTAATTCCCTTTCATCCCTATAACTTTTCATTTCCTTTGATATTCTAAATCCTTTATTTTTCCAAATGAATTTTGCTTTTATTTTATTGAGTTCTATAAACTGTCTCCTTGATAATTTAGTTGGCATAGCATTGAAAGTATAAATTATCTTTGGTAGTACTGTCATTTTTATTATTTTGGCTTGGACTAGCCATGAGTACAGAATCATCATCCAGCTATTTAAGTTGTTCTTTGGGGTTTTTTTTAAGTAGCACTTTGTGGCAGTCAGTTAATAATCATTTGTTGAGTTTCTACTATATGCTAAGCACTGTGCTAAGTTCTAGGGATACAAAGAAAGGCAAAAGATAGACTATGCTCCCAAGGAAGCCACAGAGTGACATGAAAACAACTGTGCACAAGCAAGATATATACATGACAAATTGGAAATAATCAACTGATGGGAACGACTAGTATTACAGAAAGATCAATAAAGTCTTTTCACAAAATGAGGAGTTTTAGCTGAGACTTGAAAGAAGCTGGGGAAACAAGGAGGCAGAAGTAATGGAGGGGAGAAAATTCAGGGTGTGGGAGAGAGCCAGAGAAAATATCCAGAATTATGAGGCAAGTAATCAAGGATTAGTTAGATGGTTAAGAGTCAAGAGAATTAAGAAGAGAGTGAGAGGAAAGGAGATATAATCACCTACTATAGACAACTTTTCTCAAGGAGTTTAATCATAAAAGGGAGTCAATATATGTGATGATAGCTAGTGGGGACAGATAAATCAAGTGAAAGTTTTTTGATGATGGCGGAAACATGGGTATGTTTATAGGTAGTAGGGAAGTGGAGAGTAGACAAGACGAATTTAAAAATAAATGAGATAGTAGGGATGTTAGAGGGGGCAGTCTGCTGGAGGAGATGGGATGGAATGGGATCACTTGTTCATGTAGAGGTGGTTTCGTTGGTAAGGAGAAGGGCCACATCATTATGTGTGACAGGGATGAAGGAGGAGATAGTAGGGTGCCTAGGAGAGAGAAACCATTTGAGACAAGGAGGAGGAAAGGAATTCTTGATGATGGCCTCAATTTTTTAGTAAAATTTGAGGCAAGATTCTCAGCTGAGACAATTGGAGGAATGGGAACATAAGGTGTATGATGAGGGATGAAAAGGTTTAGAAAAACCGTGTTGAGCGAAACAGTGAATTATTTAGGGAGGTGTAAAGGATTGCTTTGCCAAAGTGAGGGTCAAGTTGAAGATGGACCCAATCAACATGTTTTTGTGATTTTCTCCATTTACATTCAGTAGTAGGATAGGAGCAAAGACAAATGAGAGGAATGGGGTAGGAAATAATTCAAGGCTGAGGCTTATTAGGTCAAGATTGGCAATGGATAAGGAGGCAAAAGACTTAAAGAAAAGGGACAGTTAAGAATTGGAATGGTTTACAAAGGGGTCAAGATGGGGAAAAGAGGAAAGTGTAGTTAGTCATGGTAATGACCTGGGAAGGAGCTGAGGGGTCCAGGGACCAGAGATCTTTGGTGAACCTGATGAACAGGATTTGAAAAGGCAAGGCAGAGGAAGAGGTAGAATTGCAATAGATTGTAATCAGATAAGGAAATTCAGAATTCATAAACATGGAAATGATCCATTTGTGAGTAATGATCAAGGGTATGTGGATCTTGGGTAATGTGAAATTACTAAGTTGAGGAACTATAAGGTAATTTGTAACTGAATCTGTACATGTATTTTGGTAGGTTGATGCTCAGATATTTTTGCATTTTGTAATTATTTGAAGTGGGGTTTCCCTTTCTATTTTTTGCTTCTTGGATTTTGTTATTATATAGAAATGCTGTTGATTTTCAGTTTGTGTTTTGTTTTGTTTTAGCCTATGACTTTACTGATTTGCTGAAGCTATTAATTATCTCTAACAGTATCTTTGCTGATTCTTTAGTATCTTCTCCCATGGATCCTTCAGGTGGAGTAGTTTTTTTTTCCTTTTTGTAGTTCATTTTCAAGTAGTTCTCTTTCTTCTGAAATTGGATTATTTAAGATCTTTATTTGGTCTTCTATTATTTTGGGTATTTTAAATTTTATATTTTTGAAGGCTTTACTCTCTTTTCGTGTGTGAATGTTTTTAGTTTTGCTGACATAGATCTCTGCATAGTAGGTTCTGAAAATCTCATTTTGATATTGAACTTAATGCATTTTCTATCTTGTTGATTTGATTTTTCTTACCTCTGCTTTTTAATCAGGTTGGCTAAAGATTTATTAATATTATTCATCTTTTCAGATAACTAGCTTTTAGTTTTATTTATCATTTTTATATTTTTTGTTTCTAATTTTTAATATCTCTTCTTTTGTACTCCTTTTAGGCTTATTTATTGGTTCTCTAATTTTTTAATGTATATTCAGTTCATTAATGTTTTTATATCTTATTAATATATGTTTGAAGGGATATGATTTTTCCCTTGAGGGCCACTTTAGTTAGATCCTAGAAATTTTGGTATGCTGTTTGATCGTTATCATTTTCTTTGACATAATTATTATTTCTATGATTTGTTCTTTCATCTCATTATTTAGGATTTCATTGTTCAATTTCCTTTTAAGCCTGTGTCTTTTGCTCATTTTCCCTGAACTGATTGTTATTTTTATTGCATTATAGTCTATAAATGATGTTTTCTATTTCTGCCTTTTAATATGTGTTTGCTATATCTCTGTGCCCTAATATATGGTCAGTTGTTACCTATGTTCCTAATTTTGGAGTTTTGTTTAACTTATTAGGTCCTTTTTCTTCCTTCTTTTTGTCTAGTTATCTCATTCTTTTTTTCTTTCTTTACTCTTAGTTAAGAAGTCAAGTGAAATCCCATTTTCCTCTCTTCTCCTTTAACTTGTTTTCATAGTTTTAAAATGTTCATTTTCTGTGCCTTTTATTAAAAATTATTTTTTTCACTCAATCTCTTCATTATTTATCATCCCCTTTTGTCTATTCCAGACTTTTAGTTTTTGATTTACGGCCTTTCTACTTATTTAGTCTTTAGGGAATGAAAGTTTTTAAAGTATTTATTTTTGGTTTCCTCTATAGTACTATAGTACTCTGTTGTAGATCTTGTCCCTGATCTTTTTTTAATTCATTCTTAGAAATATCAATTTTGAGAGATGATAGGATATTCCTAATATTGCCCCTTGGTCGTAGTTTTTCTATGGCCAGTTCATTATTTTTTTTTTAATTTAAAGCAATTGGGGTTAAATAACTTGCTCAAGGTTACATGGCTAGTCATTATTTGTGTGTGGCTGCTTATTTTCTGAGGCCGGATTCAATCTCGGGTCATCCCAACTCCGAGGCCGGCGCCCTTACTCACTGTGCCACCTAGCCACCCCTGGCCAGTTCATTATTATCTGGTGCCCTCCCTGTGGTCATTTATTCCTATTTGCCTTGAAATCTTCTCACTGGGTCTGTGTTTGCCCATTCTTCAGGGCATTGGGTCCCTGTGGGAGCTCTAATTCCCCTTCTCCCGAGGCAGAATGAGTGATCTCTATAAGCAGCAAATCTCTGCAGATTATGCCCATTATTAAATTCTCCATCTCCATGTATAAATTATTTTTCTCTTCTCATCAGAATGTTCATCATTGAAATGAGATTTCTCCCTTTCTTTCCCCCTGTTTTAATCCTGCCCGTTGTTTCCTCCTTTATTCTTCTATAGACTCACTTCTACCCAAAAGACTACAGGAGTTATTTTTCTTTCATTCTTAACCTTTGACTTAATTAGGGCACATAACTATTTCCCTGGGTCTTCTTTTTCCCCTCTCCTCTTTTATGTGCCCTCCCATTCTGTAATTTAGTTCCACATAAACATTGTTTTATGTGTACACAGGGGCATTGTGAAGTTTATTAGGTAATGTATCAGGCCTGTTTCTCTACCAACACTTATACTTGGTTCCTCCTTTTACCCTTGAGTCTTTGTGTACTTTTAGAAAGAAATCTCTTTATGGTCTCTCTGTTGTTATTTTGTTGTTGTCTTTGGTTTCCATTTGTTTGCCTTATTTATATTTCTTTTGTTTGGAAAGCAAATAATTTGTTCAGATCTGACTTTGTTTCTAGGAATACTTCAAGTGCCTCTTTTTAATTGAATATCTATCCTTTATCATCAATGATTAAGCTCAGTTTTCCAGAGTAGGTTACCTTGGGTTGCACCATGACCTTCTTTTCTCTTTGGAATACATTATGCTGTTCTGTACTGATTTTCTTTCCTTTATATTTGAACATCTTTCTCCTGGTCAGTTGAAGAATTTGTTTATTGTGGATATTGTTAAATTTAACCATTATGTATTTTGAAGTTTGTAGCATAAGTTTTTTTTTTAAACCTGGAAGCAGTTTATGGATTCTTTTGATTGACACTTGGTATCCTGTATTTAGAAGTTCTTGGCAGTTTTTTTATATTATTTCTTACATTATGGTGCTCAGATTTTTTGACTTGCATTTTTATGGGAAACCCATAATTAAGCTGTCTACACAACCTGTCTTCAAGATTAGTATATTTTGGTTATAAGGAGATCATGTTTTTATTTAAAGTCCCTGCTTTTTGTTTTTCTTCTTCCAGATTGTCCTTCACCCCCACATATTGTTATTCCTATTCATTTATTCTCCTTTTGCTTCTTTCATGGGACTTGCAACTGTGGATTCAACTCTTTTCTCTTTTGGCTGTTATTGTTGCTGTGCAGGAATTTGCTTCCACAATTCTTACTTCTCTTTTAAACCATCCCACTACGGTTTCATACTTTCTAGGGAATTTACAGGGTTCTCTGTCTCTTCAGGTGATGATTCTTTGCCATTGTCTTGTGATATTCATTTGTAGATGTTTGGACTCTCTTAGCTAATAAGGAATCCATATGCCTTTTTTATATTAATATCTTTTTCGGTTTGTCTGCTTAAACTCAAGGTATTGAATTTTATTCCACCCAAGATCTCTTTGCTCTGTCCTTTTTCTTTTCTTCTTATGAGCCCCTATTGCTCACTTTCTTATTCTTTCCTCTTTGGGTGTGGTTTCTCTGAAGACTGAACCTTAAAGGCATCTCAGCCTCCTTCTATGCTGGGCAGTTTACATTTTGCCAGCCTCAGTTTCTGGCCTAAGTAACCTCTTCAGAAATAGGACTGGTCAGTCCCAGACGAATGCTAAGCTCTTTTCCTTAGGCTTAGTGGATTGCTGCACATCCACATATACGTGTCCTGTTCCATTCTCTTTGTTCTTCAGTTCTCTGGCTGAACTGTGCTATAGCATACTATGCTGGTATCCTAGCCAGAGAAGGCGCCTGCATTTTAGTGTTCTTAAACACTGGGAAAGGAATTGTAGAGTTTAGTTCTCTTCCAAGCCCATAGAATGGTTTGTGCAGCTTGTCCGAAGAGTGGTGCATGGTGGAGGAGGCAGTATTGAGTGAAAATTTTATGTTAAGGAACTAGTCTTCTCTGTGGTTTCTTAATCAGGTTGTTACCTTGTTAGTGTTCTTGGTGTTCTAGACTGGGAGACAGTTGAAATTGCTTTATCTCTTACGCATTATTCCTATTTTGGAGAGGTTTGAGAGGTTATAAGAATCTGAGAAAATGTTCAGTCTGTCATCCAGTTGTTTATGTGACCTACCTAGCTTTTGGGACTCTTTTGATCCTAACATTAAGTTGTCTCTCTGTATCCTGTCCTCTAGGTCAGTCACTTTGGCTTATATGCAATTCATGTGTTTAATTTTTCCCCTTTGTTTTTTTTTTTCTTTTGGTTTCTCTTCTGCCAAATTTTCCTCCATGTTAGTGTTTTTGTTTTCTAAGTCTATTATGCCCTCCAAGAACTTCTATTTGTGGAGATTGTCCATCATTTTCCCCTGATCTTCTGTTTGCAGAGTGGCAGCAAGGTGGCACAGTGGATAGAGTGCCATCCTTGGAGTCGGGAAGATTCATCTTTGTGATTTCAAATCCAGCCTCAGACATTTACTAGCTGTGAGACCTTGGGTAAGTTTTTTAACCCTGCTTTTCCTCATCTGTAAAATGAGTTGGAGAAGGAAATGGCACTCCAGTATCTTTGCCAAGAAAACCCCAAATAGGGTCACAAACAGTTGGGCACAACTGAAACAACTAAATAATAATAACAATAACAAAATTACTGTTTGCATTTTAGAACTCTGTATTGAGAACTCTGACATTCTAAATTCATTGTTAATTTCTTTTTTTAAGCAGTTTATTTCTGTTTCTAATCTTTCTGGAATTTCTTGCTGATGTCCCATGATCTCAGGAGTCTACAGGATTTCTTCTTTGGGTAATACTCATTTTCCTTGATATTATAATATATTTTTCAAAGTGCTTTGTTGTTTTGTTTTGTTTAGGAGGGGGGGTTACTCATTATTCCTTCTTTTCCCATGATCTTTTCTATTGGTTTATCTGCTTGTGGTCTGGGTTTTTGCACAGGCCATCTCTCCATCTTCTGATGTTTCAGTTTTTATTGTTTGTCATTTGCCTTTAGTAATCGTCCCCATTCTTTGGTCCCTATTTCAGCTGCTATAGTCCTGCAGCTGGGTCAATAATGGTAGGTCTTAGTTTTTTCACATTGGGTTCTATCAGGATGGTGAGCTACGGTCCCTGCCTGGAGTAGCTTCTGGGGGAAAAGGACTAGCCTCTGACGAATCTCTAGTCTCATTTACCATAGGTCTGATGCTCTGTTCTCCTCTATCATGTGTCCCTAAGTGCAATGTGTAGTACATTGTTTTTCCTGCCCAAGTCTTCCTGTCTTCCTCCTTCCTTTCCTTCCTGTGAATGGATATAATCAGTGGTTGTTATATCTTCAGGGACTGGGGAAGGGAGAAGTTGGATAGAGCTAGTGCCATGGGAAATCACACTAGCTAAACTCTGAATCACAAGCTTGTGAGTTTGCTTATACTTGCTGTGATAGGTATGTAGAGTCAGTTGGAGTTAGAAACAGTGAATGAGAGTGAATGAGTAAATGTATTAACATTTTCCTGTGCCACATCACTTATTTTTTCTTTTTGAATCTTATCAACACAACAGTAATTATTCTCTTTATGACACATAATTACTTTCTTTTGAGGTTTGGGGATTGAAGAAGTTTGTAGAAAACAGCTCTTTGGTCATCTTTTATGGTCCTGATTTTTGAACCATAAAAGTGAGACTGCCATTTTGTTATTTCTTAGTGAGATGCCAATCTTCATCAAAATAAACTTGCTAGAAACAATAGTTCCCTGGCATGCTGACTCTCATGCCCATCTGTTAGGGTGGCATTATGCCCACTCATAGGGTGGCATGCCAGTTTCCATAGGGCACAGGTGCCAACCAAACATAGGTTTAGGAGAATAGCCTGCAGAACATAGTACAGAGATCCTCTGAGTGGCTAGCAATGCCAAATTAGACCCACATGCTTCATTACAAGGGATCACATCTGTTGATGCTTCTGGGCATTATACTGTCAATTAAGGCTCTCTTCCTCTTTTTCTTTATCCATTCTGACTCATGGCTCAGAAGATAGAAAAAAAATTAGAAAAGGCAAAGTAATTGTGTTTTTTTAACTACCTAGATGCACAGGCCCTGGGGGATTGGAAATCAACATTTCTTTAAAAATTTCTTAGTTTTGGGCCTTAAATAATATAATTCTATTCTGCACTTTTTTTGACACTGACATTATTTCATGGTGGCCAGATAAATATGGGATAATGAAACTCTCCATGATTAAAAAAGTGGGCTTTTTTGGTGATCATCACAACCAACAACATCTTTGGTTCCTTCAACTTACATATATTGAATATATATTGGGTAGGGATAGACTCTCAGGAAAATTAAAATCTTTCAGGGGAAATTATATATATATATATATATATATATATATATATATATATATATATATGAACATTATACATGTATATTATATATTATATACACATATAAATATATGTGTGTATATTCCCTTAACCTAGACCAGATTAAAATGTAATTCAAAAATGTTTAACAAAATTTAAAAGTACAACACAATTTAATTTGCTTGGGTTTTTTTTGAGTCAATATGAAACTGGAGGGATCTGTTTTTATTTGAGTTTGACACCACTACTCTCCAAGATCCCTTTTCTAGTCCCCTACACTGCTATTTCCTTTCTTATGAGATTATCTCCAATTTACCCTGTGTAATATGTATGTGCATAGTTCATATATTATCTCTCCCCACTCTATAAAAATGTGAGCTTCTTGAGGGCAGAAATCATGTTTTTGTCATGCTTTCTTTCCTCAAATCTTAGCAAAATGCCTGGAACTCAGTAAGCATTTAACAAATTCTTATTGACTAACTGATTCCAGACTGGATATGTGAGACCCTAGGGAAATGAAGGTATGCCTTCTCTATAAGGACAGTAAATGAGGCTTGAAAAAGTAACATATAAAGGGAAAATGGAGGATGGAAAGTACTGAAACTTGTTTCTTATGTACGGTAGAACCTCTGATCAGTGATTTTTAGACCTGTCATTGAAAGTACCTCCCTTAGCTTCTTTTAAGTTCAAGAGATGGACATAGTCTAAATTTATTAAAAGTCATAGAAGGATTTGTAAGATCATCCCTAAAGTTACTTCATGCTCTCTGATCCTATGATGCTCAATTTTATGCAATAAAGGAGAGTTCGGTAATAGGTTATTTGTAGGATATTGTAATTATCAGTCTCTTTCACAAGTACAAAGATAAAAATTTGTCCTTGGTGGATCATTGATCTAATCCAAATACATGACAGGCCACATGTGGTCCACAACACTCCTAAGTCTGGCCCAGACTGGATTGCAATATAATTGGGAAATCTTTAACAAAATAAATTAAAATACAGTAAAACATAAATAATATTATGTTTAAAACTAAATCATCATATGGCTCATAGGGATTTTTATGTATGGTTTAGAGACCTGTTTCCATTTGAGTTTCACAACATAGTTTTAATCAAATGTGGCATTTTTTTCATGTACTAATTAATGAGTCTAAATTCTGAGTAGTCTGAATTTGTTCTTGTTAGGTTAAGTCATGTCTGACTCTTCGTGACCCTATTGGGGTTTTCTTGGCAGAGATACTGGTATGGTTTGCCATCTCCTTCTCCAGCTCATTTTATAGATGAAGAAACTGAGGCAAGCAGGCTTAAGTGATTTGCCCAGGGTCACACAGCTAGTAAGTCTTTGAGGTTGGATTTGAACTCATGAAGATGAGTCTTCCTGATTCCAAGTCCAGTGCTCTATCTACTGTAACACTTAGCTTTTGAGTTTATATCTTTTAAGCTTAATTTTCAAATCTTTCCTTCTCCTCAAAATCCTTAAGTATTACAAAGACAGTAAAAAGGACTAAATTAGAAAGAAAGTAGGTCCAAGGATGGCAGGATGTAGGAAAGATGTAGAGGCAGCTTTAAAATGGGCAGTTCTGGGTAAGTAATCTGGGTAAATAGCCATGGGAAGGGAAAGAAGAAGTATCTAAAGAGACAGTGAAAAACACAATGAGGTAGGCAGGGCTGGCAGCATTATCCATATTACCAATGAGAGAAGTGAGGTTCAGAAAGGAAAAATTATTTGCCTAGAGTCACATGGCTAGCTTGTGGAAGAGGTTCCCCACCACTGGACTACAGTCCTAAACAAAAGAAACTAACAGAAATAAGTTATCAATATCACTAATAAATATTAATTCTAAAAGATTACAGCAATATATAATTTAGAAATTATTTATTATGAATAAATTGGATCTTTACCAGGGATGCCAGAGTGGTTAAGCATTAAGAAGACAACATAGTTTATCATATTTTTTAAATACCCAAGGTCATATAATTAGGTTGAAAGGTGCAAGAAAAGACTTTGATTAAATATAGCACTCTTTTATGCTAAAACCTTAACAAGAGCATAGGTTTAGAAGGGCCCTTTTAAAGTATGTTAAGAATCTCTGTCTCTATCTGTCAACAAAAGCTATTATTATTTACAGTGGAGAAACATTAGATGGTTTACTAGCAAATGCAGGAGTAAAGAGGATGCCTTCTCTTTCTATTGTTATTTAATGCTTTATGGAAAATTCGGAAATTCAGAAAATAAAATGAAGTAGTTTATACCTTCAGTAAAAAAAATCCACAAAAATCAATAGTATTTCTGTGTAAGAATAACAAAATTCAGGAGAAAAAAATGCAAAGGGAAATCACACTAAAATTGCATTAAAATGCATAAAATAACCTGAAGTCAATCAAAGGATGCTCAAAACTTAGATAAATACAAAAACAAAACTGTTTTAATAAATAAGAGCTTAACTGGAGGGTTTTTTTTTTTCAAAATAAAGGTTGGGATGCACTCACATTACAAAAATGAAATTGTTATCAATATTATTTTATAGCATTTTAATGCTATGCCAATTAAACTGCCAAGGAGATATTCTGAGAGTTGAATTTCCAAATTCATTTGGAGGAACAAAGAGTCTAGGAGGGAAAAAGTTAATATGAAAAAGAAATTAGAAAGAAGGAAGAGTGTTTACAGAAACTCATTATACTACAATACAGTACTTATCAAAAAGCTTTTTGGTATTAAGAAAAAGAAAAGTTTATAAGTGGGACAATCAAGTTAAGAAAGAATAGGGGAAAATAAACTAACACGCTCAAGCCAGTGTTTGAGGAACACAAAAATATAAATAACTTGAAGAAATCTTTGTCTCACAAGAGCTAATGAGATAACTGGAAAGCAATTTGGCAGAAATTGGGTTTATATCAGTAGTTCCACCATGATAAACTGCAAAGGATTAAGTGACCTGGACATTAAAATACATATTACAAAAATTAGAAGAAGCTGTGGGGGAAGAGTTTTTAACCTGACAAGAGATAGAGCCAAACATAAAAATAAAAGAAAAGATAATTTTGAGTACCTGAAATAGCAAAATTTTATACTAACAAAATTAGTGCAACCAAAGTAAGAAGGGAAGCTGACAACTGAGAAGAAAAATCTGTGCATCAAATAGCCCTGATGAGGATCTGATATTCAGTATATGTAGAAAGCAAACACAAATACACAAGACCAAGAGACATTCCCCAATAGATAAGTGACCTAAGGATATGAACATAGTGTTCAAAAGAAGAACTACAAACCATCACCAACTATATGAAAGACTTTTCCAATTCACTAATAGAAGAAATTCAGATCAAAATACCTCTGAGGTTTCATTTAAAAAATACCTCATTTTGGGGCGGCTAGGTGGCACAGTGAGTAGAGTGCTGGCACTGGAGTCAGAAGGACCTGAGTTCGGATCCAGCCTCAGACACCTAATACACACAAACAAAAAAACCTACGCATGTGACCTTGGGCAAGTTACTTATCCCCAATTGCCCTCCAAAAAAAAAAGCAAAAAAAAAAAAAAAACCCCAAACCTCATTTTTCACAGCAAAATGACAAAGACAACAAAAAATGGAATTAATCGATGTCGGGAGACTGCAAGAAAACACATACATATACACATACATATGTGCGTACACACATATGTATATACTTATCCTATTTTGTGTAACCTAGTAATTTATGTAACTTTTCAGAGAAATAAAGGGAGAAACCCACTACAGTTGGTCTAGGGATTGATACATGTGCTGAACATGAGTCTCATATAGATTAAGTACCATGGCATACAACTCAGGATTGGGGGTGTCCTTGAAGTATAATTCATCATCCCTACAACAAATGAGGTATACTAGCTGATGATATCATCTTGGGTACTTTTTTCTTCTAGTTGGACTAGAAGGGGAGTGTTTTAAAGATGAGGATGGGCAAATTATCTCTTTCCTGAACTTTATCTTAGAAGTTGTATTTCCCATTTGCACAAGCTTACTACTTAACCCAGAGTTAATCAACTTGGGACTAAAAGAGTAGCTGGAAGACTTGGTCTCAGGAAGTAACACAACCTTATTCCCTAAATCGTCCCTTTTCCAAGTTGCCCTACTTTTTTTGTGCTGTCACCTTCCTGGTCACCCAAACTTGAAAACTCAAAGCCATCTGTGACTCTTCCCTCTCCCCTCTCCTCCATATCTGGTGAGTTCCCAAGTTATATTGATTCTACCTCAATAATTTCTTTTTCCTTCATTCTCTCCTTTATATTTACATGGCCATCACTCTAGGCCAGGACCTTATCATATTTTGCCTAAACTAAGACTGTAGTTTCTTTGCCTCCAGACTCATGCTCTTTCTAATTCATCTTTCACTTCAATATAAAAGTCAGCTTTTTAATGCATGGGACTGATGTTTCTATCTACTAAAAAAAATCCCCTGATTTCTCATTACTTACCAAATAAAATGCAAACTCCTTAACATGACATTCAAGACCCTCCACAGTCTTGTTCCATCCTATCTTTCAAACTTTTTTTCATCAAACCTTCTTTTGTGCACTTGTGGAAATGGATTGTTAATATCATTATCTAACCCTGCTTTATATCACCTTTACTCATCCCATTCCCCATGCTTTTAATGGACCCTTTTGAAAGTATCCTTTTTTTTGAGGGGGCAAGGCAAGGCAATAGGGGTTAAATGACTTGCCCAAGGTCACATAGCCAGTTAAGTGTCACGTGTCTGAGATGAGATTTAAACTCAAGTCTTCCTGACTCAAGGGTTGGTGCTCTATTCACTGTGCCACCTAGCTGACCCTAATGGATCCTTAAAGAATCAACTTAGGCAACACTACTTTGTGAAATTCATGACACCTTCTTTGATCCCTCCTTCTTTAAATTTCTGAGTACATACTTATGTACTTAATCATATTTTTGCCTTATGTTTCTTTCTATACATATTTCATCTATACTACTAAATTCTAAGCTCACTGAAGGCCAGTCCTACTTTGTTTTTATCTCTCTATAGGTACTTGATGTTTGTTGAATTGGATATAACTGTGAAGGTTGCTAGTCCATTAGTTTGATTCATTTTTTTCCTGTTACTAATATATTTTGCATAATGATGACACAAAAATATAACTTTGCTGGAATTCTCTATTTTTTGGAGGCTTTGTCCCTTAGCTGTGTTTTAGAGTAAGGATTTTCTGCACTGATTTTTCAACACCTCATGGTGTCTTCAGTGACCTTACAGGGTGTTAGGACATCTCTGAGAATTTCTTGAAACAATTCTAATTGAATTCTAATGAATTTGTGATTTCACAGATATGTATATTCCTTACATATAATGCAAATTCCAACTCATCCATGTCTGTTTAACCTGTGTGACTCTTGTCCATACATTAGCTCTGGTCACATGACTATTCCATCTTTTTTGATTATACGTTAATTTTATAATATCTTTTAACCTGCTTCTACTTCATAATTTCTTGTAATATGCTACTACCAGACCCACATTGTTGATTTTGCTCATGTCTACCACCTACTGCCTTTCCCTTCTACATACATGCTGCTTAATGAAGCTGGAGAAAATTCTGAAAACATGCTGACTGGATCCATTACAAATTTATGTTAGATAATCTCAATTAGGGCCCTAAATGCTATTTTGCATTCCTTTCATACCTTCCTAATTAGTTCACTGTCACACCCATCATGGAGGCTCATTCAAACCTTTTCATCCCTCCTCTTACCTCCCATTATTTTCCTTACCCTATCCTTTCAGCTGAGAACCTTGTTTCATATTTTACTGAAAAAAATCAAGGCCATGACTGAGGATCTTCCTATTCTCTTCTCCCTTCTTCCTCATCTCACATTTCCCAGATGCCTTCTATTTCCTAGCATCTTACTCCCTCCTTTTTCACCCCTGTCAAACATGAAGACGTGGCCCTTTTCCATACCTAATCAAATCCTTCTATATACATGATCCCATTCCATCCCACCTTCTCCAGCAGATTGCCCCCTCTATCATCCATCCCTGCTCCCTCACTTATTTTCAAATTTGTCCTTGTCTGCTTGCTGCTTCCCTAATGCCTATAAGCATGCCCATGTCTTTTCCATTCTCAGAAAAAACTTTCACTTAATCTATCTGTCCCCACTAGCTATCATCACCTCCCTTTTGTGGCTAAATAACTTGAGAAGACTGTAATAGGTTACTATACTCCCTTTCATCTTACTTACTTCTTAATTCTCTGACTCTTAACAGCCTAATTCTTCTCAGTCTCCTTGCTGAATCTTTATTTAGATCATGCTCATTAACCATGGATGTGGTGAATATTATTCTGTCTTGGGCCTTCTCTTCTTCCTCCATATTTATTTTGTTTGGTGATCTCATCATCTCCCATAGATTCAATTGTTATCCCTCTGTTGATGATTCTTAGATCACTTTTATACTGACCTCTAGTATCTTATCTCCAACTGCTTATTGGACATCCTACACTCCAGTTCCCCACATCCTTTGGACATTTTAACTTTAACAGGTCCAAAACCAAACTAATTATCTTTCCTTCCAAACTCCTTTGCCTTCCTAACTTCCTAACTTCCCTATTACTCTTGGAAATACCACCATTCTTCAAGTTACATAGGCTTACAACCTAGATGTCATTCTCAACTTAACAGTTTTTTTCACCACCCCCTCCTATATCCAGTTTGTTGCCAAGGCCTGTTGATTGTAGCTTTGTAATCTTACTCCCCCTTCTCTTCTCTGACACTTCTAGCACCATGCTGCAGGCCCTCCTCATATCATTTTGGACTATTGCAATAGTCTTCTGGGTGCTCTCCCTGCCCATACCTCTTCTAGTTCATTCTCCACTCTGCTGTCAAATTGATCTTCCTAAAATGCAGGTCTGATCATGAACCCATTCTCCCTACTCAGTAAACTGCATTGAATCTCTCCAGGAAAAATATAAAATCTTCTCTTTGGCACTCAAAGCTCTTCACAACCTTTCCCACCCCCAACTTTTCTAGACTTCATATACCTTACACCCTTCAAAGTACTCTGCAGTTCAGGAACACCAGCCTCTGTTGTTTACTCTCCATCTCCTGTCTTCAAGCATTCTCACTGGCCGACCCCCATGCCAAGAATGTTCTCCCTCCTCACCTTTGCCTCCTAACTTTCTTGGCTCCTTCAAGTCCCAGCTAAAATCCCACCCTTTACCGGAAACCTTTCCTGATGCTCCTAAATTTTAGGTATTTTCCTCATTTGATTATCTCCAATTTATTTTATATAGAGCTTGTTTATACATAGTGTTTGTGTGTTGTCTCACATATGAGACTGTGAGCTCTTTGAGGGCAGGAACTGTCCTTGTACCCTTAGGTCTTAGTACTATTTGTCACATAGTAGATGCTTAATAAATGTTTATTGGCTTACTGATTGATTTTCAGTGTCTTCCTAAGATACACATTCTGATGGATGAACTCTATAGGTTATGAAAAAAACATGTAATGCTTTGGGGGGCTTGATTTAGGATGGGGAATAAAATAGCAATGGTGAGTTACTTCAAAAGGTTTTGGAATTCCTTATAACATTGTTCTCAGAGCTTTTCTTATTTCTTGTCTCTTCTTCCTGAAGACACACAGAATCTTCAAGTGTTAAAAAAAAACTTACCACACAATCCTGTCATAAACAATAAATGCATTATTCTAGATTCAATATTTCTGTTTTTATAATAAGTGATACCTTCTTTGTTGTTAATCACTTGCCCTACTTCATTCATTGTACTCCAAAGCTTTGAGATTAAATCCCCTGGCTGGTGAGCTTCCTATGATTCCTTTCTTTTTCATCTGTTCCAAGGTAGATTAAGCCTAGGACCTTTTTAATGAGTTGCCACTTGCTGACTTTTCATACAAAAAGAATTCCTCATCCTCAGTGGTATGTATACAACAAATAAATTGTTCATTAAAATTTTTTTCTAACTACTGCTTCCTGTCAGAAACACCATCATTTTGATCTCTCTGGGATCTAAGCAGCTGGAGTTCTTTGATTTGAAATGCTTTCTTTTCTCCAGTTCCCCTTTTGTTCATTCTGCTTAGGGGGTGGGAGGTTCTGAATAGATATTCAGACAATATTCCAGTCCATGGTCCAGTTATTGCAGATCGTCCCAATGCCTGTAAAAATAAAATACATGTTGGGAGGAGCTAACAGCAAGAAATCTGCCAGTGTTCTGTTCACTTCAATTCAACAAGCATTTATTAATGTCCTCATATATGCCAGGCACTGTTCTGGGTTCTCAAGATAAAACGATGAATGCAAAGCATTCCTACTCTCAAGAAGGTTACATTCTACTGACAGGTGGGGGAGCATGGTGGATTTAAAATGTATGCCCCCACACCATAACCTTGTTTAGAAGTCAAAGATCTATGTTTAGTTTCTAAATAAAAGATTTTATATGGAAAACTTTCCATTACCAAAAGTCATAGCACTTAAAGACAGCTAACAATCTAATCCAACCTGTAAATTTTGGGATTCTGTGAAATATTGTCAAGTACCTTATCAAAGACATCATAGTTATTGTTGCCATAATAACAAATTGTGTTTTTTTTAGGACTTGAAAAGTCACTAAACTGCATTTCTTTCTCATTGATATAATCTGATATAAAATCCAGACTAATCTGGGGAACCATCTTGGGTGAATGAAATGGAAAAAGAATGAAGAGATAGCTCCACATCCTGCTTCTCAGGAAAATAGATTTGTTAAAGGGAGTAGAACTTGAGAATTGTTGCTTGTCAGTTTTGGTCTCTTCCTTATAAAGCACCCTAACTTTGGAAATTTTATCTTCACTTGTCAGAAACCTTAAGAAACCAAGAGTGCGGGGCAGCTAAGAGGAGCAGTGGCCCTGAGGTCAGAAGGACTTGAGTTCAAACCTGGCCTCAGACACTTGACACTTAACTAGCTGTGTGACCTTGAGCAAGTCACTTAACCCCAATTGCCTTCCCTTTCTAAGGAAGGAAGGAAGGAAGGAAGGAAGGAAGGAAGAAAGAAAGAAAGAAAGAAAGAAAGAAAGAAAGAAAGAAAGAAAGAAAGAAAGAAAGAAAGAGAGTACATTAACATGCTCCTTTTGATTAATTGTTGTTGGCCTGATTTCAGACTTGCTAGGAACATTGCATCTGGGAAACAGTACGAAGTGACAGAGTTCAGCAGTCCTTGAGCAGAGTATGGCTTCTGTTGACTGTGTGAAATGGAGGCCTTGCCCTCTCACAGGGAAAACTGTATGGATCACATACAGAATCCAAGGAAATGTTTGGTCGGAGTTCTTCTCATGGTCTTGGATCAATCTAAAAAGTGAGGCACTAATGGGGCTTGCAAGAGCCCGCCAAATGGAAATTGGCATGGGGTCTGTGCTTCCTGCATGGAGCTGCCAGAGGAAATCCCTCCTGAGTTGCAACTCCCTCGTCACTTTTCTGCAGCATTGCACTGTTATGATTTGCCAGTTTTTATTCTTTGCTGATGCTTGAATGTGTCTGGGTCCCACCATATTTCTGTTCATTTGTTACCTAAGAAAAGTGAAAGTTCTACTTTCTTGAGCTTCATGGTCCAGGCTCCAGCAAGTCCCAGAGAACAGAAAGGTATCTAGGAAAGGGATGGTAGGAGATGCCAAGAAAAGACAAAATGATTTATTGTCAGGCTTCAAAATCTAGATATTAAGATGGGGGAGGAGCATTTCCATGCAGGAAGGAAAGAGCTTGGCATTGACAAGAGAGGCAGCTGGCAATTGCAGGGAACTGGCAAGATTGGACCCCCAGCCCTGGGGCTTTGAGGGCACCAGTGTCTGGCGAGAGAAGTGGAATGAATTAACTCACCAGGTAGCCTTTTGCAGCTCTCTCAACTTGAGTTTATCTTCAGTAGAATTTTAAAAATCAGTTACTGATTCATTTTTTCCCATGTGTATGAGCAAAAGCCTAAGAGAGAAAGTGTAAGGCATAATAGATAAGTTTTGAATGATGTTAATTTCCTGAATGACTTAAAAGAAAAATGTGCATGTCTGTGAAATAATTCTGTTTAAAATCTAAGTCCACCATGTCTTAGCTACATTTTTGTCCTTAAAAATAAAATACACCTTTTGGCTTATTTTACATTAATTATTTCCCAATATGCTGTTCCCCCTCTCTAACAAAGAAAAACAGTTAAACAAAATTGACTGACAAGGCAATCATATTTGGTAGCGTTTGCAAAATTATACACTCGTTGGTTCATTGCAATTAATATGAGGTTACTTACCTTTTAGTGTTATTTTTGTGTACATTATTGTAGACTTTTTATTGTTTTATAGCTATTTTCTTTGCTCTGCATGATTTCATAAAAGTCTTCCCATGTTTTTTTCTCAGTTCCTCATATTTGTTATTTCTTGCTAATATTCTGTTACATTCATAGATCATTTGTTCACCCATTCCCTAATCCTTAGGTACCTACTGTGTTTCTTTTCTTTTGGGGGACATTTCAAAAAGTTCTATAAATATTTTGTTATTTTCTAGGACCTCTCTCTTCTTTTCCACTTCCTTTGGGGGTATGCACCTATTAGGATTGCTGAATCAAAGTTTATGAACAGTTAAGTGACTTTTCTCATATAATTCTATTTTTTTAACTAGAACAGTTGGGCCAGTACAGCTCCACCAACAGTGTATTTGTGTGTTTGGATTTACTCTTTTCTCACCAAGGTTTTAGTGCTGGCTGAGGGGGTGGGGAGGATGATAGCAAGAACATGATTGTATCTGTCCTCAAGTCTGCTTCTTAAAAACAGAAAAGCAAATTCATCATCTTTGCTCTACTGCTTACATTCTACTTCCTACAGCTTGAAATGTAATCGAGTATGCTGTTTAAGAGGACTAGCAAATGGCTCACATCTCTTTAAAGCTCTGGGCTGGATTGGTAGTGCTGTGCAGTAGTCTTCCCTCCCACTGACTCCTTTAGAGAAAAGAATTGTAACATTTCAGCCACATAGTGTGATGTTATCAAATATTTTGAACTGCAATCTTGTAATTACTATTAATGTTGCATTAAAAGATTATTTAATGAAGGAGATCATGCCGGGAACCAAGCCTTCTAATGACTCTGAGCAGTCTGCCTCCTACCTACCTGGAAAACTTCCCTACTGCTCATGGATAGGGGAGGATGATCAGCCAGTGCCAGTTCTAAACAATAGGTTACACACTGAATCTGTTAAGACCTGTTGCTTTTGGCAATGGAAAGGACTCAAATGGTATGAATGCAAAATTGGTGCTGAGCGGTTGAAGACAAGCTAAACAGATTTTCAGCTATAACTAGAGTACTCCTTACATCATGATTAGGGATAAATTCTCCCTTCCCCGCAAAGTTCTCTGGTGTCCTTTTCCAAGTTTATTTAATTTTGAAAAATAAGTTTCCCTCTTTAGCTTTTGATCCTTTTTTTTCTTCAGGGGCCAGGTTTTCAAAGGGCTTGTATTTGAGTCTCTTGTAAAGACTTTGTTTATACAGTGAAATCGAATCCCATTTCAGGGGATTACCTGATTTGCAAAATGATACTTTGGGTTCTTTGCTCAGAAGTGGACTCTGATTTTAGGTGATCCGACTCAGGGGCAGGCAAAAACCCATCGATGATTTGGGCAGTCCATACAAGCATTTTTCCACTTAGAGGTAAGGAAAAAGAATTTCTGTGTTCCTTTGCTTTGGGCATATGGACAGCAGTTAGTGCTAGGTCAACACAAAATAGCTGCTTTAACGAAACTAAAATTGTATCTTTGACTTCTTGGCCTTTGGAATTGATTTTTTGCTTTCTCCTTTTGATTAGCCTAGGGGTGCTGAGTAAGGAGGGGGCATAGTGAGAGACACATTTGCTGCCTTATACTTTATGAAGAAGGGGGTTGATTAATCAGGCAGACTAGCAGTCAGGGACCAGGCCTAGTTCTATATTTAGAATATCATAGGTCATAGACCGTATTACTATTTATAGCTAGAAGGGATCTTAGAGGCCATTGAATCTAACCCCCTCATTTTACAGCTGAGAAAATTGAGTATAATGCATGGTACATACTTCTAGGATGAGCAAATAACAATTATCCTTCCCAGAGCATGCATTCATGCTATGTTAATCCATTTGTACAAGTAATACAGTGGGGCAACTAGGTGGCACTACAGTGGATAGAGCATTGGGCCTCAAGTCAGGAAGACCTAAGTTCAAATGTGACCTTAGATGGTTGCTAGCTGTGTGATGTTGGCCAACCTACTTAACCCCGTTTGCCTCAGTTTCTTCATCTATAAAATGAGTTGGATAAGGAAATAGCAAACTATACTAATTCTTTGCCAAGAAAACCCCAAATGGGGGCAGCTAGGTGGCAAAGTAAATAGAGCACCAGCCCTGGAGTCAGGAGGACCTGAGTTCAAATCTGGCCTCAGACACTTAACACAAAACTAGCTATGTGACCTTGGGCAAGTCACTTAACCCCAATCGCCCTCCAAAAAGCAAAATAAAAAAATCCAAATGGGGTCATGAAAGAATTAGACCTGACTGAAAAATGACTAAACAACACAAATAATACAAAGATCAATCTCTCTAAGAACAAACAACTACTCTGCTTTCTACAGGTCCTGTTAAGTGTCTTATATTGGTGCTTAGGATGAGGTTTCATCTCTGCCCAGCCAGAGGCTGAGGTAGTTAGTTATCTGGCATGTCTACACCAGTTAGCACTGCCCTTAAGAGAACATGAGCTGGTAGAGGCCCAGATGCCAACCCCCCACAGCATAGAGGCCCAGATACTATGGTGTGCAGAGGCCCAGATAAGGCCTGATAGATGTGGTGGCAAGTTGACCCACCAACCACAAGGGCCACTGCCAGGCCTATCACTGCAGGGCTGGGACTGGACAGAGCAGGGTAAGAGTAAAATGCAGGGCCCCTGCAAGGGGCAGCAGGTACCCCTGGGACTACCAATACAAAGCCTAGAAATTTAAAAAGCCCCAATCTGGACTTCCAGGGACCAGGAGGGCAGAGTGAATCCTCACTGCTCCAATCCCCCCTGCCCCTGACCCTGGAAACATAGTAATTATTGTCCCAGGGCAAAACATTAGCCAGTAAAAGCTTGGGGACCCTAGAAGAAGGGTGTGGCTAGGACCCTGCCTCAAAATGGGTAAAAAGCAGACTGTAAAGACAAAGACTCTGGAGTCCTACTATCATGAGAGGGAGGAACCAAATTCAGAGGGAGACAGTGATGACTCCACACCCACAGTTGAAGCCTCAACAGGGAACTGGTCTGAAGCACAGAAAGCATTCTTAGATGAGCTCAAAAGGAACTTTGAAAACCAAATGAGAGAGATAGAAGATAAAATGAATATTATTTTAAAATCAAAATTGCAAAATTAGGAAAAACATTACAATGAAGAAAACAGCTCCTTAAAAAGAAAAATGTGTGATATGGAAAAGGAGCTCCAAAAACTAACCAAGGAAAATAATTTGCTAAAAAGTAGAATCAACCAAATTGAAGCGAATAACTCTATGAGGAACCAAGAATTAGTCAAACAAAACATCAAGAATGGAAAATTAGAAAAAGAGGTAAAATATCTTAATGGAAAAATAACTGACCTGGAAAACAGATCCAGGAGACATAATCTGAGAATCATAGTTCTACAAGAAAATCACGATGAAAAAATGAGCCTGGACAACATCTTCCAAGAGCTCATCAAGGAAAACTGCTCTGAGATACTAGAACCAGAGGGTAAAATAGACATTGAGAAAATCCACTGTTTACCTCCTGAAAGAGATCTCAAATTGAAAAGTCCAAGAAATGCTGTGGCCAAAGTCTAGAACTACCAGGTAAAGGAGAAAATACTTCAAGTGGCCAGAAAGAAACAATTCAAATACCGTGCAAACCACAGTGAGGATCACACAGGATCTGGCATTCTCTACACTGAGAGATCAGAGGAAGTGGAATACAATTTTTCACAAGGCAAAAGAGCTCAGGTTACAACCAAGGATCACCTACCCAGTGAAACTGAACATATTCTTCCAGGCAGAGATGGTCATTCAATGATATGACAGATTTCCAGACCTTCCTGATAAAAAGCCAGAGCTCAATGGAAAATTCAACCTTCAATTGTGAGATGCAAGAGAGACATAGAAAGGTAAACAAGAAACACACACACACACACACACACACACACACACACACACACACACACCCTGTTGTTTAAGTAGAGGGTATGGGTATAAATTACACAAAATGGGGGCGGCTAGGTGGCGCAGTGAATAGAGCGCTGGCCCTGGAGTCAGAAGGACCTGAGTTCGGAGCCGGCCTCAGACACTTAATCCACACAAACAAAAACCTAGCCGTGTAACCTCGGGCAAGTTACTTAACCCCAATTGCCCTAAAGGGGTGGCTAGGTGGCGCAGTGAGTAAGAGCGCCGGCCTCGGAGTTGGGATGA